>JAOUZG010044037.1:10175456-10214646 GCA_026289955.1 Argiope argentata | reverse complement strand
CTGTAGAAAATTCCAAAATTTACTATTTCTTAACTTTGAGGTAGTATATTTTTCAAGCCTAAATCAGTATTCTTATCCAATCTTAGAACAAACGGCTTTGTTATAAAAGGAAAGTTCAAATAAATAATATCAGATTTCTGAGAATACAGACTCATTAATTGATAAAAAGTAACTATCTGCATTCATAATTGAAGAAATAAGATTAAACAATTGATAAAAATATTCAATAGTTACAGCGCTTTTAAATATCCATAAAATGGGAATTTCTTATCATTTAAAAATAAGGGAGAAAAAACAATTCCATTTAATATAAAAATCGATAGAATTTCTTTTTTTTTTCACGAAGTTAATTTCCTTAAAGAGAAATATATACAGTAACAAAACTTTCTTTTTAGTGAGGCAAACTCAAAAGCAGCAGCAATTTAATCTTTCATTACTTTTATTTCATCTTAAAAGTTTGTTCGACTTTCATTTTTAAGCCTGCTTTAATTAGATTTCTTGATTAAACCATGAATCCAACTGAGCATTTTCTTCATTGGATTTTCTGACTACAATTTCTTCTTCTTCTTTTTCATTTTTCCTTCTCCTTCGATTTCTTCTCAATATTATTTGTTTGTTTTTATTTCCTTTTATAATGCTGAAAGTCATCCGGAACTTCTTTTTCGAGCGGAACACTTCCACCAAGAGTCATAACTTTGTTCTTAAATATAACTCCCCACCTTTTTGGCGGTCAAGTTTCTTTTATTACAGCTTTACTTTACAGAGTTCAATAAAAACAGTCGTGGAAACGTAGCGAATCATTACAGTCCAATAAACATTACCAGCTGTTCCCAGTGCACTAAAACTGTTACATAGAACTTAAAGGTTAGTATAACTTCGACTTGCCATTTTCTGTTTGGTGAAGCATGAATTTTCTGCTTGATTCTTCTTCCAATCTGCACGCACTTCGCGCAAATCGGAAAGTCAATGAAAGTTAAATGGTACTGCTGTGACATGTCCATTCGCACAGTCAAAGCGTTTCTTAGTTTAATTATTTATTTTATATTTTTTTCTGAACATTGTTTACTTTTCAAATGAATTTTTCCCACATGTTTATAAAATAAACTAATTTTTTTAGTTATGTTGGTATTAACTTTTATTAATTTTTTTTAATTAAATGACTAATTTTGAGGAATACATTTGCAGATAATTTATTACTTACATACAAATTGGATCTATTAAGGTTAATATGTATTAACTAATACTATTTAAGATAAAAAAAAGGAAAATGCTTATCCAAACATATTTTCTATTTCTTTGAACACATCTTTGAAATCTATCAAAAATTTATTTTCTTGGCACACTTATGTCAATAACCATTGCTTTTAAAATTTATTTCTGTAATAACGGTACGTTTATAATTTCCAAAGAAGTGATAATATATTGGAAAAAAACTTCTTGTTGAGAAGTATTAACTTTTCGCACACCAGAAACTAGTTAGTTGCAAAATTATTCACCTAATACAAAGATTTGTTTGTTGCTATGAAAAATAAATATGCATAATTCTTTTAAGTCGGATTTCTTTGAAAAATTAACCTACATCTCTTAATTATTATAAAGGTGTTTTTAACAATTGCATTTGAGAAATGAATAAATAAAACGTCAAAATGATGCATCGTCTTGAATAGTGCCACAGAGGCACCATCGGAGTGCGAAAGGTTTAATTTTTTGTAAATTTGTTATTTACTTTTCAATTTTAAATATTTTCATTAAAAAAACATTGAAAAAAGTCCCTTTTTTACTCTTGGTGTTTTTATTTATGATCTCATTGAGAAATATTTTGCTTTAGGCAAATAAATATTCGAATAAATTAAACTCTCTTTATTAATTTTTTCATCATTTACTTGATATTGCTATGAGGTTTTGATAAGATTTAGGCTTGGGACTAAACGAGTCCCAAGTTCAAATCTTCACTTCTCTCTATATGCATATTAAAACAGGAGTTTGAAACTGTCATTTTTTGAAGGGACTAAAAGTTTGTAGAAACTTTAGACTCGGGTGATGGTATACACTAGAGAGTATCTGCTGTTGTTTCGAAAGTCTTTCTATCTTTTTAGTTTTAATATATAATTAATTATTACAAATATTATAATACTCTGTTTGCAAATAAACTAATTTATCATTATAAATGGTTTTCTTATTTCAATTACTATGAATTGATGATAATTATGTCCTCATGGTCAATGTACAATGGAAAGGGGGGCTGCAGTAGCTTCTGAGGGTATCGACCCCTCATCACCCGAAAGCAGAAGTCTGACTTCTAGCTCATATGAAGATGACACCCACTTATCACCATCGCTTGCACAGCTTCTTTTTACAGGGGGGGCACATTCTCACATCCCACAGATAAAACACAGAACAACCATGTCCTGCCCGGGACTTGAACCCGAGATCACGAGGGAGACGTGCTTCCTCTTTCCTAGTGACGCAGGCTTGCTAGGTCTTACACCACTTTAATAAATGAAATACATCGATTAAATACAGTTCTTACGAAATAGTATATTGTCAAAGAGAACTTACAATTTTATGGAGACTTAGGAATGTACCATATCAGCAAATAAGGGGGAAATCTATTATAAAAATCAATTTTTACAAATAAGAAATAAATCATGATAAAGAAAAATGTATAAAATATATGGTCAGCTATACACATACAAAAATTAGTCAAAACCTATTAAAATGCATTATTTTTATAAATTCCTGAGTATGAAACTCATTTTTAAATTGCAAAGAAGATAAAATAGTTTTTATAAGAACTATGCCCTTGGTTATGACACAGGAGTACTATGTTGTCTGCTTAAGGTTATGATTACTATTTAAAATATTGAAATCTCCATTATTGCATTGCAAAGTAGAATACGACAAAATTCTCAAGTTTGATTATGTTAGCCATTTTTTTTATTTTGATAAAATATATTTTATGTTCCAGTAAATTGTAGACTTTATTTATTCAATTTCTTAAAAATGTATAAATTAAATTCTTATGATAAGTCATATCACTGATTATCTGACCCTCCCGAAAGTACAAAGATAATGAATACCGAATGACCAGACCATCACAACAGCAACAACAGCAGAATCTGCACTTGAGTCCGAAGGGCCATCACCGGTCACGGTACAACCCTTCCCTAATGAAGTACGTCCCTTATCGACGGAAGGACCCAGACCCACACCTTTTTGTGTGCCCTCCAGGGTGGTGTGATCCAACCACCTTGTTTGAAGTATCTCATCATTTCGAGGAACTCCGCCCGGGTGTGGGGAGATATATTCATAGGAGAAAGAAAAATGATGAAAGATATCAACAGAAATACCCAAAAAAAATATTATATTAAGGTCAAGAATTTTTTTCAAGAAAAATGTGTAAGAATCGACGATGACACAAATTTTGTAATAGGAGAGCGTTATTTCTATTATAGACAATATATATCATTGAAGCCAGCAAACATAATGAAATATATCAACAGAGGTAATCCGTATTCTTTGAAACATTCAATATGGTTTGAATTTAATAAATGAGTAACCAGCAGAAGCCTTGAAATTAATTACTTGCTTTGGTTATTAGAAAATTCATTACTTTTTCTAATTTGATTTTTTTTGGTTATAAATATGCATTTTGCATTTTTTTTTCCTTTTATATCAATACATTTTACCGACTAATAATATAAAAAATCTTAAGCTAACCATAAGATTAAATTGAATTTATTTTTAAACATTATTTTGAAGAAGTCAACCCCACGTAATTTTAATAAGCTTGGGAAACATGTTTCTTTTTATACATTGAATATTAAAACATATTTGAAGAAATAAAAGTCCTCTATTCAATTGGTCCAAATATAGATATGATCGTGCATCATTACGCAATGCATATCTTATTTCTTGTAATCTTGAATTTCAATTCCAAGAAAGGTTTCAATCTTTGATCAGTTTCAGTTAATTTTTTCAGGTTTAAGATTACTATTAAATCAACCAAATCTGTCTCTAATCAATTAACATTTAAACTTGAAATGTTCATTTAAAATCTGTTTAAAAATAGAATGAGAGTTAATTATTTCTTCTTAGAATTTTGATGGGAATATAACTTGTAAGCTGTGAAATGATATTTTAGATCTGTTGTTTTCAAAATATATGTTTATATGTGACTAAAACTACATTATAAAATGTATTACTAAATAAAATGAATAAATAAATTAAAAGGAGAAAATACATTTTATTTTTTTCTCAACATTATTTACCCATAAGATTTTAATGACTGAAAAAATTTCAGGTATCTTAGTTTTTTTTAAAAAAATGCTTAAAATTTAGAATAAATATTTCTGTTAAACTTCAAAACAAAAGAATGCTTGCACATTTTATTTCTAGTTTTTTTCGATAAAAGTTTATTTCAGGTAAAATTTCTGTGAAAATTTAAAGCAGTATTTCCATAAATTAGTAAGTATTTACAGTATTTCAATAAATTAGTAAGTAATTACAGTATTTCAATAAATTAACTTCCCAATGAAATTATAAAACGATACCAATTTTGTTCAAAACAAATTTTTGTATGACAATAAAAAAAAATAAGGGGAATGTTAAAAATAAGCACAAGTAAAATTTTTGATTTTTATTTTTTTAACATTCCTACAATATTACAGTTTTTACAGAATTCTTAAAGATGTTTTAAGTAAAATGATTTAAGTGATTTTCTGATGTATGTGAAAAAATATTTAAGTTAATAATTTTCAAGAAAAGTATATTTGGAGCTTTGAAACTTTCCAACAACATAATAGAAATATTTTTAATGATTAAGAAATAAAAAAATCAAATGGGCTGCTGAGCTGAAAAAAAAATAAAAATTAAGATTTAATTCTTAATTTTTTCCTCGGATTCGGATTTTGTTCGAAATCTGTAATCCAAAACCCGAATGTCTTCATTTCGATTCAGCAAAAACGTGAAATAACTATTCAAAACATTATTAAAATTTTCTCTATGATTTTCGAACATATTCAGATTTATATGATCTCTACTTTTCCGTTTAAAAATTAAATAAACACCTAACTTTGGATATGCATTTAAAAAATAAAAATAATGTTCAAACTGTTAGCTTTGTCTTACCTGCATTGTTTCTCTTATTACAGTAGCTAAAATTCCGTACTATTATGTCTAATTTACGTTCAAGTGATGAACATTTATTTCACAAATATTTATCTTTCCCAAACAAACCATTAAGTATATTTATGCTACCTTAAATTACGGATTCCCTCAAGCAACATCATTTCATTATGTAAGCAGCATTTACTTGAAGCACAAGCAAAATTAATTTGACTCACGCATCTGGATTCGCCACTCTGCATAGTTGATTAAAAATTAATTCTAAATTCTGTAGCACGCGAGTAAATTATATAAGTACTCTAACTGGAATTTATAAGTAAAATTTGAAATACCTTATGATGCACAAGCGTTACTAAATCTTACATAATTTATGTAATTGCTTTAATAACACAATGTATGTTCACTGTAATGAGTTATTTCGAGCAATATTTCGAATTTCCTTAGGATGTTACTCTTATTTGCCATTTGAATGCTTATTTTCAGTAAAAAAATCCATTTATTAACCTACTGATAAATAGGAATTCAAACTACGATAGTATCGTTTCTTTTATAGCACAAACGTGTTGAAAAAAAAACTAAATTATAACATGCAGGTATTTGAAAGGAAAATACGTATAATCAGTATTTTGATGAAATAATGAAATAATATTCTAACATATCACATAATCACAACTCCTTTTGTTATAATGAATTTCCTTATTAAAGATAGGATTAAAATCACAACTTATTGTTTTGACTCACTGAAATAGTTTTATGTCAAATTGAGTATTTAAACGTATAAAAATAAATATTTTAAAATATTTTAATACAAATTCATAGTTTTTTGAAGCAAATTATAATTTACTATAAATGTTTTAAAATCAAAAAAAAGTTTATTAAAATTTCAGTTGATGTAAACTAATATTTTTCCTTTATACATATCATGTACAAATTGATACAACATTAAAAAAATGCTATTTATGGTTTGATGGTAAATATTTTACATAGTTTCATAAAATTCATAGTAATTTCGCATTTTTATACTGGCGCAGTTTTCTCTAATAATTTATATTATAGGACACAAAATTTCATTTTCCATGTTTCATTTTTTCAAAAATATTTTTTGCAATAATTTTTTATTTGATATTTCATTTTGTTAATAGTTTTTAAAACTTTTATGTTCATTCTGAAGTTTTTTAAGATCACATATTTAAAGGATATTGAAAATTTGTTATTTTATTATTATTTTTCATCTTTCATCTCTTTCTGCATCTCAATGTCCTTTTTTCCTTTTTTACAATATTCTATATGTATTATTACAGGTGATGGCGCCCTTGATTCTTTAAATACAAATATTAATATAAAAATTTTATATGCAAATACTTTCTTTTCTAGAGAATTATTCATATTACTACATTTTTTCATAAAAATTATTTAATGATAAAAGCAAAAAATAAAATATACTTAAGTAAAATATCAGATAATAAACTTCCCGTTCTCATCATAATATTTAAAAATTACTGCGAATGAGAATCAATTGTATTTGATATCACAATAAGCTTGTAGACAAATATCAAAAATTTAAAAAAAAATAATAATAACATCATGCTTTGGAACAGAATATACTATGCAGGTTTCCTAATTCTAGGAATGTTATTATATATTTAAATATCTTGGAATAACTCGCAAAGTTATAGCAATAAAGATATAGCTTGAGAAGATATAGCAAGAAAGATATGCGAAAATATAGAATGCAAGCCTCATAGACCTTCTTTGAGTTTCTTCATTTAAGAATTCGGCAACAAGATTTAGTGACCATAACCAATGATCTCCTAACTATCCACTTGAATAGAGCGTGATCGTAATAATTGATTGCAGTACAAACAAAATTTAAATCCTAAATGAATATTTTATTTGTATAAAATTCTTTCTCGTCCCTATATATGGATATCTGTATTCTTATGTGTAATAATTTCAAGAAAAATTAATCTTAACACCACTTTGATTTCACTACCTGAGTTTGAAAGAACGGCCAAGCACCACGTGTTCGGGCAAGTTAAATTATATTTTTATTCATTTTAATTGTTTCATAGAATGAATCACTTTTTAGTATTGCAAGCGATAAAAAAGACTTTATTTCGCATTAATTGTTTAAATAAATATCATATTTCCTATTCATTTCATTTCCTATAAACATGTGCTCAAAATGACATTTTGGAAGGTTTTACTGTAACTATTAATTTTTTTAAAAAATCAGAGCTTTTGTAAATGCAATAGCAAAGCTTTATTAAAAGCTGATTTTTGTAGATTCTCATGCAGATAATAAAGTTTTATTTACTTTTCACCTAAGGATTTTTGTTGATGCCAAAAATATCATCTCAAAAACAACATCATGTTCTGACATGATAATAAACACCTATATAACAATAAAACAAAGTTTTATTTCAATGCTCAGACGCTCACGTATAAAAAACGTTCCAGGCACCTTGGATTCTTTTTTGATCCCTGATTTAAGATAAATGACTTTAATTACAGAATAATCTTTATTCATATAAAATCACAAATATAGCAAGTTATATTAATAGAGTACTTCACTTTGCAAGCCTTTTGAAATTTAATTCGATCTGACTTATAAATTGTTGTTTTAAGTTTCAAGCACGACCTTAGAATTTTATATATTAGTTGACTTCTAAATTTACATTATATTATATTCACGCAAGAGAACGTTGGCTCAAATGCATATATCGACCCAAAGATTGTCAGCACTACACATGCCAACATCTTCACCACACTGTAACATTTTGGAAGACTATTCCATGCCTCGAATATAAGGATCTCAACTCACAGAAATTATTTAGTTTGAGTCAGACAGAAATGAAATGCAATTGTCTGAATATTAGCATGGTTACGGAGTCTCATATATGAGAACAAAACAATAATTCAGATTTATCTCATTACGGTCATTTTAGCGTAGCGATTTATAATTCACAATTATGCTAATAGAAGCTGTTGAGAAATTAGGTATTTAAAAATATATTTTCTTAATTTTTAAGGATTTTGATAATAAATTATTAGTTTTCAGTATGGAACTTGAGAATCGCATATTTACATAAAAAAAGCCGCACATTGTCGATCCCTGCCCTTGTATTCTATTAAAGATCCAATGTGACTGAGACTCCCAGATTGCTCTGGCTATACTAAAAAGTGACCTTATTGAGTGTAATTACTTCGAAAGTGGTACAAAAATCCTTATTTATTTTACTTCTTAAACATTTCATTGCTTTTATTTTCATTTCTAATGAATTTTAAAGAAATTGTAATGAAATATTTATAAAACTTCGAAAATCTCTTTAAATATTTCTTAATAATTTATATTATACATGACTTATATTTTATAACAATGGCTTACCTGCTACAAAAGTACTTTTTAGTACTAGCGTTCCCAAAAAAACCGCTACTATAGTTGCTAAAAGCCAGAAAAAATGTCCAATGTTAACATCATTTTTTAAGTTACTTAGTACACAGAATACTATTAAAAGACTGAAGTACATATATATATGCAACATGTTCAGAAACATTAAGAGGAAAATTTTAGAGTTTCCATCATAACATCCTTTTCTGATAAAGAGCGGATGCAAGGAGAATTATCAATTTATAAATAAATTATTAAGGGGAATTCCCGTTTCAGAATTGTATCAACAATAATATTATTCAAGGTAAAGTCGCGTGTGTTTATCAAAAGTAATTGCTTAATATGTCAGAAGTTAAAATTAATCAGATTATATTAATGCCTTATATTCTTTTTTTTATCTGAACATTTTTTTTCAGTATTATTGTGGCATCTCACAGAAATTACATCTGTGATATGCCACATTAAATTTGGTATCTCTTCTTTCTTTTTATGATAGAATTGTGTGAAAATAATTATCAATATATGGTAAAAAAGATTTATTTGTTAAAATATAAAATTATTCAGATGAACCTTGGAAGCATATTTCTAAATGTATATGCTAATTATATATTCTTAGGGAATAATGACCGATGTTGAGCTTTAAATTTTATAGAAAGAGTGATTTATCAGCATTTATGTACTTACGATAGTTGAAAGAATTCAAAATCTTTATTTTCTGTAAAGTCCTTATCAATTTACATCTTGTATCTGAAATATTAATTATATAATTATATTTTCATTTCAAAGGACACAAAACAAAATTAATGTTCTTAATTAATTATCATAAAAAATATAAATTTATATTACTCACACTTATAATTTCTTTATTTCATAAGTAATGTTCTTTGTTATGTTTTTCTTTATATGATATCATAAGTAATTTATGATGCAGAAAATAAAAATTAAAAGATCCATAAGTAGCGTTGAAATTAAGAATCATTTTTAAAACACAAAAGTTGAATATTGAATAACTAAGTTTTATAGAAATATAAAATAATCTTAATCTTCTTGTTTTCATTTTTTTTCTTTTTCCTGTAAGGAAAAATTATCCTTCAAAGTAACTTACTAAGTCTTTTTTATGTAATGCTAAAAACATAGAAACAATAAAACAAAATTTATTTTTATAAAAACATTTCACGATCACCTTTCAATTATCAATATTTACTGACTCAATGAAATTTCTGTTATATTTAGGTTAGTGTTAATTTTTTTTATTGAACAATCAGAAAACTCCAGTGCACCAGTAAATATTTCACGGAACTTATAGAAGTATGTATACAACACATTCCATATAGAGATCTCAGGCAGAGAGAACAACTATTCCCGAACCAGAACTGAACACCCAGGTCATGAGGAAGACAGTTAGTTTTTATTAAAAATTACAATATACTATTATTTTATTGAGGCTGATTTGAGTGCACCTTAAAAGTTAAAAGAAAACAATTTTTTGGAAACCAGCACAACTCCTCTGCTCAAACTGAGAATGACCTCCTAGAACCATGAAATGCATCTCCAATGGATTCCCATTGCACATAAACATCAGTGGTAATGAGGTCGCTGATAGATTGACGAAATAGAGTAATGAGAATGAAACAGCCATTGACTCGTCGCTTACTTATCAAGAATTATGAATCAAATGAAAGTTCTTTATTCAATTTAATATGGAGTATTCCACCAATGCTCCAGGGAAGCATTGGAAAATTCACTGACACTCTGCTGGAATTCAGATGTAATCAGGGCTTCCAGATTGCTTTGGTTAGACTAAAACATGGCTTTATATGGGCTTTATTTTGAAATTGGTAGAAAATTCCTTATCACTAGCAAGGAAGGCTACGTCCAGCCAGCTTTATCACATCATATTTTGGGCTACATAGGGCTTTTTAAGGGAGATTAAGATCCGATCCCTCCATTATTAAAGATATTTTGGTGTTTTGACGTACGTCAGATCTTTTGAGGATAAGCAAAAACAAAAACTACAGAAAAATTATAAAATAATCTTTATAATAATGGAAAAATATAAGAAAACATCCATGAAACCTTTTAAGGGAGATTTAAGATTCGATCCCTTTATTATAATTAGTTTTTTGGTAGTTTGACGTACGTCAGATCTTTTGAGGAAAAGTAAAAACAAAAACCGCAGAAAAATTATAAAAGAATCATTAGAATAATGGAAACATTTAAGAGAACATCCATGAAACCTTTTAAGGGAGATTTAAGACCCTATCCCTTTATTACTATAGATATTTTGGCGTTTTGACCTATTTCAGATCTTTTGAGGTTAAGAAAAAAACTACAGAACAATTTTAAAAGAATCCTTAGAATTTTGGTAACATTTACAGGAACATCCAGGAAACTTTTAAAGGGAGATTTAAGACCCGATACCCTTATTATAGTTGATTTTTTGGCGGTCTGACATAGGCCAGATTTTTTGAGGAAAAGCAACAACAAAAACTACGAAAATATTTTTAAAGAATCATCAAAACAATAGAAACCTTGTTGAGAAGTAAATAGCTGGATATTTGAAATTTCAAAAAGTATATGTGTTTTTGAGGCGTGTATATATAAGTTTTTTTTAACCATTAACAAGAATTACGTATTTTGGATATACTAACACTTCAATTTTAATGTCATTAGTTAATTATCCCTGCCTTCTCAACTTGAACAGCAGTAAAGTCATAGGTAATAAAAAATCAGTTTTATTATGGAATACTGAAATGAAAATTCAACCTGCAACGCCATTTATTATGTAAGCCAGCCATTTTCTATAAAACACTGCTATGCGATTCCGAGTCTTTATCCTTCCTTCTTTTTTTTAATCCTTGTACTAAGATAATCTACAGAAATTCAGATTTAGATTCATCATTTGAAACAGCTTTCCAAGTTACATTATTACTTTCTAAACCGAAGTAAACACCATAAATGACATTGGCTTGTTCCATTTGCTTCTTTTCTTAGTATGATTATCTCTCGATTAAGCTCTCTTGTAAACAGGATGGATGGTCATTTAATCCTTGCACAGAGATAATTTATAAAAATTAGTGTTTAGAATTATCATGTGAAAGAGCAATTACATCTTGTGAAGCAGCTTTCCGAGTCATATTATTTTCTAAACAGAAATAGTCACCATAAATGAGACTGGTTTGACATATTTGCTTCTTTTCTTAACATTATTATCTGTCAATTAAGCTCTCATGTTTATATTATGGATGATCATTTTCGAGCAATCACACATTTAACCACGATATGATGGGAAAAGATAAGACGTCCTGACGTCGATGTAATTTTCCTTTTTCTATCAGTTGGTGAAAAAGAATTCTCCTTTATTGACAGCAGATGTAATTTAGCTAGAAATCAGGAAGAAAATTTAGTAACTGCATTTTTTCTCTCCGAGGACATCCGTGTGTTTACTTTTCTGACTCTAAATTGCACAACAGTTAGAAAGCTTTACTAACAATCATCTTTTGTCCATCCTTCGAATTACATTTTCTACAAAGAAAATCACTTAACTGGCTGTGTCGACAAATTTCACCTATTTTAGCCAATTATTTGCTCATTCTGAAAAGATTTCTTAAACAAATTGTAGAAATTTTGCATATACTCTTTTTAGCTGTATTTTAATAAAAAGGGACAAATAAAATGTAAAACTATGTAAATATGAAAAACATTACCTGATGTATTTTTATTGCTCTCTCTTACATTTAGCAATAAATAGTCAATTAAATCATATTTTTCAAAAGTACACAAAAACAATTAAATTAGCTTGAAGGAATAAATAAAGGAATTATAGAAAAAAACATTGACATTTCTACAAATCATCCTACTTAACAAAAGGTCACAATCATTATTAAGAAAGTTTATTATCTTTGATATATGAAATAAATTAATTCCAGCCAAATTAAATCGAAAGGTTTTCACTAAACTATATTTGATACTAAATACTGTCAATGTATATTTCTCGCCACAAACTCATTGAATGAAATATTTGTTTTTTATTTGATAAACTTTGGCTTGAACATCTGATCTGGAACTCATTCAAGCTCCACACCAAACCAACGGGAGGCCCTGAGGGCATTAGCGAGCCTCAGATCAGCTTATAAAATGGTTTTTCTAAGGAATCAGATAACATTAAACTAGGTATGTTAAATAATTAATTACTAACTATGGATGCGAATAATCTTATTAATTAAAAGTAGAATTTCTCTCTATAAGAGACAAATAAAATTTAGGTGCTTCGGACACATTGCCAAGGCAAAAGAATCTGCTGAAAGAATTAGGTGATCAGTCATCAGGAATAATTTAATCACTTGATTAATATAGCATTCAACAGGAAAAAATAATATCAATAAAATTTTATTTTCATCTAAGAAGATCTAGTCATAGTAATTTAAAATGAAATTAAAGTTATTCGCGATCTTATACAAAAAAATTGTCAATAAGTTTTTATAAAAGTTTCATTCATTCGTTATTGTTCCAAATTAAATCAAAATTATTTATGATCTTAGAAACAAAAAAAAACTGTGTCGCTTATTTTTTATTTGCTTCTTACATTTGCATGAAAAAACAAAATGCAAAATGAAAGAGATAATGCAACTAATTTCATTATCTTCCAAATTCTTTCATCCTTCTAATCTCGAATAAAAGACTCACTTAAACAAACATGTTATGCTTCCCATTCAAAAAATTTTAAAATAAAGATAGATTGAATGCGGAAAGGCATTTTAACATCCGCAATTACAGACATCTTTCGCTAAACTTTGAGTTTAAAACAACTTTCTAAAAGCACTGCATTCTTATCGAGTAATTTAATTGTTTTTCCTCTTTTAACACTTTAAATTCGATTAAATCCTTATAAGAAGATGCAGTAGCTTTGTTAGAATCGATCCATGTCCTTTAGCAGAGGATACGAAGTAGCAAGAATTAAAAGCGACAGAAAGGAAAATCTATTGCCACAAAAGCCAAAATTACGAGGCCATTATCAAGGTTTTTCACGTATTTCATTCGACGTTTTTTTTTCTCGTTTTATTCTTTACGTAATGCTTATTTATTAACGTGTAAGTGTAAGTTACATATTTTTTCTCGCCTTTTCTATGTGCTAATACGTCAAAAGCGATGTGAAGCGTTATTTTTCTTGCAAGTACGGATGTTAGTTTTGTTCTTTTTCCCCTTTTTTCTCCTCTCGATTTTTTTTCTTTCTCTTATGTTCCTTTCTTTCTTCTCTGGTTCACCCTTTTTACATGGAAATAAATAACTTTTTATTTATTTCTTTCTTAAAGGATCTTAAATAGGAGAAAATGCATCAAAATTTGATTGCACAAAAAATGCTTGCAGCGGGAAAACAGAAGAGAGATTTTCTGTGCAGTAAATTAACGAAGTTAATCATTTTTGAGGTTTTTCTACTCCGTCATAAAAACAAAAGCTGGTTTCACCTTATTAACTTCCTCGATTCGTGAGATAAGAGTACTTTGAAGTTTCTTTTGGTTTACATTCTTGTTTTAATGTTAAAGGAAAGGAAAATGAAAAAAAAAATGTTCTAAAGTTGATTGAAAAAGATGTGGAGTTTGAGTTTTAAACAGGTTTTACGGAATCTGTTTTCCCAAAATGCTATGTGTGCGTGCATTAATTCCTTTGAGCAACCAAATTTATAAAAAGTTGTGTAGTCAATGGAGTTAAGTATTCACACATTTTTTTAACACTATCAAAAAAACTCATATTCATTTCAGTAAGTAGAAGCTCAGACTTTTCACCAACCTTCACGAAAGTAAAATTAAATTAACGTCCCCATAAAAGTTATTAGATAGCGAAAATTATTTAGAGTTGGATCTTTTAAATTTTTTGCAGCTCTTCCTAAATGTTAGTTTTTCTTTTTTGTATGAGTCAAATTCTGCAATATAATTTCCTTTTTTCCCATTCATATCTTTTTTCAATCGTTTTTCTTAATAACTCTGTTTAAATAACTTCTTAAAATAACTTTAACAATCTTTCGACTAATGCAGGTAATTTTAAAGAGCTACATTTTTATGAATTGTTCACATTTATAGATCTACCTTATAAAAATATGTTACTCAAAATATAATTTTTAATGTAATTAAATACCTTACAATAGAAAAAATGTAAATAATTTTATTATATATACATAAATATATCAATAATTACTATGATCTTAAATGTGAAATTTATTCTGAAAATGAGGACGATTAAGTTATATAAAGTTCAAGACATATTATTTATCGTAAAAAGAAATTATGTTGCATACATGAAGCTTCCATCAATTATCTATATATCATTCTTACTTATGGCACTTGCCTATGGACAACCCCTCCCACTGATACAGCAGCAGATTTAAGCCGAAAGGAGCATCTCTTGTTTTTGAAGCAGTGCCAACAAGGGCCAAGAGTTCGAGTTAGCTACACGCTCATCATATTTGCTTGCACAGCCCCTTTTTACAGGGGGGCACAGTCACACATCAGACGAAAAACCACGTCCGAACCGGGGCTGAAATCCCGGATGCCCAGAACACGAGGAAGACGTGCTACCTCTGTGCCAGAGGGCCTGCATTCTGTATATTCTCGTCTCTATCACTTCTTTCATTGTAAACATTTGCTATATTTAATCAATAGCTTTGTTTATCTCATATTGTACTTTTCTACGACAATGCCTTAAGAAAGATTGTCGTTGCATTTAAACAAAACTGTAGTAGAATTTCATGCCAAGAAACGCTATGATCAATGCAATCTTTATTGTGCGATATTAAGAAATTTGCTGACAATCATCCGAAACAGAAAGAAAAAGTTTATTTTTGTAGATATAGTATTTCTTGATGGCAAATCCGCTCATGCATTGTTCCGAAACTTAAGAATCGGACGATCGTTCAATTCTTGATTTTCCGAATTTATTTAAAGCAAAATTTTAAATCACCTTCCCTTTAGTATTTTGCCTAAAGCTGAAAGTTTTATTGCAAATATTTTGGAAATGATGAAGAATAAGAGAATGTATTGATCATACAACTTAATGAACTGACTGCAGATGAGTATAACATGGAAATTGAATTCTAATAAAATATTTTATAATAATTATCTTTTTTTCATTTTGCATAACTATATTGCTTTTATGCCGCTCTCTGGCACAGAGGTAGCTTGTCTTCCTCGCATTCTGGGGCCCCCGGGTTCGATTCCCGGTGTGGTCCTCGGCGTGGTTGTTCTTTTGTGGCTCCCTGTAAAAAAAGACTCCAAGCAAATGTGGTGTGTGTGTAGCTAAGTCTTTCTCTTGGCTTTAGTTGGCGCTACTTCAAAATCAAGAGACGCTCCTTTCGGCTTAAATCTGCTGCTGTATCAGCGGGGAGCTTGTCAATAGGCAAGTGCCTTAAGTAACAACAACATGCTGCTTTTTTTTTTGCTTTGCTCAATTATTATTGAATTTTTGTTGATTCATCTGGGCTGCAAAATAAGAAAACTTTTTAATGGCACTTTCAACTGAGCATTTAAAACTGTATTTAATATACTGATGGATTTTTCATTCATTCATGACTATGTTTTTTAAGAAAAGGTTACAAAATTTTGCTAACTACTTTTACCAAAATTTATGTAAATTATAGAAGAAAGGCTTTGGTATATAAAGAACGAAAAAAATCAAAAATATTATTTCAGGAAAAGCATTATTAATTATTACATATTTAAATGCCTTGATTAGTTGATTCATGTTTTATTCCCATATATATACATATTTACTTTTTACTGTCTTTACTTTTTATAATTTATGTCTTCCATTTCATTTTTAAGTCAAATTTAAAGAGCTTTAGAATGAAAAGATTTTAATTACATCCAAAAATAAACTTTTCCTAGCAAGAAAGTGTTAGAAATCAAAGATTTTTTTCAAAATCACAGCTAGTCAATCCGTTACCAGCAAATTAAGCCTTATAAATAGCGATTATTGGGAATGGCTATTATGTAAATTAATTATACATCTTTTTCTTAGAGGACAAAAATCTTCAAATTGTTAGTAAAAGGTTAAAACCTTTTTCCAACATTTTAAAAATAGCTTTTAAATTTTCTAGGTATTTTAATATTTTGTGGAAATTATCACAAAGCATAATGAATTTTCTTCTAATTTTATTCAGTTTGACACATTATGCTATGTAGTGCTGATCTGAGGCTATTTACTTACATATTGATAAATGGTAACTAGTAGGAATATTGTTAGTAGAGTATAAAGGACGAAGACTATCAGAACTAATTGGAGTTTTGTTAAAAGAATGAAGATTATTAGAGGAAACATATCTGCAATTTTGAAATCAATGAATGCTCTTGCAACTTTTGTTCTTTATTGTTAATATTGGATGCTGATATTGTTCAGTTGAGGAAAACCTACTAATTTTATGACATAGCTGCTTTCCAATATTCAATACGACTCTAATAATCGTTTCCAACATCTTCTCTTCCTTATCCTGATTTTTATTTCAATGTTCTATCAATTATATTAAAAAATGTCTTTCAAAGGTTACTGAGTTTTCTATGAAAGATTTTTCTACCGAATTATAATGGATACCAACTTTCTTGCATTCCATCATGATATATTGAAAAATATTATATTTTACATGAAACTAATATATTTACGAATAGCACATTAAAAATTTTAAACATATGCCGATTGTTTTTAATTCTAAGAGAAGTTGTTATGGTAATATTAAACTATTAACATGGAAAAATTTAATATATCTAAAATTCCTCAACTGTTATAGTTAGTATCGTTTTTCGTAATATTTCAAAAGCAACCATCATGTTTATCTTAATTACATTAGTTTTCGGCTTTTTTTAAAAAAATGTTTACTACCGAGAGTTGGCAGACCATAATTCGTATTTATTGATAAAATATCAAAATTTTCATGTATCAAAATACTATCATTCAAATACTTTAAGCTATTTCTAAGCATTATTCAAAATCAGAAATTTAAAAAATGAAGAATGTTTGGCGATTAATTTTCATTATTAATGAAAAGTAACAAATGAAATAATATATTGGAACTAAATTAAAAATTTCAATAAAATATGATAGTTAATTCAATGATGTAAAAATATTTTATCTAATTATTTACTTATTTACGGATTGAATTTCTTTTTAATATTCGATTAAATTATATTCTCTAAATAACGTCAAAATATTTTGCAATAAAATGAATATTAAATATGATTTCATAGAACAATTGGTAGATTCTGTGGTTGGAACATTTCCATGCCATAGAATCCATCTTCAATTCAGATTCGTGGCAGTTTTAGTGTTAGAGTAAGCATAAGTCAACGTCATTAGTCAAAATTTTGCTTAGAATTTGGCGGGTGTTGTAGCTTTTTCTGATTTCATTTAGCTACTTGTCCTCTTTCCAAAATTAAAGAAATCCATTTCATATTTCCCCTTGTATTTTTCCAAAATATTATGTTTGTATTGCTGAAAATCAAATGGAAGTACAAATTTAAAGCGTTATAAAAAAGAATAAAATCAATTTACAGAAAAATCAAAGTTAAATAACTTCTAAACCTTATATTTTATGAATGTTTTTTTCTGCATATTTCAGTCCTATAAAAAAGTTCTTTTATTATCGTATTTTTATTATCGTATTATCCATTTTTTATCGTATATATAAAAAAAACTTTTTTTATTGAGACTAGCTTATGAAAAGTGATTCGTTCAGTTTATTAAATGCATTTTATTTGAATAATTACTTATTTCGGTTTAGTAATAACTAATTAACAAATCAAAATAGATAATTTGGTACTTACGTATTATACCTTCCAACTTTATCGCCAAATTTGAAATCGTCGCCAACGAGTTGCTAAACCGTATGTTATGGCGATCCGACAATGGTGTGATCCGTTGATCCTTATCGCCAAATTTAAATCCATCGCCTATGAGTTACTAAACCATTGGCGATCATTGGCGAAGACGGTATAATACGTAAATATCAATAATTTTGTGTGAGATAAGAAACTGAAGCATCTAGGATCTAGATTTATTGAAAAAATGTTGGAATCTTATGCCAATCAACATAACATCATTCAAAGATTGGCTAATTTTATGGGAAGCTTGATTGTAGAAAACGTTCAGGGTCTTCATGATTTATTGCACCTTTAAATTTCCTTATCCTTTGCTACTTTATTAAACGACATATAGATTGATCTTGGCTTATATTAACTTAAGAAAAGTGACTCATTTAGTTTATTAGATGCATTTTATTTGATTAATTAATTATTTCGGTTCATTAATAACTAATTAACCAATCAAGGTAGATAATTTGGTACTTACGTATTATACACTCCTACATTTATCACCAAATTTGAAATCGTCGCCAACGAGTTGCTAAACCGACAATTATGGCAATCCGGCACTGGTGTAATCCGTTGATCTTTACCGTCAAATTTAAATACGTCGCCAATGAGTTACTAAAGCGTTGGCGATCGTTGGAGAAGACGGTGTAATACGTAAGTATCGATAATTTTATGTGAGATAAGAATCTGAACCAACCTACATAACATCATTCAAAAATTGGTTAATTTTTCGGGAAGCATGATTGTAGAAAACGTTAAGGGTCTTCCTGATTAATTGCAACTTTAAATTTCTTTATTATTTGCTACTTTATTAAAAGACTGATAAAAATTGTTCTTGGTTTATTTAGTCATAAATTTATTTCACCTCAGAGAAAAATATATTCAACTTAAAGTGGCTTAAATGTAAACAAGCTTCACGCCAGAGTTGAATACAAAGCGATACGGACGCTTTTATGTGCACAGAAAATTCTATCTCTTTTCAATACACCTAATCCTTCCTTCTGGGATCTAAATGCCGAACAAATCAAAAATCTCTATTCAGTACAGGAAATCTCTCTTTGGCTATTCCCTAAATGTATGACTTTTGGCATTAAAGCTTTGAAAATCATGACTGGTAATTCTTGTTTACACCCAGTCAAAAGCTATTCACATATGAGGTTAAATATAGATGGAAGTCTTCTAGGAATTTCCTAGAATCAATTTAGCCGAACAATAAAGAGAGTTTTATAAAAGTATCGACTTTTATAATTGATAAAAGAATCTTGAAGACTGACTGCAATATTGAATCGTATTGAGATTTATTGAAAGAATAATAAAGTCAAATGAGGGATTTTGGATTTACAAGTGAATTTTTAAAATTACTATTCCAGTGGGAAGTTATTGTTTTAGTCCTCAGCATTCCAATTCTTTGTTTCTGTTTGAGTTGGCTGTATTCAAGTTTAAGTTTGGCTGAAAATAATATTTAAACTTGACTCGAATGCAATATTTAAAGTTTATCATTACTTTTTATTGCAAAATTATTTTAACTCAAAGTTTGTCATTTTTTGGCGTCCTAAAAATACCTGGTCCAATGTTTCAAAAATGTTCCGTTTTTATTAACTGAATTATGCTTTGAGAAAAGACGGGATGGAACAGCTGGTAGAGCGATAGACTCGTATTCTTTAAGTTACGAGTTCGAAACACAACGGCCAAAGGATTCCCAGAGTGTGTGGCTGCTGATGCTCGTTAAATCTGTCGTGGTAGCAAAGTCCTCCATGTTGAGATTAATACCACTGGGGGTTACTGTGTGTGTGTGAGAGAGAGAAAGTTAATCGTTTTCTATTCCAGTTCTAATTTACGACCAGAGATAAATGTATGGATATGCATGAATGATGTCCGCCCCTTTAAACGGGTTGTGACGTGTGTGGCTAAGTCTTACTTGACCGTATATGGCTCTACTTGTAAAACAAGAGACGCATATATCCGGCTTAAAATCTGCTGATGTGTCAGCGGGGCTTGTCTATGGCAAGTGCCGTAAGTAGCAACTACAATACTTTGAGAATAAAGGAACTATTTTATGGAAGCTCTTGGTAATTTATACCTTTTTTTTTACCTAGAATGCCTTAATCTTTTAGTTTTATGCTGAAGTTCCAAAATTTATTAGCCATGTGCAATTTTCTTCTCTTTTATGTTATTAAACCACTTTCATATTTCTACAAATAGTTATTATAATACTGATTACGCGTAATTCTCTATGCAATGTAATTAAATTAGAGAAATAATTTTGTGTAAAACAATTACGATTGTATACAGAAAATTTAGGCATGAAATCTGTCAGTAGATTATAGTATTAAAGATAAAACAAATGGTATTTCACTCTTGTAATTAGAGAGTCTGGAATTGTATTGTGTTCCTCGAATTTTGGTATTGGTTAATTGAAGTAAATTTATGTCATTTTCTTCTTCTCATACGTTTATGTAAATGATAAAATTATTATTTTAATATGGATTTTTGCAGAGTTTGTGTAATCTGTCTTACGAATGCAGTAGAATCTGTGCGTTTCTGATTTATAAATCAGACCATTAGATACAAAATTTAAAAAAAGTGATCTAAATATAAATTTTAGAAGAAAAAGGGATTATTTGGAGTAATTTGTTTTAAAATTAAGCTTTGGAAATTTTAAATAGAATTATTGCATTTAGTTTCCTATTAATTATAATAGAAAATAAAACTGAAAATGAAATTGAGATTTTGGTGTTTTATTACTTTTAACATTCAGAAATATTACTTCATAAAAAATTTTTAATAGCATTTTGAAATTAAGGATAGCAATAAAATTAAAGAATGATCAATATATTTTACTCTATTTGCCAAATTTTTATGACGTTTATTTTTTTCTTTTTATTGCAATGAAATTGTAACCGTTCTGAGATGTTTTGCGAAAAATTTATTAGTGTGATTTTCCACCACCTTTTCAAACGAAGAAAGTAAGTATATAGCAATTCAATAAGAGAAATAAGTAAAAAAATATTAAAAAGTAAAGTTTCTGTTGATCTAAAAGCAACAATCATGTAAATATAATTTACTGGGCAGTTATATTTTTATTTGTACTACAATGATGCGAAATGTAACATATGGGTTGCATACAATAAATAAAAATAATGTAAAAGACTAAAAACAA
Source organism: Argiope argentata (assembly GCA_026289955.1). NCBI lineage: Eukaryota > Metazoa > Arthropoda > Arachnida > Araneae > Araneidae > Argiope > Argiope argentata. Next base: position 10,193,117 of record JAOUZG010044037.1, on the reverse strand, counting down.
TGTCTTTTATTTTTCAGAAAAAAAATCTATCATTATCTGTTGAAGAAACATCAAAATCAAATTATGGATAAAAATTTTAAGATGAAATTTACTTTAACCCATATCTTTAGCAAATTAGGTAAATAGCTTGGTTTAGCTTAGTTATATCAATGTCCCATTGTAAAGCAACACTACGTCTATTTTGGGACGGACCTCGTACTTTTGAACCTCGCTCAGATGACGAGGATGACACCTAAACTGGCACCCTGCCCCTACCCTACACCACACAATAGGGAGGAAGTAAGGCCATGACAGATTTAACCTGCATCTGACCCCCTTTGAAACCCTACGGTTCAAGAGCCGAGAACTCACCACTAGGCTACGTCGTCGTGTATAAGTAAATAGTTTTTATACAACATTTAATGAAAGAATATGATATTTTTTTATAAATTGCATAATTGTAAACATAATGAGATATTACGATAATAGATGTTACATTTATCTTAATGTTACGCGTAAAAACTGTATTTGCAAATATTTAGTGTCTTTTTTCTGATTTAATATTTCGTTTTAGAAAAGAAATAAAATTATACAAGAAACAGATATGTAATTAATCGTTTTAGTCACTGTGTAAAAATCTTGCTGCAATTACTACATTGTATATATAATCATAAATTGATAGTAATGATAAAAATAATTGCAATGAATCATTCTCAATCACATTGCTAGGGATATAATAATAAACTTAAGAGGTACTTTCAATAAAAGGTATATTTCTTTCATTTAATTATATATATAAAACTTAGAAATTCAAGAAAATAATGATTTTACACTTATATCTAACAACTATGCAAAAACACCTTAAGATAAATTACTAAATATTTCATTTCATTTTTGAAATTAATCAAAGTGCATTTAAAGTGCTAGTTTTTAATAAAATCTCCATGATTTATTACTTGTAAATCCAAAAGCAATTAAATAAATGACGAAGAATTTCGCTTATGAGCCAGGCCATTTTATGCGTTTCTTCCCTTTCGCTGAAAGGAATCGATACTGTCTGGGACTTTGATAGCATTAATATCGTATTTATGCTCGTCCCTATGTGATAGCAATAGTCAAAGTGGCAGAAATGAATTATTCTGTTAAATTCAATATTTCCGGTATGCGTTCTATAAATTTATCATATTCAAATTGCGTAAAACCAGTTTAATTAAATTGATTTATTGAATCAAAGGAAGTGAAAGTTATGTCTTAGGGCTAGTAAGCTTTAATTCATCTTTTATAGGAAAATAAAAATAAATATTTGGAACATTAATAAAAGAAGACTAATTTAACTTAAAAGAATAGGTTGATAATGTTTGTTAGAAATAAATTTCAAAGCATTGTCCATTTAAGAGTTATTAATATTAGATGTAAGAGCACATTTCACGCCGATGCATTTCATTTAATCGCATTATTCATCATTTAGTTTATTTACAGAAACATGCCGTTAAAAAGCAGCGTTTGGCTTATTTTTCTGAGGATATATAAGTAATATTGAACGGTCAGATGAAGAGGAAGATGACATTTAAGCTGAGACTCTCTCACAAAACATCCGATGGTTTTAACATGAACCATATTCAATTACTCGATGAATGATCTGTAAAGTCGATTTCGAACATGAAAACCTCGGACTTTGAATATGAGTTCTTATCATCAGGCCACCAATGCCCAGATTCTCCAATAAAGGTTTTAAGAGTTGTTGATAATGTCCAAGTACTAGCTATCTAATATTGAAAAAATACAATATTCAAATTATATTTAGTTTTAAACTAAATGTTTAGATTCTCGCCAATTTTTTGGTGTTAATATTTATTTTCGGAAATTCTCGGCGAATGATCTGTAGAATCGGTTTCCAACATGGAAGCCTCCGGCCCCGAAGACGAGTCCTTACCACCAGGCCAACAAGGCCTGGATTCTCCAATGAAGATTTTCAGAGTTGTTGATAAATATTGAAAAAAACATACAATATTCATATCATATTTAGTTTTAAACTAAATGTGTAGATTCTCGACAATTTTGGGGGGGATAATACTTCTCTTTGGAAATTATCCAGCCCTTTCAGCCATAATTTGATTTTTGAACTATAATAATAGAAAGGATCTAATAAAAAGGGTCCTGCCATATTCTTTGATTTATAGATGTAACTAAATTGTGGATATAATCCTTGAAGGTGTTATTTTTTTTATTTTTTTTTTAAATTGCCACTTTCAAAGTATATAAAGGTATATATGAGCAACTGAAATATTAGATGAATGTATGGCAGTTTGTATTGTAGATACTTTAATATTTTTCGTTATCTTTCTAAAATTTTAGGTTATATGTGGTGGTGATGATAGAAATTTGTTTTTACAATAGATTGAGGAAAAATGTGTTTTCTATATTAGTTTCAAATGATTATTATATATATTTTTAATTAATTATATTAATTAATTTTCATATATGAAAAAAATGAGTCCTGTTAATAATACTTTAAAAATCTATATGAATAATGAAGAAAGCTATTTTATATATATAGATCTAGTAATGAATCTTAAAATTGTTGAAGGAACAAAAAACATTATTTTATCCCACTGAATAAATAAAGTTTTCCATCAGAGAATTGTACAGAGAATTTTTCTAATTTGCCAAAATTGTTTTATGTGTTTGTAATTTTCTTATCATTCCAAACAAAATTTTGGATATAATTTAAACGTATACACACAAACATGAATCATTTCTATTTTATTCATCTTTATATTATTGAAGATGCATTTGAGGATTTATGCTGAATGCCTAAAAGATTAATAACGAGTGTTATGACATCATGCCTGAAACATTATTAAACGATATTTGAATTGATAAACAGCTATTTTAATAACTTCAAATAATCTATGTGCCGATTTAGTTTAACTTAAATAAACATAATAAATTGTGTATTGATTTAATTTAACTCAAATAAATTGAAATCAGGTTTTTAAGTACAATGGTATATTGATAATGTTGTTGATAATGTGATTGAATATATATCTGAATACGAACTGAAGATACTTGATCGCCAGCTCAAATTTTGTTTGAAATATAACCACCCCGCATAAAAATCAGTAACATCAATACTATGTTACATGATCTCTCTTAGGTATTTAAGCAAATTCTTCTTCAGCAAATATTATCTTTATAACTCATTATATGAATTAACCGTAGAATGCTAAGCATTCGTCTCCTGAACGAATGCTTACGAAATAACTTTGACTATTCTTCCCCTATAACGGTAAATTTATCGTTCTTTCAGTACTTTAATCTGACCATGGGAATTACAGATGAGGACATTTCTTGTCAACTAAATATTTCTGCTTGTAGGATATTCAGAACAAAAGTCGTCTCAAAGACGAATGGTTATCCTTCCCGTTGGTAATAAGAAAGTATTTCTGTGTATGTTTGGAGATGTCGAAACGTTTTCACGGAGAAAATTTGTGGGGTAGGCCAGAAGCTATCCGTGAATTATTGAAAGATTTAAATGAGGAACTTAATTTTACTTCCGAGATTGAATCGATTGATGAAAATTTTATTGAAGTTCTTGCTCCATGGATGCAGAAGCGTCTTAACGTATCAACTGTACCCCGATCAACAAGGACTATTATAAATAAACTTCTAAAATTGAATTTAAACATTCAACGACCTGAACAACCTGAAATTAAAAAAAGAAAAATGTGTGCATTTTGCGCATATAATTTGCGCAGAATGACGTGCAATTTTTGTTTGTTATGTTCAAGAGCAATGTGCGAAGAAGATCACGCAAAATGTGTAAATATTTAAATAAATAATATTTTTATCCTACTTGACAATAAAGAGTTAGGAAATCATCTACAGGTAATTTGCTTTAATTTAAATTATCTTTAAAAATTGATTTTAAATACACTTCTTCTGGAAGACGAATGGTTATCATTCTTGTTATTATTTTAAAGGTTACTCTTCTAGGGTTAAATTCTACCAAATAATATTAAGTATCAAATGTTTTTTACTAATATATGGATTTTTAAATAAACACATATCGTTATCATTGTATAAGAGCATTATCCACCCTATTATATTGCCATTTATTTATAAAAATAAATGTATATATTTACTATATTTCTGAAGAAATAAGTATAAATATGTTACAGTGATCGTTAAAATTTATAGGCACGAAACAGATTCCCAAAGATTTATGTCAAAACCTCTCCAAGAGAAAACAAATGACTTTTATTTATCGAGGTTCTGTGCGATCTCTTGCAGCGAATTTGCACCAAGTCATTAAAATTTCAAATGCTTTTCCCCCAAGAAACGTAGTGTCCTAAGTTTCCTTATTAACTGCAGGGTAATTACGAGGATACATTCTTTGGAGGATAAGTAAGCACAGTACAGTAAGTCTCTTTCATTGAATTTTATTTAAAAAGCGCTTCTAATTAATTGTACTACAAACGAGGAAACTTCATAGCTTCGTTTCGGGTCGGGGATTAAACACCCCATAAAGGAATTAATTCCATGTCAATTCATCAACGTTGTTTTCAGCAAATCTGCCGCTCCCATTCATAAGACTAGAGACACAGTAGCATCTTTGCTCACTAATTAGACGTAACAGTGTCTTAGAGTCCCTCGCTCTGTGTCAATGGGAAATGCTAAGGTGTGTAGGGAAATGTAATTAATTTTCATACCAGTCTCTTAATTAATAAAACCAGGTCTCGCTCCAGCCCAGCAAGCTCTTATAGTATTTGCGTTCGAGGTGGAAGTGCCATATCTGTGATACGAGAACCATAGATTGGTGCGCCAATTTCAATTAATAGGGAGGCTTTTATAAGATGTTTAGATTAAAATTAAAAGCACAGAATGCAATTCTCAAAACTTATTTTGTGAAGAATGCTAATATTTTAAAATAAAATAAATCTTGGAGGAAATATATTTTTCAGAAATCAATAAGTTTAAGAAAAATGCTGCTATGCAGATTTCAATGTATCATGGCAGATCATAATTTCTTGAACGGCCAAGCGAAACGTGCTCGTGCAAGTTAAATTATAATTTTATTCATTTTAATTATTTCATCGAATGAGTCACTTTAGTATTGCAAACGATTCAAATAAAATTTGTCTCGGCATTTGTTTTAAAAATTATCGTATTTCCTATTTATTTCATTTCATATAATCACGCGCTCAAAATGACATTTCTCTAGGTTTTATTTATTGTGGTCATTAACTTATTTTTTAAAAAAATCAGAGTTCTTGTAAATGCATTTGCAACTCGTTATTAAAAGCTGATTTTTTTAGATGATCGTACAGATAATAAAAATTTTTATTTTTTCTTCTATGATTTTTTTTATTTTTCTTCAATTGATTTTTTTATTTATCTCATACGGATTTTTTAATTTTTTTCCTACATATTTTTGTTGAAGCCACAAACCTCATTCCCAAAACAATATCATGTTCTGATATGATAACAAATTCATTGTTTCAGGTTATGGGTTTTAAATTATTTCACACTTTAATAACTAATTGATTTGATATCAATATATTAGAATATTATTTCTCAAATTTATTTGGTAAAGATTATTAATACTGTCTTAATAATTTTGCGTAAACATTATCAAATGCATTATTTTTTTTATCAAAATGTTTCAAAGATTTGTTTAGAATCTTATCAGCTCTATATTAAAAAAACATTCATTCAATAAATTCTTAACCTTTTTCATCGATTTAAAATTGCACTATTATAGTCCCATATCAAACAAATAGAATATACTTTACAAATTAGTTTTGTAAAAATATGAATATGAATATCATTCTTTTGGAAGAGAAGAGAAACTATTTAATGAAAGTATAAATGTTGCGAGTGAAGCGCCATCAAATATAAATTAAAACAAACTGATTTATCTAAAATAAATAAATTCCTCTTATTTCATATCCAAAAAAATATTTAGCTTATGATTAAAAGTCTGGAAATTTGTTTTTAATTCGTTTTATAAAGAATTCTATTACTAACAAATTCAAAAACAAAGAAAGAAAGAACGGAATAAGAAAAAACATTGGAATATTTCAAAAGGAAGTTTTTAAGCATTAACCAAAGATCTATCTACCATAAATTAAATGTAATTTATAATCTATAATTATAAAATTAAAATTTATTTATTTTCTCAAAAAGTACATCATAAATTATTTATCCAAACTTCCAAGTAAACAATGTTAATCTGCTCTTCCAATTCTTCATCTGAATATAATTAATATGATTAAATTATATAAATTATAAAAAGGAAATAATGCATAATGATAAATAATAAAGATTAATAATGTGATAAATAATAATATGCAATTAATGTATACATAATAATGTGATATGATATATAATATGATAAAAACATTGAATTTTCTGAAAGGAAATATCATGAAATTGAAAAAAAAAATATTTGTAATGATAAGTTTTATAATAATACACTTCTATAGGTAACACAAAAATTTCATTAAATGTTAACATTTTTTAATAATTACATTTATTAAATTTATAATTATATATTTTAAGAATATATTTTGCAAATAATTAAATGTAATATATTTTTAATAATGTATTTAAAGAATATATATATTTTTAAAAAATAATCAATGATTCTGATTTTTAGCGTATTATGTTTTGGAGAAGATTTCATAAAAAATTCAAACAAATATTAATATATGTAAATAAACTGAACTATTTTTATTTAAAATATACTGAGTCAGTAAAAAATAACTAACTAATGTGGAAAATTATTTCATTCAAGGCTCCAATTTTAGTTGTATTACTTTAAGCAGAATTAGTACTAAGCAACTTTTAACCCTCCCCTTACACTGGACAACAAAATTTTGGTTTTTGTTTGTTACAAGAACAAAAATGGCTGAAACTTATAGTACTTTTGACGCTGATTTCAAATATGAAAACGGTTTCTTTCCATCGGGCATAGTTTTTTTGTAATAAGCAATTACTTTGTTTGAAAAAACATTTTACTATGGTATGATCATATGATGTATATGTGAAATTTCTACATACCTAAAATTTGCTTCGTTTTGATTTTCTGGTGTATTCTGCAGTAGGTGCATCAGTCATGAGATTCCAGCAGTAGTCAGCCAGCATTCTTGTACTCCACTTTCCCTGGTAGCGTTTTTCCATGGCAGATATTTCCTGGTGAAAGCGTTCACCATGTTCATCACTCACAGCTCCGAGATTTTGGGGAAAGAAATCCAGATGTGAATCTAAGAAGTGGATTTTTAGTGACATATTACACCCAAGTGCTTTATAGTTCTTTAAAAGCTCAGTTATAAGTCCTCTGTAGTTATCTGCCTTGTAATTTCCAAGGAAGTTCTTAACAACTTTTTTAAAAGATTCCCAAGCAGCAACTTCACAGTTATTCAAATTTTTTTCAAATTCAGTATCACTCATTAATTTTCTTATATCTGGACCAACAAATATACCTTCTTTTATCTTTGCTTCGCTTAATTTAGGGAACTTGTTTCTTAGATACTGAAATCCATTCCCCTCACAATCCATTGCTTTAACAAAATTTTTCATCAAGCCTAGCTTAATGTGTAGAGGCGGGAGGTACACTTTTTCAGGTTTTACTAGTGCTGGGTGTACAACATTCTTCTCTCCCACAGCCAATCTTTCTCGTTTTGGCCACTCTTTTTTGACGTAATGATTAATGCGGTCTCTGCTGTCCCACTCACACAAGAAACAACAAAATTTCGTATACCCAAGTTGTAAACCAAGTAACAGTGCTATTACTTTCAGGTCTCCACAAATATGCCATAAATGTTTCTCGTACTTAATCATATTCAACACAAGTTTCATGTTTTCGTATGTTTCCTTCATGTTTGCTGCATGAGCTACAGGGATTGATGGGTATTTATTTCCTACATGAAGAAGGACTGCTTTCAAACTATGTTTTGAAGAGCCGATAAAAAGACGCCACTCATCAGGATGGTGAAGGTGTCCAAAAGCTTCAAGTAAAGAGTCCACATCGTGACAGTAAACTAAGTCCTTATACTGACTGAAGAATCGTTCAAAATCACACTGTCTGTCACGAAAAGCAGATACTTTTGTTTCGTGTTGCAAAAGATTCCATCCTTTCAGACGTGATGCAAGAAGTTCTGATTGATTTTTTGATAAATGTAGATCACGAACGAGATCATTTAATTCTGACTGATTTATCAAGTGTGGTATTACGTTTGTATTGTCTAAAAAGTCTGTGTCTCTCGTATCTTCATCATTAGATAAATCTGATTTATCTTGATCAGTAACAGCATCTTCATCTAATTCCCATGTTTTTGGTGGTACTGGAATTGGGAGTTGTGGATTATGAGGAACAGGTCTTAAAGCAGAAGGAATATTAGGATATGTAACCGTATGTCTTGTCTTAGCTGTAATACCGGATATTTTCGTTGTACAAAAATAACAGTCCATTGAGTGATCCTTTGGTTCCCTCCAAACCATTGGAATTGCAAACGTCATGTGACGAGATCCATTCAGCCATCCAGTTAACAATGTTACACAAGAATTGCAACAAATATGAGGTGCCCAGGATTTGTCTTGATCGCCAACTTTACATCCAAAATATAACTCGTATGCTTTTTTTTATCAGTGGAGTTATATTTCTCCTCTGAGACTTTAATGTTAACTCACCACAGATGTAGCAGAAACTATTTGGATGGTTTATACAATTTCGTGGCATTTTTATTATAAGTTCACTGTTATATACCCACTGACAGACACAAATTGCAAAAATGTTAAAACTTCATACACACATAATGTTTACAGCTACACTGACGCGATACAAAATGTATTATAAGTAGTTAGAAAAGTAGTTGCACCATGAACGTATTCACATGGGAGCTCGCACTAAACTGTTGCAATAGTTACTCATTCTTAGTCAGCAATTGACAGTGTTTGTTTAATGTACTCCAGTGCTGAGTCATCAACATTGTAATTCATGGAGTATATTCATGGAGTATACTCATGCGGTGTGACTAATAGGTGATGTAATCGAACCCTATCTTACTGTATGATGTACTGCATATAATAACATTAATTTTATTGTTTTAGTCGCTTGTAATGAATTGTTATTAAACTGATAAGTTATTTTACTTTAATTTTCATCAATATAATTGCAGTAACATAATAAATTAATTAGAGATAAGTATATTTCACTCACATGGTTCATGCCCTGAATGACCTTGCTAGGAATACAGAAAGAGGTATTACAAAAAAACTAAGCCCGATGGAGAAATTCTGACTTCATATTTGGATTCAGCGCCCAAAAATACATAAGACTCAGCAAATATTAGCCATGTAACAAAATCACTGTTGACCAGTGTTATTATTTCATTTATTATAGTATCTCTCAACTGTAAGGTATTCAATGCGTTTCCCCTTTTCTGAAGAATTTTTAATATATTTTTTCAATGATGAATAAATATAAATTTATTGGAGTTTTGAAAGGACATAAAAAAGAATTGATAAATAAAAAGCAATTAATGAATTTTCCGTAATTCTGTTTAAGAAATTAATTTAATTAAATATTAAGTGTAAATTATTTTTCAAATAAGTTCCTATCGCTGCTATGCAGATTTTGAAAATATATTATATAGGAAAATATTTCTATTTGTTATTGAATTAAACTAATTTTTATGAAAAAAAAATTATTATTGAGTTTTAAATTAATAATATGAGATATTTTTTTTTGAAAAATAGAGTTTTCATATTTGATATTATACGAAACTTCATAACATGCAAGAATTTCTTTTTCAGCATGATGTGCATTTAGAAATTTTTAATAACCAAATATATTTTACAAGTATAGAAAAAAATAAGGTTCTTTCTTTTCCCTTTATAAATTTAATCTTAAGCTTGATGGAAAAAAAAGTTATTTTGAACTGAAAGAAGATATTTAATTCATTGAAAAAATAGTGGAACAGTTTCGAGCATATTAAGTTACAAAAAACTACTTACGAAACTAATTATTTAATATTTCTCAAGCAATTCAATATTCATGATTTAAAAATTCAATTTCCAGTTACATAAAAAAAATCTTTACAGAATCCAATTTTCACTTTTTAACTTGTTTTTCACTGTAATATTGTTATGCATTTGCTTTTCTTTTAAATTATATAAAAAAATGAAGATAGAAAATGTCGATGTTAAATTAATTTGGGAAAAAATTCTCGTTTCATAACTTCAGTTTTTAGAAATTTGATTATTTGATTTATTTAATGTTTTTAAAGCCTTTTTAAATTAAAATATCTTTACATGAAAAATTTCTTTTCATGTTTTTATTTGTTATTCTGCTTTTAAAATGAATTTACGTTGAGTATTAAAGATTTATATTAACATTGCATTTAATTATATAATGCATGGGTATTTAAATGTATATAAGAATTGTTATATATAATTCTTACATAACTTTATTTTTCAATTCCAGTATGAACTATTTAAAAAAGTTTTAATGGTGTATTTTATTTTTGTTAGCTCCTTATCTTTACACTTCAAATGTTTTAATTCTTGTTTTTACTAAAAAGTGTTTTTGCACAATCAATCATGGAGAAATTACGAGCAAATTAAATATTTTTTCGTTGGTAAATGCTACAGATATAGTAATTTGTCAAACAAAATTTTGAATGTTGAAAATTTGGAAAAATTTAATGCAAATTGCTATATTATTTCATTTGCGAAATTGCTTTTCAATTGCTACTACCGTACAACAAAAATAAAAATTGCATTTTTTTAACGAAAACAAAAACAAAAATTAAATTTGAATAAATAAATTCAAAAAGAAAAAAAGAAGAAGAAAATGATCAATTCTATACCAACACTATTGTTACCAACATGCTATAGTTACCAGATTTACTAAACAATATTTTTATTTCATATTAGTAGCATTGGGCGACCAGTTGTGTCAACGTGAATATCATTTATATTTGATTTCAAGTAAATTGTTTAGTTTTAACATATTATCTTTAATGTCATCATACTATTTTACATTTACGTTATCCAATTTTAAATGTCTTATTTATGTTAGATTGAATGCGCACAAGTGTTTCTACCCGTCTAGGAATAGGATATCTGTGAATAAAATGGTTTAAACAGTAGGGAGCCAAAGCACGCTCAGACAAACCCCCTCATTTAACGTTAAGGTAGGTTTACAATCAACCAGTTATAACACGGTCAGTAAGACAACGCATGCGCAGAAAGGAAATGTTTTATGTTTGCAGCGATTTCCAAGATCGATTCTAGCTTCCATATTTTTCTATTAAAAGCCATTTAGACGCCCTTGAATTTTCCTTTTTCATTACGTATCGTATTAAACTGGAGGATATTTACAATAGGAAACATGATAAGATAAAGATAAAAGATCAATGTGCTTAAATTTAGAAACCTTTCGAAAAAAATGGGAAATAAAATGAAAACTCTCGCATTAGAAAGAACAAATAGTAAAAAAATATATCTGAATTAATCTATTATTAGTAATCAATTTTTTCACTCCAAAAAATCGCCAAATTTTACAAACATATGGGCAATAAGAAAAAAAAACAATAGAGAGGCATATTATTGTCCAGTGGAGACAAGTATTTTCCAAGGATCGAGTAGCATTTTTCAGGCTTTCTTTCCATACTCTGATGACTCGCATTATTTATAACTGGCGTAGGTAAACCCTCCTATATTATTATAAGAGATGCATTAAGTTTGATATCAAATTAGAATATATATCTAATGATAATAAGGGAATATTAGAAATATTCCCTTATTATCATTAGATATATATGGCGGGTCTAGTAAATTGAACTGAAATCGACCCTAAATCTGGAATATAAATACTGTGGTGTCGATTGCTGATGGTATTTTTTGCCTTCTGTTTTCTCCTTTAAAACAACTGGTTGTCATATGGTAGCATATTTTGTTGATAAAGATTTTCTGATTTTTATAAGCATAGTTTGCAATTACTCTTCGTAACCCGAGTTCAGCAGTAGATTAACTACATTGGTGACCCGAACATGATCTTGACCGGGTGAACGGTTAGATTGTCCAAAGGCCAAACTCGCAACATTGCTGGAAAAACATTTTTGTGTTTAAAGAACGTAATAATTGTAATTATATTTTTTTGACAACATAGATTAAAATGATCTCTCGTTTCTCTATATAGTGGACCTCATCTAGGATTATCTACGTCTCCAAAGCACATCACAATTGAAATTGGATCGCCTAAGCAAACGGTCATCATAGGCAGAGTGAGACCTTCATGCCAGATCTCTGATATAAAGGTCAACCACCTTGTTCTATATGTAAGCGTCTTCCAGATTGAGTTAGAGATCCCTGTGGCGGTGCTGCTAAAGTGAACTGAAATGATTTATAAATCTGGACTATAAATACTGTAGCGTTGGCTGCTTACCACCTTTTTTATAACAGAGTCAAACTCCAATATATTTTATGTGCGTGTGATCTCTTGTTTATTGACAAGATTTTTTAGCTCTTAACGTCTGGAAACCGGAGATAGGAATGGAATTTGGAACCATTCTGGAATGGAATTTGAACCCATTGTAGCTATAAATCCCAATACCTTATATTTTTCAAGTTTCCACCTTTTTTACTTTCCATTTTTTTCTTTTAAAACAACAACTGTCTGTGGTGATGTCTCAGGCTTTGTTAACCGTTGGAAAGCTGAAGAGTTGTATTATATATATTCTAAAAGTGCGGAATGAAATGTGTAGTAATTTTTGAGGAAAAGCAATAAAATAGTTATAATTAAAACTAATTATCATGTAACAAGTAATTTTGATCAACAAAAATGTTTATTCTCACTTTTTACAAAATTGTTTTTCTGCACAAATTCCGTAAATTCCTTTTTCACATATAGCGCAAATTAAGTTGTATCGTTTAATTCATTTACCCTTTTTATTATTCCATACATGATAGTGTCACAAGCTTCGAGCAGGCAATTTTTCTTAAAAAAACGTTTTACTTATTGGTAGCCTTCTTGTGACATTTTTAGTGGCATTTGTAATTATCAGTATAACACTCGTTAAAAAATGAAAACCATCTTTAATCCCTATAAAACAATACGTTTGATACAAACAAATAAATAAAACACACTGTTGATCAGTAATGTACCAGAGCAGTGGATTCTGGTACTGCAGAAATAATGAACCTATTATTCTTATATAACTTTTTTGTACATAAACAGTTTTTATAAAAAATTATCTCTTGCTCTTATAAATTTGATAATGATTAAAAAAATTGAAGTCAAAACGTTATGTATATTTTTGTATTGAGTCATTTTTTTCCGCTTTACCACAATCCACGACTCTACTGCATTACTACTTATCACTGCATTGTATTTTAATTTTTATACTATTATAAACCACAACTGAATGAAATGCCGGCTTTCTGGCTCAGAGACAGCGCGTCTTCCTCGTGTTCGGGAGTCCCGGTTCTGGCATGGCTGCTCTTCTGTGAGATGTGTGATTGTACTCCCCTCTAAAAAGGGGTTGCGCAGGCGAATGTGGTTGTGCAGCTAAGTCGTACTTTTAGCCCTAGTTGGAGCTACCTCAAAAACAAGAGACGCTTCTTTAGGCTTAAATCAGCTGCTGTATCAGACGGGGGTTTGCCCAATATGGCAAGTGCCATAAGTAACAACAACAATTGAGTGAAATGAATAAAAACTGTAATTTATATGAACATAGCTGCTCTCAATACATGCGAAAATTATACTAACAAACAACAGCGTCTCCGAATTCTTAGTATATGACAAGTGAAGCACGATAGCGCTTCCCCGCACTCAAACGGTCAATAAATATTTTGTCATTTTTATAAACGCTGTTCATGTTTACTTCTACTCTTTGAACCCAGAGCTCATCAGCAGATTAAACTAAAATATACATGTATTATTAAGTTCTCAGAGGTAAATAATACATACAAGATTTAACACTACTTATTATTGCCTAAAAAAACTGATACAAACTTTGTTTAAGCCTTAGCAAAAATTAAGTATCTCTATTGCTCTTATAGATCTGATAATGATTTTTTAAAAGTAAGTCAAAATGTTGTATATATATATTTGTATTGAATCAATTTTTTACCATGTCACAGTCCACGGCTTTACTGTATTTCTACTTACCACTGCATTGTATTTTACTCCTTATGCTTTTTGTAAACCACAATGGAGTGAAATGAATAAGAACTGTAATTGATACGGATATAACTTCTCTCAATAGATGCAAAAATTATACTAACAAACAGCAGCATCTCCGCGTTCTTGATATACGACAAGTGAAGCACGATAGCGCTTCTCCGCACTCAAACGGTCAATAAATGGTCAATAACGGTTCTGATTTTTATAAGCGCTGTTCTTGTTTACTTCTACAATTCGAACCCAGAGCTCGGCAGCAGATTAAACTACAATATAAATGTATTATTATGTTCTCAGAGTCAAATAATACATACAAGATTTAAAGCTACTTATAATTGGCTTAAAAACTGATACAAGCTGGATTTAAGTCTAAGCAAAAATTAAGTAATAAACTATCAACATTATTAGCAGTATTATATTAAATAATTAATGTTCGCCTGTACATAAAAAACTAAGCAATACATTACTTTTAAAAAACAAATAAACTGAAATAAATTATCAGTAGACGTGCCTTAAAAGCGTTTTATTTTTCTTCTCCCCAGACAGCTGTCTCCCCAGATATTGCGCCACCAATTAATTTCAATGCAAGTGATAAGCTACCAGCTTTTGGAAGAACATGATAAACTCCATTACACACGGCTCTCCACGCAGCTTTAAGACCCTCCATTTCGATCTGAGGGAGCGATAGACCGTGATAATCGGCAATATTTTGCAACTGTTCGCTTCGATGGATAGATAGATTCGGGAGGTGTTGACTCAACCTTCCCCCGAGAGTTAGTTTACGCCTCTCCCCTCGACTGACGTCAGCATCATTTTTTGTCCATCTCATTACCTGCATCGTCTAGTGGGCTCTCTACCGTCGTAGTTTTAAATAAAAATGAACCACGATCATGTAAGAGTGTAGGAAGTTTAAGTGATTTGTATGTGTTTAAGGAAAGCATATAAAAAATTAACAGCTAAAAATTTATATTTAAAATGCAATTCGAAAATATATTGTATTAAATTTGGCTTCTTTTATTTTTAAAAAACATATATTTCGAGTGAATATCACGTATGAAATCATGTATGTATTATATTTCATGTAGTATATTCAGGTTTAGAAAATTTAGAAGTATGGTCATATTATGCTAGTGCTACAAGAAAAACACTAGTTATTTGCTATCACTATTTCTTTATTTCCTAAATTATTTTAATTTTATTCATTAGAAATACTGGTTGCAAATTTTATTCCTTAATTATTTTCGCATACTGTCTTTAATCACTAAATAACTGTAAAATATATACATTTTTATTGTTTTTTTTTAAATTTTAATATATGTTTTCTATTTATTGATATTAAAAAAATTAAGAAGGTAAACCTAAATAAATTGATCTCTCTCTCTCTCTCTCTCTCTCTCTCTCATTATACATATATATCCTATATAAAATCAGGAGTATTATAAAATGTTCTTCACAATTATATATTGATATTTTAATTAGACAAAAGTTATTAAAAGAAAAAAAGAAGAATACGGATTTTTATCTAAAAAAATATTAACATTAGGGTTTTATTTTATACTGCTTAAAACAATTAAAGAATATTGAAGTAGTGGGTTGATCTGGCAACTGGATAATTGTTTGAATGATTGATGCGTTATCGACAGACGTAGAAGGCTATATGAGATAAAAATGGCATTTGTTTAATAGAAAAAATGTGTTTTATTGCGTATTTATGCATAAACTAGAAAAACACACACAATTTGTGCATATTAGAAAAAACATTAAATATAAACATTGTTTCCTGAAAAGTAAATTGTTTTTTGTAGTGGATACGGTTTTCTCGGATGGCCAGCTACGTTGCACACCTTTGAGACATCGAGTCAATAAGGGTATTAATGAGGGGACTAAGATATTCCGTCCCACTATCCCAGAATAGCTCTTTCAAATTCATGGAGAATTTGTGGGGGTGGTAAGCGTTCTGGAATGCATCTGCCTAGAGTGACCCAAACATGATCGATTGAGTTCTGGTCAAACTATTGATAAGATTAGTTACACTAATTTAATAATGTTATCTACAGGAATACATATGAAAACATGGTATATATATATCGACATCTGGTATCTCCAAACAGATGTGATGAACTGGGAACCTACTTTCATTTTCCCTAAATTTTTACATTTTTAAAAAGTCGCCTTTAAAGGCATGCATAAATATGAATTGATTGATTGACAATAGATTGTATTAATTTAATTCCAAATTATATACGAATCTATTTCAGATTCTTAACTCAACTACAAAATTTTAATTATCTAGTTCTTTACATTTTTATTTAACGTGGACGCTTGTAATTAGGTGGTTGGCCAGACATAGTTATTCTAAATGTATTTAATCCAGCATTTAATGGAAATTTACACAAAAAGTCTATATAGCAAATATTAATAAATCAAAATACCAAATAGTAATAAGACTATATACCAAATATTAATAAGGATAAATAACAAATAGTTATAAGACTATATACGAAATAGTAATAAGACTATATATCGAATTGTAAAAAAAGTATATATCGAATGGTAATAAAATTATATACCAAATAGTAGTAAAGCTATATACTAGATCTCATATATTCAGTTCAAATAGCTTTTAAGTAACCTTGATAATAATTTAACATAACAACAACAGACATAAATCAATAAAATTACTTTTGTGTTTAAGATTCAAGAAGTTTTGATATTTGTATTTGGTGGGTGAATCTCGAAATCTAAGTTTTAACAGTACTTTTTTCTTTCTGTACTTATATTATTTTTTTCTTTGCGCGTAAGTAATCAATAAATAGCTGGGATATATTTGTCATAAATATATTGTTCAAACCGTTCAATATTTCAACTTTATATTCCAATGCTTAAAAACGAAACATACAAAACCTTAACGCACACTTTTATAATTTTTGAAAAACAACAATATAATATGTCATTATTGTTGTTACTTATGGCACTTGCCTATAACAAGGTCCCCGCAAATACAGCATCAGATTTAAGCCGAAATGAGCGTCTCTTGTTTTTAAAGTAGCGCCAACTGAAGTGAAGAGTAAGACTTAGCTACACACTCACCACATTTGCTTGCAATGCCCCATTTCATGGGTGAAGGGGGGGCACATTCATAGAATTACCGGATAGTACACAGAAGAACAACCATGCTTGAAGCGGGTTTTGAACGCTGAACGGCCTGTTTTTAGGGAGGGCGCGTTATCCCTATGCCAGGACGTCGGCTCTTCATCATTATAGCGAATATAAATGCAACTATGATGCACCAGAAACGAATAAATGGTGACGATACTTTCTGCACATACATATAGACATTGTTTAATTCTACATAAAATGTTATAATTCGATTACATTGTTTTAGCAACATCAGCAAATTGGGTAAATCCCATTTTCAAATCAAATAGGTCTCTCTCTCTCTCTGTATAGATATATAAATATATATATACATATTTATATATACATATACA
>JAOUZG010044037.1:10160403-10175356 GCA_026289955.1 Argiope argentata | reverse complement strand
AGAGAGAGAGAGAGAGAGAGAGAGAGAGAGAAATTATACAGTTGGACATCTAAAAACATCTCAGATTAGTTCAAAAAAACACCTAATGACTATTGTTATTAACCTATGATGCTGCCATCTTGTGACAGCCGAGATGATGACGTATCGAGATACATCTTTATATAAAAGATTTTTATAGAAACTTAAATTAATGTATTTACAAAACTACGGAAATAAAATGTCTTATGAAAATAATAGAATAATAGAAACTGAAGATAAATGAGATTTATCTATATTTTAAGCACGAAATAATCGCTCCTGGGAGTTAAAACAAACAATATTGTTGTTACTTACGGCACTTGCCATGTACAAGCCCCGCTGGTACAGCAGCAGATATCTAAGCCGAAGATCGCGTCTCTTGTTTCAAGTAGCGCCAACTAGGTCCTAGAGTTCGACTTTAACTGCACACTCACTGCATTTGTTTGCACAGACCCTTTTTTACAGAGAGACTCGAACCCGGGATTCCCAGAACATCAGGATATATATATATATATATATATACACGCTACCTCAGATAATGTGTAACAATAGTCTTGGTAGGCTATGGACTCCTTAATAGATTTTACCCCATGCATTCCATTTTGGCAGCTACATCCAGCTCTATTTGCCGGCCACCCTCTTACATAACACAGGCGCTTGAGAACCGAGTGTTTCATGAACCATAGGCACACTTCATGTTGGAAACCGTTACCGAGTATCATAAATTCCTGTAGTAAAGCCTCCAGTACGGAGCGTTTCAATTTCCCGGAATTACTTGGCTACCTCGTATTACGATGAAAACTTCTGATTATAGAGCTGCTTCAGTTGTTGCCCTAACCTCCGCATCATCCGATCCTAAGCGATTCACGCCAGAATGAATGTTTGGGGGATGGGAGGGAAATTCAGTGCTCGCAGGGAGATTAAAGGTCGTTAAAAGGGGAGTTTGACTTGGAAATGGGGGGTTACACGTGTGAGAACATGCGCTTGTTCAGCTCCAAGCTAATAGTGTTCTTATGAGTCACGCATCTGCGTTTTAAATCCATATAGCATAATAGTATGCGACAGTTTTAGTGAATCCGTTATGAGGGGCAGGTTCGTTAGATTCGTTATGTAACCTTAATTAGAGTTTGAATTTCTCACAAGAGTAAAGAAATTCGGAAATGAGTTCTATTTTAATCAAGTTTAGATTCATAACTAATTTACTTCATAATGAAATATTTTGTAAGCATATGTAATATCTGTAAAATAGTACTTCTTATTTATAAGTTCTTTCAATACCTTATTTGCATAAGTAACATATATCTATTTTTTTATTTGAAAATATAGAAAATTAATCTTAAAATATGTAACTACGTTCAAGGTGGATTTATAAAAAAACATTCGAAAAATGTTATATTTTAGTACTTGAATAAAAAGTGATTGGGAGAACATCTTTGAAACAAAATTACACCAGTAAAGTGAGAAAGCCTTTTTTAGAAAAAAAACAGAAAAAAAAAGGATTACTAATATTTGATTACTAAAAAGAGGGTAAAAACAATACTCTTCAACTGTAAATGTTTGTCAAATAATGTGTTAAAATTTTACAGATAGATTAAGGATTATATTAACTAGTATCTGAGCCAAACTTAAGTTATGGTTCTATTTGTCCATTAAATATTGACATTTGACCGATAAATAATGCAACATTAGCAGTTCCTTTTCCAAATTGTGAAGAATTAAAAAAAACCATAAAATATTTCTAAATTAATGCATTGCTTATACTCTAGTTAAGGAGCCGCAACACACATTGAGAAATTATTATACCAAATTTAAACAGATAATATGCGCAAGGTTTTGATTTATGGTTTGTTTGTAAGAAAATTATATCAAATTCCCAAATTTGCGAAAATAGCATCTAAAAAATAAAATATCATTAGAATGTATGTAAATGCAATTATAAAAAGCTATGTAACTCCCCCCCCCAAATAGTCTTAGATTTCAAATGATAAAGGTTTTTAAAGAAACCTGTACAAGTATAAAGATTATTAAATAAGATAATCATAGTTTTGTAGAAAATCAACTTCTTAACTTAATCCCTTTATGAGAACCCAAACGAGATCAATAAACATTTGTCCCTTTTTTGGAAAAAAAACGTACAATGTTTAACATACTCTTTAAAGAAAAAAAACCTAATTATTTTCATACTTCCAAAATGACTCCTGATTTTTTATTTCTCTTTTTTTTTAATTTATATAACTTATTATTGAAAATTTAAAATAATTTCAAGTAACCATAAAATACCATAATCACATTTTGACATTGACAATTTTTTGAAGACCAGAAAATAGCGCCACTTAAGTGGGGCACTATTTTAAGACTCGCCTTAAAGGCAGGAAATCAATCAACGGAGCTCGGAAAGGTAGCTAAGTTTGGTTGGCTTAGAAAAAACGTCTTTTCTCTTGCTGCTTACGATTCTATAGCTTTGCTGTCATTTCAAATTAGCGGATTAAGCAAAGTTAATTCACTGTGAATTTTGTTGCTTGAGTTGCGAATATTCAATAAGCTTTTTCATAGACAGTAAAATCAAAATCTTCTTATCGTTATTATGCGAGAATTACTATTATTCATAGCAATATATATTATACCCGGAAACCCTCTTAAAACTTTGAAAAGCAACGAGATATTGAATTAATCAGAATTTTGCTACAGTATTTGCATCTAAATTATATCTAACAGCTTAATTATTATTTAATAAATCCCTTATTTTCATATAATATTTATAAATAGTGGTACACCGCTAGTTCACTTAATAATGAAATACAAGTTTAATTCATTACAATACAAAATGGAAATAACCACCTAAAGACTGTTAATTAAGGCTTAATTTTAATTTAACACTTGTACTTTGATTGTAAACTTTCCCGTCATTAGCGAAACTTTGCATGAGGAGAAATGTTAAACCATAGCGTCCATGAATTGGGTTTCCTTGAAACGACCTACATTAAGCAAGGCAGTTGTTTTTGATGGGTTGCTATTTTGGGCATTTATTGGACCTGCACCCACAATTTAAAACTCATCAAATAGTGTCCATTACAGGAAGCTCCATTCAGTTCAAGCTCGAGTCATTCTGGAATGCTGAGTGAGTCAAATTCTTATCCGAATCGCATGGGAAGTAAATTGATGCTCATGAAAGGCAGCTGTTCCTTCAACCATAAATTGTCAGAATGTGTTCTCGCCATTTATTCAATTAGAACCGCAATTCCGTGTAGATTTCACCAGTAGTAGTTGTTTTAGATAATGACTTGTTTGGGGGGACAACTGTTCCCATGCAGTAAATGAGTAAGTTTCAGCCCATTACGATAAGTTCTTTTCAAAAACGAATTATCGTCTTGGGTTATGAGGGAGTATTTGAGTAATTTTTAAAATTCCTTCCCAATAATAATTAAATCATTTTTTCTGGGATATAATGATGATGTGCAACATTAAATAAAAGAATTCTTTCAATTGGAAGATAGTTGGTGTAATTATTATTCAGTTCATTTAAAAATCGTAACCATTTTATGATTGGAATTTTAAAAGCAAATTATTTCTATTTTTATGTTCATGTACTTAATCAACAACATATTTTATTTTTGGTAGGGCAGATTTAAACTTATTTCATTTATACTTTTATTACTTTCCTTTCCAAGTATATCTGAGTCGGATGCTTATTTGGTGTTGTGGGTTGATCACAGTTATCCATACTGGGTTTGAAAAATCTCAGCATTTTATTTTGATTTCATTAATTATTCTTGTTGTCTTTGGGAATAAGCGTTTCAATAGTCAAAAATTTTCAATACGTTATAACTTAGATCTGTGCATCGATCATTGTTTTATTATCCAAATCTACAAAATATAGATCTTGTGCTATTAAAACCTACAAACAAGACATCGTAAAAGTTTTGAAAAATTGCAACCGAGCTGAAAATATGGGAATTTATTTTCTCACCTATCAGTGGGTAAATAAGTGGTGTGGAGTCGATTTCCTCCATTGAAAACAGAAAGGATTGCACAGTGGCCTATAAAGGTTCTTAGTACTCAAGTATAGTTCCAACCAACAAAGTCCCGCCAAAGATAATGAGTTTATTCAGATTCTACCATGTGCCTCAAAACGGATCGGTATTGTAGAATTATCTCCAATGATGATGAGTTCCTGCAGATTCTTCCATGTGCATCAAGGCGGATCGATATTGTAGAATTATCTCCAATGATGATGAGTTTATTCAGATTCTCCCATGTGCCTCAAGACGGATCGGTATTGTAGAATTATCTCCAATGATGATGAGTTTATTCATATTCTCCCATGTGCTTCAACGCTGATCGGTATTGTAGAATTATCTCCAATGATGATGAGTTTATTCAGATTATCCCATGTGCCTCAAGACGGATTGGTATTGTAGAATTATCTACAATGATGATGAGTTTATTCAGATTCTCCCATGTGCCTCAAGGCGGATCGGTTTTGTAGAATTCTCATGATTCACGACATTAATTGATCTGATAAATAGTCTTTAAAACAAACAACTACACGTATATCCATTGAGAATAAAATGTAGAGTTCTCGATAAAAAAAACACTCATAAACGTTCTTAAAAGTGCTTACTGATTAGCCCTTACACTTAGCATATTCAAATGTGAGATATCAGTCTTCTGATCCTTTATATTGCTCTATAGTGCTAGCTCACAAAATAGAGAATGCGAGAACACCCAATACTATTGTCGTGAACTCATCTATTACATTTTGAGGGATTTCCAAACATCGAATATATAGTATTGCTATGCAATCTCCCTTTGTATGTCCTACCTTTTTTAGAACTCCATAATTTTCACTCTGAAGCCTCTTATACAAGTGGTTTATACATTTAAAAAATTAAAGTGCCAAGTGATAGTTGGTATGGGAGAGTTACAGAATACACAAATTACAATTAACATTGGCTATCATTTTGATACGGAATCTGAAGTTTCTATTTAGAGCCAGGGGAATAAAAACCATTTTATGTATTAATTACAATTATATACAAGGTGCTTCTAAAAAGCTTGCTGAATATATGGATATTTCAAAAGCAGCGTGAGTGAAAAATGAGCCCCCGAGTATGGACAGAGAGAGACTTATAGAAAGACGCCACGTAGCAAGCAGTGCAATAAAGCGACTCATATTAGTCTTCTACGGCCAGTCTAATGGCGTATGTGCGAAAACTCCTGTCAAATCGAAATGGAGAAACAGATTAAATGAAATTTTGTAACAGACTTGGGCAAACTGCCACAGAAAAGCACACAATGCTGGTACAGATGTACTGAACTCTGTAAGCAGAAAATGCATTTACGACTGCTTCAAACGTTTTTTGGAGAGAAAGGAAACCATCGATGATGAGACTCGTACCGGTCTATCCCCAACAAGTATGACAGCCAACGCCATCTAGCGAGTGTGTCAGATGATGTTGAAAAATCGTCGACTGTCTGTACGATGGATAACAGAGGAATTGAGGATTAGCAATGATAGTGTAAACACAATCATTCACAAATATTTGAGTAATTGCTAGATATTTACCCTTTTGTGCAGCACTCTTTGACTGAGAAGCAGAAGGGAACAAGCATGGACACAGCTTTAAATTTCATCTACACGTGTGACGAAGATTCAACCTTTCTGCAAACCACCGTCGTATGAGATAAGAGCTGGTGCTACCAGTGTGATACGGTGACGAAGAAGTAATCAATGGAATGTTGCACATCAGGTTCGCCGCGCCCCAATAAGAGCCGCCTGTAGAAGTCCAAAGTCAAAACATTCTCGAGTACTTTTTCGAACAGCAACGGCATCATCTACTAGGAATTTGTCCCAGAAGGGCAAACTTTCAATGGCGAATTGTAGGTATCCGTTCTGAAGCGAACGCCTCTTGATGCGCATCCAACGTATTCGCCGACAGTTGTAAGACCTGAAAAGTGGTGTTGCATGAGAACGCTTGCCCTCATACTGTGATCCGTGTACGCAACTTCTTGGCCTACTGCCGTGTAACTGTTATTGCACATCCACCGTATTTGCTTGATCTGGCACCTGCAGACTTCATTTTGTCCCCTTTTCTCTAAGGTCTTCTAAAGGACACACTGCTTTCGGACATACAAGACATTCGACGACGTGTGACATCGGGTCTTCGATCGATCCCGAAAGAAGCTTTCGTTGACTCTGTCTAGAAACTTTATCAATAATATCAAACGTGTATTGTGGCCAACGGATGTTACTTTAAAGGTGAATAAAGATATTTTGTTTCAATCTTATGTCTTATTTATTTAATGATTTCATTCACCGAAATTTTTAAACTCACCTTGTATTACAACTCATTATGCTAATCAAATATATGCAAATATAAAAAGGTTACGGAACAGATAAGACAGATAGATATTTTATCAGAAATAGTGAATAATAAAATTATTATCATATCTCAGTTCACACACTAAAACTTATTCAAATAAATTACAGGAAATAAAAGAAATGGTATTACTTTCAAAGACAGAATTATTAATAATAAAGCACATTTTAAAATAACCCGTTCCATTTAATATTATTGTACTGATTATTAATAGCATAAATTCAGCATTCCTTGTTTGAAATAGTTCTGTATTACCAATATTAAATTTATAGTGTCAGAATATATCAATGTCAACTTAATTGAATACTTCAAATAAACTGTATTTATTGAAAACTTACACTAATCAATAGGAGTATAAGAGTCAATATTTTTGTTGATATAAAAAGAAGTATATTTATTATAATAAATTTAATAAGATAGATAATGTAGTAATAAGCAAGAACAGAAGATAAAGCAAGACTCTGATGGTATAAAATTTCGTTTTAAATAGTAATGGTGGGCAATTGAAAGTAAGAAAGATAGGGAATGCAAGACTCATTCAAATTAGATTCAAGAAGAAAATTAAAAGAAAATTTCAATAACTCGCAATTTTCCCATGAGAGGAAGGAAAAAAAGCCAGATAAAAATATGGCAATGAAACTGTGCCCACTTCTAAATTTAATCAGCTTAGTTTAGTTCTCTGAAACCATTGTTTATTTTATTTCTGAAAAGAAATGACCGGAATAAGTAAAGATACCACTTCTTTCTTTAATTTTTTAGTTATATTTTTTATTGCTAGATCTTTCAGAATTAGAATGGCGTGCTAGAGTACAGATGCAAAAAATTTTTGAAAAAAAATGTCCGAGTTTCTCGGAGTAAAAAATATATATGGTGTCTGACAATATTTATCTTAGCACTTTTTATTCTTTAGTATATAGAAGATGCATTATTTACTTTTCAATCTTCCATTTTATGAATCTTGTAAATAGAATTCTATGCACGAAGCTTACATAAAATGATAATAAAAACGTCATGCATATGACATCGAGAATTTAACAGGTGTTTGTAAAGGAAAAAATGATATTCGCAGTTGACTGTAATATCATCTTGAAAATTAAAATAATTTTAAAACAGCATTTCATATTCATTTTCATAAAAATATATAGCTTTTTAAATTTTATCAGTTTTTAAACTATAACATTTTGATATATATTAAACATTATTTAACCGAAAAGTATATTGAATAATTAAATAAAAATTATTCTTCTTAGTTAAATAATGCGATGTGACAAGACGAGAAATACCTAAAAAAATACCTTTTATAAAAATTATTTATAGAAACTTAAATTAATGTATTTACAAAACCGAGGAAATAAAATGTCCTATGAAAATAATAGAAAAATTGAAACTACAGATAAATTTGTTTCATCTACATTTTAAGCACGAAATAACCACTGCTGCATTAAAATGAACAATAATGAGTT
Organism: Argiope argentata; assembly: GCA_026289955.1. Classification (NCBI taxonomy): domain Eukaryota; kingdom Metazoa; phylum Arthropoda; class Arachnida; order Araneae; family Araneidae; genus Argiope; species Argiope argentata. Next base: position 10,167,495 of record JAOUZG010044037.1, on the reverse strand, counting down.
GGTTTATAAGTATATATATTTGCAATTTTAAAACTGAAGTGCTGTACAAAAATTATGTCAATCTTTAATCTTATGTGGATATATTTTTGCTTTGTCAGCGACCGTTAAAAATGTTGCCTTTAAAAATTTTCAAAAATAAAAACTTTATAAAATGATGGCAAATGAAATAAATGATATGAAAAAATAAATATTTTTTTCTTCAAATGTTTTGGTTTTTAAATTTGCAACTGTATGTTAGAAACAGTCCTTTGATCAGAAATGTAAGAAAAAGTTTATTTCAACGTTCCCTAACTTTTTGATTAAAAAAAAAGAAATAAAATAAGGGAGAACAAGCATAATGTAAAATAATTTTACAACGATGAATCACATGCTTAAAATAAAATTTCAATCAAGGTTTGAATATCACTCTATAATGCAGACTTTTCAAATTCCAGCTTTAAAATAGTCATGAACAGCATAAGTGACTTGTACTGAGATTATATTTAGTTACATAATTTGACATATTATTTTTAATTTTCCGGGAATAGAAGAGAAATTTTTACCTATTTTTGAACTAGATGGAATTCTTACACATTTGATTGGGGTTTTCTCACCCTTTGTAGCGTTATCTATTGACAATTCCAGTCTCCTTTACTTCATTCATCAGATATATTATGTTTGTTTTATATTAAAAATTATTTGAATTAAAGCATAATGCAAATTAAAACCTTAACTAATATTTTTTTTAATTTTGTTTTCATGGATATCAGTTCATAATCATTGAAAAGAACAAGTGAAAATACAATGACTATGATGATAAATAGTAGGAAATACAAGAAGTAGTAATACGCATTCTTAAAAATAAATATTTTTTGTGAAATTGACATAATTGGTTGATAAGCATCACGAACCGTAAAACGTAAAATTTTGTGTTGAAATTAATAAAATGTATCTTTTGGTAGTTTACTTTTCACTGTATAAAAGTAAACATTATAATAAAATTATAATAAACTCTACAGCAAAAAGGATACTATTGTCGTTACAATCAACAATAATAGAAGAATACAAAAAATGATTTATAGAAAAGTAGAGAATGTTTCGGTTTATGGAATTCCGATAATAACATTTTAAGATATTTATTTTCCTTAACTTCGGAATAAAAAATAACCAACGTCTCTTTCCAAGGTTTTAAAAAGAGACAACGACCTTTGAATGAATAATATATAATACTTTGAAGAAGCATAAGAAAATATCTAATTAAAAAATTATTTTTCTTATTATCTTTCTATAAAATAAAGAAACTATTTAAACGATTTCTAAAGAATAATATTATTTTTTGAACCAGTTAAACCAAACAACAAATAAAATAGTCTTGACTTAATATTTTGTATTTATTAAGCTATAGTTTTTTACTATCACAATGTTTGTTTGTTATTACTCATTTATGAAATCTACCAAACTTTAAAGTATTTTAAAATATCTATATTATTTTTTAAATTAATTAAACCAACCAACAAATAAAACAGTCTTCAATTATTATTTTGTATTTGTTAAGCTGAAGTTTTTTTTATTATCTCATTGTTGGTTTATCATTATTTATTTATGAAATCTGCAATACTTTAATTGATTTTAAAAAACCCATATTATTTTTTAAAAATCAATTAAACCAACCAAAAAATAAAACAGTCTTGGATTAATACTTTGTATTTGTTAAGCCATAGTTTCTTATTATCACATTGTTTGTCTATCCTTATTTATTTTTCAAGTTATTCCTGTGCCTCTATTATAAGTTGTCTCTCCTATCATCAAAATTAACTCTAATTTTATTTTAAAGATAAAGTAAAGCACAGAATATGTTTATAAAAAATTGGATCATCCTTATTTTGAATCGTGCGTATCAAACATTGCTAAAAATTTAAAAACGTTTCCAACAATCTAGTCCTCGAAATCTCTCTGCGTCAGTACTCGACATATTTCTGCTTCAATCTGTTCCACCCATTAGTCTGAAAAATTAGGATATAATAGGCTTTGGAGAGGATATATATCCTTAGTCATCATACTCGTATCTTTGCCTTATTAGAAAAAGAAGCAGGGAGGACAATTCAAGAGGACGAAGCTATTCTGATTAATTGCGAGGAACGAATCACGTTTTAGCTCAAAATGGCTCTCGTGTTTTTTTTTTCTCTGTTGAGGGGGATGAGGGATATGCACTAGTGATTTCATACTTTCTACTAAGAATTTTTTTTTGAATGCTTGTAAAATTTTGTTATTTATTATTTTTTAATGTTATTTTTTTGTCATGCATAGACTTCGTCTGGTCCTTATTATAAACTCTCTTGCATTGCTTTTTTTTAGAATTTCAGAATTAATGAAATTTGATTAAAAATATGAATCCTTCGATAGCTATACTGTAGTGAGCTTAATATTTCATTAGTCGTGCTAGACAGGACAGATATATTATTAGTTCTTTTTTTTCCATTAATTTAAAGATTTTATGTCTGAGAGAAAATTCTTTTTTTATATATATGTTCCCAGTTTCTTCCAAAAAAATAATTATTTTTTTTTGTCTACGTCTAATTCAAGTTATATTGTTTATTCATATTTTTTTATGAATATTCTCATTTTGGTGTATGTGATATGTATATGGCGACCACATTGGTTTGAAAAAAATATAACATGATCTTAAAAATGTTAATCAAATTTACAGCTAACTTTTATAAATAAAGTTTATCAAAATAACATAAATATGTTCATTTAGGTATAAGAATTAGTCTTGTAGTTATTTTTGGCTTCTTTCACATATTTAAAAGGGAAACTAACCTTATCTAAAACTCTTCTAAAAATGGATAATTTCATATTAATATCAGCAATAAGACATAATTCAGTATTATTTTATAATAAATAAAACTCCAAATTCTTGTAATACTTTACATTAAATTTAAAATTATAAAATTGTAAGTAACTATAAAAAGAAAATTAAATCTATTTTTTAATTATTTCTTGCTATTATAGATAAATAAATTTAGATTAATACAGAACGTTTTGTAAATAATATTTGATTTTCCTAATTAAAATTAAACATTTTTTTACAATTAGCTAAAATAGCATAAGTCAATTTTCGTGTTCATATCAGCAAGTAGACACAATTCTGTATTATTTTATAACAATTGAAACTCAAAATTCGGGTTATATGTTACATTAAATTGCATTATCTATTATTTTTTAACATTTTTACTGAAACTTTTTATTGAAATATTAGAAGCCACTATTTAATAATAATTTTAATTATAAATATTACTAAACAATAATAATTGTTAAATTATTATAAAAAAATAATAATAATTATTATTATTATTTAATTATAATTATAATTATTATAAAATTATTATTAAATTGTGGCTTCTATTATTTCAATAAAAACTTTGGCAATAAAAATGTTTAAAAATAATAGATAATGCAATGAAATGTACAGCTGATATTTTCCAACAATTAAGAAAGTCAAATATTATTAACAATTATATCTGATTACTTTTAGCTATATTCAAAAGTAATAAGCATGTTTTAAAATATATGTAAAATTTAATTCATTTTTTTAAAATGCATTAAAATTTTAACTTTTCATAACTAGTGATTTAAAGTTTTATTAATTCTTAAATTAAATGCTATTAAGTTCATAAATATGGAATTTACATTAAGTTAATATATGGTGAATAATAAAAAATGTAATTGGGAAATAATACAACCTAAATCTTTACTTATAATAAAGCACAATGTGTGTGTGTCTGTTGGCGATGTACAGGCCAGACCGCTCGACCTACAGCTACCAAATTTGGTATATGTATACCTTGGGTGCCGGGAATGTGCACCTCGGAGCCCTTTTTTGAATTTCTAATTAAAATTTTAATTAATTAAAAAATAAACCAAATTTCAAAGTTTTTTCGCTATAACTTCCGAAAATATTACAGTACAAAATTGATTTTTGCATCAAGTTAAAGTGCAAAAAATTAGCTTTTTAATAATACTAATGTGTTGACCTACGAGTTAAAACTCTATTTTTAATGAATTTTTAAACATTTAATTTAATCGTTTTTTTTCCAACAATTTATTTCGCAAAAAAAAATAATAATAAAATTTTATCTTCTCGAGGATCTCAAAAAAAAAAAATCAGCTTTTAATAAAATGTTGCCATCACATTTTCAGAAGTTCTGATTTTAAAAAAAGTTAATTACTACCAAAATTAAAACAGAAAAATACAATTTTCATCACGTGCTTATATGAAATGAATTAAATAGGAAATGTGATATTTTTTAAACAATAAATGCAAGTGAAAATCGTTTGCAATATCAAATTTAATAATTCAATTAAAGAATTAAAATAAATAAAAATACAAAATAAAAATCTATTACAAAATTGCGACAGTTAAAGCTGAAAAAGAATTTTTAGAAAAGCACCAAACGATAATCTTCTGAGAGCGAGATTAATTATTTGAAAGCAAGAAATCTTAAACGAACTTTTAAAATGACGTCATTTCAAAAAAACGAAGAACAAAAAGCAATGTGAAGAAGATATTTTGTGCAAATCAAAGAATTCACCTTCGGGATTGTAATTTTTCTCCGCATTTTAATGAATCATGCGAAATAAAAACGCATCTGCTTTCAAGCAAGCATACGTAATAATTAACAATGCAAAATTTGTAAAAGCATATAAAACTATTTTTACCCGCATATTTCAGAGACATCAGAACTTTCTACCAAAACAATATCGTGTTTTGGTAGAAAGTTTCATCGGTAGAAAGTTCATTTTTTCGGTAGAACAATCATCAAAGCTGATCAATCTATGAAAATTTCAATATAACTATTACGGTAAAAACTGGCGATTTTAGATCACTTTATCAAGATCTCAAAGAAGCCAATCAAGTTTATTCTAGAATAATTGGTCTAGATTATGATAATGATGATTGCTCTAAACTTGTAATATTCAGAACTGAATAAATCAGCCAGATTTGAAGAAGATAGAAATGCTTTTTTATTTATTTAGAAGTTGAAATATTAAGAATATTTTACAATTATGAATCTATAAGACCAAAGGAATTTAAACCATAATTTTTTGAAATATATTTATAAACCTAAAAAAATATTATTGAAAGCATTTATATACATCTAAAAATAAAATTAAAAACTGAAGGTTTCAATTTACCTGTGAAATTTTTGCTGAATAATTCCTTGAGATCTTATAAACTATAAAAAAATCATAATGTTTCAATTTCTGTATTGAACATAAATATTCAATGTCAGACTATTCTGCTTTCAGTTCTTAGCTTTATTTAAAGACATGCTTAGATTGAGTGAAGAGGTCATTATATTAATTGAAGTTTCATCATTTTCAATTTAATTTAAAAGTGAATTTTACGTGCACTGATAGAAAATCAGATAGAGATGCAGACTTCAAAGATAGGACTGTTTAAGGCCTACATAATAGTATAAGTGAGTTACATGGCTATCGAAATTTGAAGCTTAAAAATATTTTGTTGAAAAATTTATTATGAGACCAAGTTATATATAAAAATGATTTAACCCTTTAGTCGGCATTAATATTGGTGAACCGACTGGTCGCCAAAGGCGGCTAGTGTAAAATAATAATTAATTCTTTTTTATTTATCTTTTGCAAATCTCAAAGCTTAAAGTTTGAATCCAAAAGTCATCATAAAGCTATATATTTTAATGTTTGAATTATTCTGAATAAAATATTATATCGCGCAATATATATTTAGATTCCACAATAATTTCTATTTTTTTTTCAATCACAAAGATTATATTAAATTGAAAAACCTGTCATACAGGCGTAATTACTATTTCAGTCTGTTTGAGGAATAATTGTAATCCTATTGCTTTTTGTTTATGTTCAGCAAGATATTATTCAAAATACATTTTAAATGAAACTGATTTAGGTTCATAAACATGATTTTTAAATGCGTTTAAGTTATAAAAATATACTTGCTTATTTGCCGATGTGTTTATATATTTATAGTCTAATAAGTATATTTTTTGCAAGTATTTTTATAGCAATTTTAAAATACCTTTCCATGTGTTAAAGAAAATGAAGGAATAAATAAGGATTTTATTTTCTTCAGCCTTTTTTTCCAAAATTAATAATACAAAAAAACTGTCAAAATGATTATGTTCGCTTAAAAGAATTACTTTGGAAAAATACTGTTCTCTATTTATAATTCAGCTTTTATAATTTTACTGTTTTTTTTAATGTTACTCAATTCTTATCAAAATTAATCTATTTTAAAATAGATATATCAAAACTAAATACTTTAATATATTGTTGAAATGTTTTTCAAATAATTTTTATATATAAAATACTAAATATCAAAGATTAAAATTCTTATTATCGAAATAAAGCAATATTTTTATACGAGGTAACTGATATTTTTACTGTAAGAAATATTTTAAATGAATTTATAAATGAGAGAATCTTTTATATTAATGAAATCTGTAATTGAATTTATTCAGAAAAATATGAAACCAAAATGTTAACATTCAATTTCGAATAAAAACCCGAAAAAGATTTACGGAAAGATATTTTATTGTAATCAGATCGTTAAAGTAATAAAATTATATTTGGAAATCTTTCTAGGTAAAAATGATTTAGTTTAATTTCAATCATCTGATTAATTTATGAAACATTTCCATTTCATTTCTTTGAAATGTGTTTTGAAAAGAGAGCTTTTTCGAAGATTAAAAACCTTTAGATGTCTTTCTATGAAAGAATTTTTAATATTCATGTCTTCTATTTATTTATTTCACTGAATAAAACTATCCATTAATGACGATTATTTTTAATGAAAAACATTCTTAAAAGATTTTAGCGATATTGCTGAAATTCTAACGCAATGTCTTGATTTAAATCTATAGAATTTCTTTTAATCAAAAGAAAATCTTTTAATAAATGCTTTTTTGAACATGAAAGATTCTTGCTTTGTGACTGATGATTAAATTTAAAAAGTCATATTCATATCCATGTTTTAGGGAAAGAAAACAAACATTAGAATTCTATTATTAATTTTTAAATACTGTAAAATGTTTGTTTTAAAACTAGAAGAAATAT
>JAOUZG010044037.1:10136453-10150403 GCA_026289955.1 Argiope argentata | reverse complement strand
ATATATATATATATATATATATATATATATATATAATGTATATAAAAGTCATTATTTTTTATTCAAAGCAAAGCTGAGGCCTCAGAATTCTTTCAAAAGACATTCAATTTCTAAATTACCTAATACCTTATTGAAGAGATTTTAGTACACAGAATAGTGAAACTAATTTTTTTAGATTATAGTTTGTTCAGAAAACAATTAGCCCAAACACAATAGACTAAGTTAATATCATTGTATCGATTTTATAAAAATGTTCAGAATCTAAAAGAGATTGTTCCTTTATTAGTTGTATAAATGTTAATTTTTCTTTTTTTTAAAAAATTGGATATGATACTTGTTATAATAATTTAATACGTTTTTTTCCTTTCATAATTATAACATTTTTTCATCTTTTGGCGAAAAAATGAGCTCTAAGAAGGAAAATAATGTTTAAATATCATCTCGTTATCAAACCTTTTATTATCTGCACACGAATTAAATTTCTCTCCAGAAAGTTACTCCGCCTGGAGCTGAACAAAAATATAATCTAAAGGAGCAACATCTGGAAAATACAGGGGATTGAGCATAATATCCTAAAGGTGTGATTTATTAAAAAAATCACTGGTCTGACAACATGTGGGTAAATATTTCTCTGTTGTAAAATATCCTTGTCATGCCTCTCACTCTTTTCTGGACGTTTCTTTTTTCTTTTTTCGTTTATCTGAATCAACTATCGACTGCATCATTCATTATTGATGGTTTCAGTTTGTTATAAACTACGCCCTTTTATTCTCAGATTCAGAGAATAGCCTTATCACCATGAAACGCCTTTTTTCGTCTTTAAATTACATCTACAAGTGTATTTAATTCAGGCATGTTCATAATATATCTACAAAAGTAAACGATTGCTTTCTTCTGCAGTTTAATTTTCAGGGAATTCATTTTTACCGTTAATCGTAACAATGTCCATGATAAGAAAGCATGAAGAGGAAAAATAATACAGTGGAATTTCCAAACGAAATTATGAATTCTCAGTTGATAATTTCACGCAGATAATATTTTTGATTTGAAGTGAATTATTTTCACAAAGAAATTTTTTTTACAATCATCAAACTTTCTTAAGATTTTCTCTTATTAGTTAATAAATTTCAATAAGAATATTTATTGTAAAAGTAAAATATTAGGATTGAATTTAATTTTCTTTTCATAATTTATAATAATTTATCACGTAAAACTGTTAGAATTTTTTTATATTCATTTTATTGGTTACTTTGCTACTTATGATAAATCTGTAAATCTATTGAGTTATCGATAGAAAGTATCAGAAACTGTTCTCTAACCCATGGGAAAGAACAAAAAATTTTAATGAAAATATTTCCTTTTAAAGTTAACGTCTCGTTTTGACTGTTTAACAAATTAATAATGCAATTATGAAGACTCAATTCATAATTTGATTCGTCATACAATTTTCGTGCTTAAAAATTTTATTCTAAATTACCATACTAAAATAATGAAATTCTTAATTGTTCTATAGGATTGAAATTCTAGCTGTTTCCTGTAAACTATGAAGTAAACCGGGACTGAATATTATTGAAATTCAGAGGTAGATGATGACAACAATAATGAAATAATATTATTGCATTCTTAAAGAGAAGTATCAGGTATTTATATCGTTTGAATATCAGAATGTGATAAGAATTATTTTTCGAATATAATAAGTTAAAAATTCAAGCTGCTTCAAATGAAAAGAGGAATATGACATCGAAAATAGGCAAATTTATTCAAATTAAACTCACGTTTGAAATCTTTTATCAGATGGAATACGCCATTATAATGATTTTTATTATCAGTTATGCCATTATCATATACAATCAAAACACTTAATCTTATTACTAGAAATTAATAGAATTGATGGTATCTAAGGAAAGGGAAGACAGAAGATATTTGTAATAATATATATATATTTAGAACATTCGAACCTATTAACTTTGATATCCAGTGGATAATAATATCAAAAAAAAACATTTCCCATTTCCTTAAAACAAATATGATCCATAAAAGCTTTGGATTCACAGTAAACCCTTCAAACTTTATTTGCTCCAATACCTAGATTAAAAAGGTAATTAATCCTACCTTTTTAATCCAACAATTATATTAGATATGGATATTCGAAATTAATTTGATACTTTTTTTAAAGTTATTTAAGCATTATTGTTTTGAAGTGAGGTTAATCGTAAAAAATTAAAGTTTATTCCATTTTCGAACATATCTACCTATCTTAAATTTATACATTTATACCTATTATCTTATGTACTATCTTACATTTATACCTATTTATGCCTTTAATCCTACTTTTTTTAATCCAACATTTATATCAGATATAGATGCTCAAAATTAATTTGATACTTTTTTTTCAACTAATTTAAGCATTATTGTTTTGAAGAGAGGTTAATCGTAAAAAAATACAGTTTATGCCTTTTTTATTCGAACAATCATAATTATATTCCATAATGTTTTCAGCTTTCTCAACATTTTAATAAAGAGCACTTTATATCAGGCTTCAAAATATGTAAAATTCGTTTATAATAGCTTATTTCTTAGAATGTAATTTATGTAAGGATAAAAGGCATTTGCACTTAATAAATATTTTGAAAATTTTGGAAAATTGGATGTTAAGATGCAAAAATGAAAGTTGAAAATCTCTATTATTTCCGATATGACAAAAGCAAATTTAGGAAATGAAGTGAATCTGAAATAACAGAATCTTAAGAACCCAATAAAAGTAATATTAAAGGGGAAAAATAAATCTAAAGTTAATATTGTGCAAAGATGAGAAAATTATGAAATATATTCATGCAGACAACTCTATTGTAACGGAAATCAATGAAATCAACTTGACTGCAGTTAGTTGTTACCATTTAGAAGTTTTGATATTCAACAAATATATTATTCTTTTAACTTTAAAATGCATAATTGTTATTTTTTTGACAAATGACAAAGTTATATTCCTTGAATCAAGTCAATAAATTCTACAGTAATTTATTTTTCATTTTTACTTTTCCAATTTGTTTTTGAACAATTGTTCTTTGAAATAATATAGAAATAATGCACTGGTTACTTTTTGGTAAAGTGCTAGAATTTTAACATTTGGTGTCAAAATTTTTATTGTAAAGTATAAATTAAGTTTCCTATAAAACTTATATATATTCTTTATAAATTTTGGAGTGAGTATTTTAAGAAAGTTTATGTAAGTTAATCATCAGTTTACATTGCAAAACCGATACTAGCATCAGAAAGAGCTTAGATTTCAACAATCAGGCTAATAAAATTGAGCATAGAAATAAAAAAAAATAATATGAAAAGTATAGAAAATTTCTAATATAAAACAATATTTTATTTTATTTCTTATAATATTAAATATAATTCATGCACCAATTACTTTATGAATAATAATCCGGGAAAATAATGGTGTCTGATTGTATATCTTTAGTATTTTTATATAACACAAATATTAGTTTTATATTATAATAAAATTACAAAAATGATGGCTTATAGAACTATCGAATTTTTTAAAAAAGAATATGGAAATGTGTTTCTTTTATTTCCACAATACATTTTGTTTGTTTGGAGAAAGAATAAAATGCATGGTTTACAGAATGTTTCGATTTTTGTTGCTCAGAAAGAATGCTGACGGGATCGCTTTCCTTTCCTTTTTTTTTCATAAGAAGCAGTGAAAAATATTAAATTTGCTTGATATTAATGCAAACATTTTTGCTACTGTTACAAATTTTAATTCAAATATTAATACAAGATTAACTACTCAATTTTCAATTTTCATTTTTGTAAAAGTATGTATTAGATATCACAAGATCATTTATCAATCATTCTTAAAATTTAATAAGTGTATTATTATAATTTTTTGAGTTTTGGCAAAAATGATAACATTTATATAATTTTAAAAATGTATTATTAAAAATTATTATGAATGATTTCAAAAAAAATTACATATGAAAGGAGCGTATTTATTAAGGGTGACGATAAGTTTTGTAACGCTTTCATTTATTACATAGAATTAATTATTGATTATCATTAAATTATTTATAATAATACATTCATGTATATTTTTTTGAATTTAAATATTAGATGTTATTATATAATTTCATAACTGTATAATTTTTTAAATATATTATTGACATTATAGTTCTATTACATGTTACATTACTTCTATACATTTTTTTTAATATTTTATATTCATTCATTTAAGAATTCAACAAATGAAATGAAATTTCAATTTTAAACTTAAGCTCCAAAATATCTTGATAAAAGGATTCTTGTCAGAAAATCAAATGTCTTACAATATCAGTCAGTGGAAATGCCAGTAATACAGTATTTTCCTTTAAGAAATTACGCTCAGCAACGGAACCGTTATTGATGCAGCTATATAATTCTACCTATGCATAATTCTTCAAATACTTTTAGAACCAAGATGTTATCTAACTATTTCGATCTAAACTTGATGGATTTAATAAAATTTTGCCTTTATAATAAAATTAATTGAACAAAAAAAATTCTGAGTTAATTTTCTGAGCATGCGACGTTTCCCGAAAACATTTATTACAGAAATCGAAGTAATGAAAGTCAAATATTTGCAAAATTAATGTAGCAGTTTTCATTCAACAGAAAATTCATTAAAATTTATTAATTCCTTCGAATCTTCCGAATAAAAAAAACATTGAATATAATTCCGGAAAGTTCATTTCCTTTCTATAAATTAAACCTTAATCCTTCCAAAGCTCTTTGTAATTTCAGTTTCAGTCCCTTTTCTGTTTTTTTTTCCGCGAGCCCCTCCTATCGGCATATGTCGAAAGTGCAGGGTGGTGCGTATAACTAATTATCTCTATCCCAAAAAGAAAAGAATTCTCTGGCTGTAAATTGAGATACAGAAAAGAAAAGCACGGAAATTAAAACTCTTCGATTTTGTTTAAAATTCACAAGCGGAAATCGAGCGAATGTATGCCATTTGCTTGTTTAGGAAAAAGCTTATGTTATTCATTTTTTTTTCAATTTTTCTTCTTCCTTCTGATCTGAGAGTTATTAATGAGTTTTCTGCTGAGAGCTGTTGTGTAATTTCGTTTTCAGAAAGTAATTAAATTTATTTCTCTCCAACTAAACTTTGTTTGCTGCTTCTGAACTGCTGTTTCCGGAAATAACAAAATTAGAGTGGTATTTTTGCTTAATTTTGTTCATTGTTTTCCAGTCTGATAAAGGTTTGTCTGCCGCCCTAATCTTAAAATTAAGAATCGTCCACTCATGAAAAGAAATGAGAGATTTTGAATTATGGAATGATTTATGTTGCCCGTGCTGGGAGTTTCTTTAACTGCTTGTAATTGGAAACCAAAAAACTGGAAGAAAAAATGTGAAATCTGTAAAGCTATGTATTCTGGAAATTTCACAACTTCTTTTTTTCTCCAAATAATTTATCAATAAAAAAAGAAATTCTTATTTATAAATAGATATAAGTGAATTAATGTGTTACGCAACATTATCATATTAAGTTTATTTGCTCTACAATATGTTATAAAAAAGAACTGGGTTATAATTGAGTTATCAAACTAAACTGTCGAGCGATTAAACAGTAGACCGGTCTTGACAGTTTCCACCGTTTCTCAACTAAACTTCTCTATGTTGATGATAAATTTATTTACATGGCAGAAACAATTTGATTCTTTTGAAACGTATTTTCATTGAATAATTTCTATTTCAATATTAATTATCTTACTTCGAATATAATGTAATTTTTTTTTATTTTTAAGCTAATTTATAGATATAAAACTTATGTATATAGATTAAAAAATCACATAATTAGTTAAATTATTTAAATAAAATTTAATTTAATGGAGTTAAATATAAAATTAATCCAATTGTTTTTCTTTGATTTTGTTGATACATATTTAAAAAAATGAGGACAAGAAAATGCAAAATTTTAATATTCAGTGAATACATTTCCACGTCATGATTTAAATATAATCTCATTTACATAGAGGTAAGAATCAGTTCAATATTCTTCAATATTGAAGCAATTTAATACATTATTTCTCTTTTGTTATCTCTTAAAAGGGATATTGTATATGCAAAATTAGTCTATTTTCTACTTAGAAAATTAGTACTAATCAGATTTAGCACTAACTTGCGATTCTTATAAAAGTTTCTAATTTCACTCTTATACCTATTCGTATAAAAAGAAACTTACAGAAAGTTTCCTTTTTAAATATTTTCCTACATTCTGTTTTAATCTATACTAACATAATTTAATTTAATTAACTTAATATTTTTACTGACATTTTTTATAATGTAATCATTGAATAAAAGATTTTTGCTCAAATATCGAAACAATAAAACGGAATTGAATGAAAACTGAGATCTTGGCATATTTTCGGTCTTCAGCGAAAATTCTAGGCAGCATTTTGGGAAAGCTTTTCTTTTTTCCTAAAAGAAACTTGTAAAGGAGTATATTATTACGGCTAAAATTTCAAATCATATTTGATGATGTATGATGCCGTGATGGCATGTTTTTTGTTCGTCTTTAATAATGCAACAATTTCTTCGTTGCATTTCAGGACAAACATTCAGAAGTTCTTATTTGTTTATATTGGAAGCTTTCATTATTCACAACAAATCAACTATTTATGAAAATCTAACATTCAATAAGACACTTGGAAAAAGTATTATACAGAGTTATATGTTTTTATACCACTGAGTATTAAGTTTTAAGAATAAAGGAGTAATACATAAATGTGTTTTTTTAAATGACATGCCAAAAAGTAATTTAAGGATGATCAATGCTTAGGTAAAAATACAATTTATAATATCTACAATTAAACGAATCATACGCTTGTAAATACGCCGCGTTCGTAATTATTGACTTTAATACAATTACCAAATTTGGTAGCTTTGCTACCAACTTGGGTAGAGACACATTAGAAAGTAAAAAAACGCATGTTGGAGCCATATTTTTAAAATCTTTATTTTTATTCCAACTAACTAATAATAAAGATAATATTTCGAATTTTCCTACAATGACTATAAAAATTATTACAGAGCAAAAATTATTTGTACTTAATTTTTCGGATTAAAACACTTGTTATAAATTTTAATACTGTTTTTTCCCTAAATTTTGTCAATGGATTATACTATTGCATGGAAATTTAAATATCTTTTATTGTTTCTTTAAATATCTAATTCCACGATTTTCTTCATTTATTGAAAACTTAGGAAAACTATTCTATAAAAGTATAATATAGGCATATATTATGCATGAAAAGTATATTATTATGTGTGTAGCATAATGCATTGTTTACTTAACGAATAAGTTGAAATATGAAATATGAAAATTAAACGATACTTTAATCGAAAACATATGTTAAAAATAATTTAATAGAAAATTATATCATATGACTTGATTATGAAAGGCTGTTTCATATATACAATGAATAGTACAAATATTAGTTTGTTAATTTTATATACTTTTTTCCCCTCAAGATTTGATGTGTACAAATATTTATCTGAAATTAAACATAATAATAAGAAATTAGGTTTAATTGAAACTAAGCGCAAGCAAATTTTTTATATAACATCCTTATCACCAGAAGCGAATAATTTATAATATAAATAATTTAATTGATGATATAATTTTATTTTAAACGTTAAATAAAATATTTTATATTTATTAATCATTTATTGAATAAAAACATTTTCATTTCAAATTAATATTTGATTATACTTTGGGAAACTACGATATTATTTAAAATATAGTTCACATATTTCCCATTTAACGAAAATATTGTGGAAGAATATATTTAATTTATTGGAGATGATAAAACTCCATCAAGTAGATATTAAGAACAGCTTATATTATATTAGTCTATATTTTCCTTTTAAACAAAACCATGAAAATAGATAAAACAAAATAAATATTAGATATTAAGTACTGGATATAAAGAAATTCTAGATTCTGGATATATATATTTTTTATTCCAGTGCTTAGTATCCATTTTTTTGCTGTGTGTATTATGTGTTTTATTTTCAAATTTTGCTTGTGTTAATGTCCTGGAGACCAAATTTTAGACAGAAGGATCTTGAATTATTTTAATCAACTGTACTCATGAGAGAAATAGAGAGATCTTTAGCCTAATACGAAAATTGGATAAATGAGTTCTTCAGAAATATCGCCATACACAACTGGGGTGGCACCTTGCCGGAATCCGGAAAGTAATCCCCGGGGATAATGGTCTTATTAGCGTAACGGAACTGAAAAACACTTCCAAGAATTTTGTGTTAAGTCATGTACAAGGAATTTCATTTGGCCTTCTAGGATAAATATCCATAGTAGGAAAGGATTGTCGTTGTTCTGATGAAGCATAAAAATACTCTATACCATGTTATTGAATCTTTTTTCTTAGCGCAGAGTTATTATGATGCAAATTGTATTTTTGTTAAGGTTAGTTTTTGTTCTTAAATTTAGAAATAGGTTTTATGGCTTTTTTGAAATGCTAACTTTGATGCATAACCTGGTTTAAATATGAGAAAATTTGTGAAGACACATTTGAAATGAAAAATTTTATTAGTTGTTATAAAAAATTATTGTAAAATAATTATTTTGCTGAATTGGGGCTCTATAATATGAGCAAAAAATTATAAACTATCATTACTTGTGCGTGCTAAAAATTTAAAATAATATAAATAATGAATTGATAATTATATAACAAACATATAATAAACATTTACATAATCAAAATAATATTAATAATGTGCTAAAAACATTTAGAATTGTAAAGTATCCGATATTAAACAACTAAATAAAACTAATTTTTAGGAAGTAAAATCCATCATCCCCTATGTTGTTTGTTTATTCATTTATGATATACTTCTTATTTAAAAAAATGCAATTATCAGATTTAATTTTAATTTTCCAGCAAAACTCTTTCGGGAATGCTTTTCTCCCAATTTGTTAAGCATTTACTTAATATTAAATTTATAACCTGAAAAAAAATATTGTAAATTTCCTTCGCAGTATTAAGATATAATTCATATTACTTTCAGTCATAAAATTATTTTTCAGTCAAAGATAATCATTACCAAATGTTTAGAAACTCAGAATCAAAATCAGAATAACGAGGTACATCCTGATATGCACTAAAAAGTATACAAAAAAATTGAAAAAAATTATTTTTTGGCAAAAGAAAAACTTACTGCCTCAATTCCAAAATTCAATGTCATAGATTTAAATGTAAAAATAATCAATAAAAAATTTGTTTCCGGCAACTGAAAGTAACAATTTTTAAAAATGTTTAATATGCACGGTATGAAGCTTTACAGATGATTTTTAATTCTTTTGAAAATGTTTTCCAGAAATTTAATTTATTCATTTTTAACTTCGTATGTATTCTAATCGTTTCATGCTATGATTTTAATAACTTTTAAATTTTAAAAGTTTAAATCCAAAGAAATTATTCATATTTTATGGTATTTTCCTTGTAATTATAAAATGATTAATATTCCCAGATTATAGTTTTTAAAATTTAGTAAGGCTATAAGAATTTTATTTATGTAATGAATTATTTCTGTCAAGGCTATTAATTGGAATAATAATGTATACTATAATAACATAATAATTTTACAACAATGATTCATGGATTCTTTTTTTTTATTTTTTAACAGTTAAAAATAAATTTCATATCTTGCAAAAAATAAGAATAGCTTTATTGAAAAGGTTTAAGTATCTTGTAGTAAATAAAAGCTCCTAAATAAAATCATAAGTACGTGTGGCACTATTTCTACAATCATTAACACTGTGTACATTAATCAGAAATTCCTTATGCCTATACAAATAAAAAATAATCGGTATTTGCAGAAATAATTATTCAAAATTAGATTGAGTCTAGCCGTATTTTAAATATCTTTTCACTTTTTAAATGTTATTTCCAAATTGTAGTTTTTAATTTACTTTTCACTGATAGTATATTAAAATTACACAAAATAGCATTACCGGAAAAATTTAATGCATCTATTAATTCAAATGCTGTAATAACGAGATTTTAGAATTTTAAATTAAGAATTAATTTACATAAATGACAAATTTTGTCGAAACTAGTTTTTATTTTAATAGTAAATTGAAAAATAATTAAATACTTTCATAATTTACATTTTATAATATTGATGCAATATTTCTTAATATGCATGTCTTCGCGCATTTCCAACATATTTGCTTTTTCTTATCAATTAATATTCTTAAATATAATAAAAGGAGGCATGGTATATTGGATAATTTATTTTTAAATCTCTCGAATACTGAAATAAATTAATTTAAAAGATACTTATATAGCATTTTTTATTTGATTTTAAAATTTTAAAAATAACTTTTTTTAAAAAAAATTAATCCATTTCACATTCCCTATTTAATAAATCAAATAAAGTATTATAAAATAATGCGTAATTGAGTCCACGTGCCCAGTGTATGAATAATAAACCACTTATATAACTAGATTCTTTTAATTTCTGCTTCCCTTGTCTAATGATCAACATAAAGTTAGTATTTATAACAATTCCTCTCAGAAATCCACACGTGTGTGATTGATGAGAATATTGTAGTATATAAGACCAGAGATAAATATTTCGTCCCCTGTTTACGCATTTTTAAGCCTTCTTGTGTTTGTTGGGCCACCCTGCTGGAACAAATCGAAGTTATGAAGCTCAAAATGCCTTCTCACTGATTTTCGAATACGACTCTGCAATCTGTTTTGAATTAAACAGTAATATGAGTAAAAGAATGTAAGTAAATAAATCTCTTAAAAATATGCACTCACGCATATTTTTAAGACATTACACACAAAAAAAAACAGCCGTTTGGCCTGCTAAGAATAGCAACAAAATTATGAAGATAAAACAAATGCAATTAATATATTTATCATGTATTTCTACTATGAGTAAATAGCGTTGTGATTAATAGAATGCTTAGAAATAAAGATATAGATAATACAAAAATTGAAATTACTACACATTTTTTTCAAAATTCCATTATTTCATTCATTTGATATTTTAGATAATTTAATTTAGTTTCTGACAACATTAATGAGCTATTTTGAGAAATATCTGATTGCATTAACCATCGAAATCAGTGTAATATTTGTTATTCTGAGCACAACTGTCTAAGTCTGACAATAAAACCCAGCTGTTTGTCAAGCCGAAACTTACGCCACTTATCATACGATTGTTAAACTTGGAGAACTGTATAGGTGGGCCTGGGAGACAAAGAAGACAGGCCGTCATCAATCTGGGGCAAAGATCCTCCCACCCTTGCGGGAACGACACCCGCACGTGCTCTCACTACCACCCACCCCATTCCTCTTTATGATTCCGATTCCCCCGTGAACGTTGCAATCACAAAATGCCCATGTTTTGCTTCAGTTTAAAGCTACGTGCAGTCCTAGCACCCATTTGTTTGGCGGGTGAAAAGGCAGGGGAAAAAATTATGCTCATTATTTTTCCGTAAATGATGGAATTTTTCCTTTTAATGGGTAATGCAAATAAATGCGTTCACTTATTGAAAATGGATGTGACATTAATAATTCAACCAGGGGGATATTTAGATAAATTTTAGAACTGGTTGATCAAATTTCTTGTTGAGAAATATTCAGAAAGGGGATTTGGTGATTGTTTAGGATTATAATCATAACAATCTTTTCGTACTTAAATTAAAAGTTTCTTGGAGCCTTATGCACATTTTGAAAACCAAAGCAATTATAATGTATCATTTTCATTTACGGTTAAAACACTATCAACCTGTGGCATCTACTCTGTCTACTAGTATTAATGCTTGCTACAACTATAATAAGAAAATTTGGGCGATAGAAGAAAATATAAAAAGAGATACACGTGACAAGTGGATAGAGTTGAGTTTGGTTAAGGCTCATATTAGAATATATGGTAATGAAAAGGCGGATCAATAGGCGAAGATGGCGACACAGAAAGAGAGTGTGGATATAATTGTCCCCAAATCAAATGGTGTCTTAAAATGGGAATTGAGAGAAGAAATTAAGCATCATTGGTTTGACAGATGGTATATGTCCAAAAAAAAGGAAGAGTAACTTACGATTTTATTCCTAATGCAGAAATAAAAATAAGAAGATACCATCCACTGGTAATCCAAATTATATCAGGTCATGGGAGATTCTCTGCCTATTTCCAAAAATTTGGAAGAATGCAGGAAAATAAATGCATTTGTGGCGGAGTCGATATTGTTTATCACTATTTAAAGTAATTCACAGAAATATCGGAACATAGAAAATATCTGCAAATTGAAAATACTGTCTTGAATCCAGTGCTGATTGTACCAGGTAATCTTAGGAATCTAAAGGACATGATGTCTAAAATTCCCAGTTTTTGGCCAACTGTTTAAAAATTTGTAGAGGAGGAGGATATCAGTAATTGACCAATTACCTCGAAGAGAATATCAATTTGACAAATTCGGCTAATGTAATGATGGACAATGCTAAAGACCACAGTCGGCCTCAACAAATCCTGTCCATAATACTACGTTCAGTGGGGCGGGGTGGTCGACTATACAAAAGAAGAAGTATTAATGCGCGCTAAAATGCTCAATTTATATTTTATATAACTTGTTATAATATTAGATTTTGCAATAAGATATTTTTAAGCTTGAAATTTTGACAGTCATATTATTCACTTATAATAGTAAGTAGGCCATTGGCTGTTCTCTTCATTACGTAACGGGTTTCTATCCAGTTTTCTATACAACAACTAAAATTCAATTTTAAATTAAAGTTTAGATGAGGGTACTACATTTACACTGAAATCCCACCATGTCTTTTAAAATTATAGGAACTGATAGTATAATCGTTCGGCATCGAAAGTTTTATGTGCACTAAATAATAATTTTATTAATTTATAATATCTCGAAGAACTATTCAACTAAAATTTCATGGATTCAATGAAAGATGAGGTTTTCAGTTGTATTTTTAAACAGATATAAACGTGAAAAATAATAATAATTTACTTTTTTCGGTTTATAAATACATTCAAAAATTATGAAATTTTAAATTTTAAATATTTCTCTGGCTATAAGCATTTATATTCTACAAAATATTCTTGACTCTCCAAATTTCAAATAAATAATTAAAAAAACTTCTACTTTCTGTGTTAAAATCTGAACGATGTATTAAGTTTGAATATTACAATATTAGAACAATTAGCTTTTTAAAAATCTAGACCAATTACTTTTGAAAAATTCTTTTAAATGATTGGCTTCTTAGCGACAATCAATAAAATAATCTATAACACTTATTTTTATTTTTTAATGTAGAAAATTTATTAAGAAGAATCAGTTTTGGTGATTGATTTAGTTAAATGGAACGTAACTTTTTTTTATTTAAAATATTTGCTTCTTAATAATATTTTGTTAATTATGACTCACAGTGCAAAGGATATTTGCAAAAATTTAAAATTTGTAGTTTGTCAGCTTTTACTGATTTAAATAATACAAAATATATATTTTTTATTTCAATTCGACAATTTGATAACAGATGTATACCTGTCATTAAAAATTTACTAATTATTTGTTAGTTTTTAAATAGAGTAAATACTGTGTACATATTAAACCCTATTAACTTAAACAAAACTGTTTAATTGAATCATTAATATTGTTATTGTGAAAGATCATAGAAAACGTTTCCTTACAATTACTTTCCGAAAAATATCACGTTTCATTCTTATTTAATTTCATACAGAAACGTGCTGTAAATTACATTTTCATAAATTTATTTTGGAATAATAGCTAATTCACATATTCAATTCGAGCTTTTATCAAATTTATTACAATGAGGAATATTTTTTTAACACGTAACGTTTTTGTTCAGCTTAATTTTTTTTATTTAATTAAATATTTGAAATATATAA
>JAOUZG010044037.1:10119019-10136353 GCA_026289955.1 Argiope argentata | reverse complement strand
ATATATATATATATATATATATATATATATATATATATATATATAGGCCAAATAAACACTATAATTTTGTTCATTGACTTCCCCATTTAATACAAATAACCCATGTACTACATAATTATTGCACTTTTGCAAATAATCCATGCAACACAGCCTGTTTAAAAAAACGTCAGGCATTATATTATGCTATTCAATTTTCTACAACATTATACAGTATTGAGAATATTGGTTAATATCATACTATATTATACAAAGTGTGTAAATATGTATTTGAAGGAGCCTTTTCTAAATGAAATTATTGATAGCATTAATTTATACTGATTACCTTGAATGAAAATATTTATTTTTCTTCGGTTTTAAACCTGTAATTCATGGATATAAATATATTTTATCTTGTTTTTTTCTGTTTCTTCATCACTGCAATGTGCATTATTATGGATGATGAGACTTTAAAATTATACTGCATTTTGTTTTATGACTAATGGGTGTTAATGTATTTCTATTCTTATTTTCTTAAAAACACTTTTTTAAAATTTGTTTTATAAATAAAAAATCAATTCCTTTTGATCATGTATCTCAAAATCTATTAAAAATTCTGAGGATGAAATATGGTCTATTTTTAACCAATCAAGATCTGCAAATCATTTAATTTCCTATTTTTATCTAACTTTGTTGAAATAATAGATTTTAAAAAATGTTGCCAGTTGAAAGTTAATAAAAAGAAATAAAAATATATTTATATAATTGATAAATATTATTATGTTTCCTAATCATTTATATAAAAAATGTTTATATTCATTAAAATGACTAAAAAATGATTAATTTTAATTTTATTATTCGTTTACACTTTCAATTCATTTGCATTAAAAATATTTTAATAAATACTATTTATGATTGAGGAGCAGTTTATTACTTATTGTCTGATTACTTTATCTCTGAATACAATTATATTTAATCTAGAGTTAAATGCGCATATATTTAAAGATAATAACTATTATTCGCAGATTGACAAATAGGTAATATTAATGCTTTACTTCATTTTTATTATAAAAGGAACAAATGAGATGGTTGTCATAACATCGTACGAATATTTTTCAGCTGTAAAGAATTTCTAAATTAATTTGTTTTTGCTGTAGTTGTCAAGCTTCATTATTGAATAAAGAAAAAGAGTTCAAAGGAACTATAAATTTTTTTATAATTGATGCAATTTGTATTAAGTCTGTCTTTTAGGATCTTGAAGGATTATAGAATAATACAATAATTTCAGAAGCATATAATGAAAATGGAGAAAGAAATATTGTAGAAGAGTAATTTTGTCATTTGCTTAAGACTTATTAGAAATTCTAATGCTTAGAAAATGAAATTCTGGGAATGAAAGAGAGTATAAGACCATTTTTTAAAGTACCAAAAATTTTATGCGAGAATATTTACTCTCCAAAGTAATATTATTTAATCGGTGAAGATACTATAAAATTGCTGTTTATTATTTTTAAGTTCTAAGGAAATTATAAAAATTACTATCTCAAGCTTCAAAAAATAATACTATTTCTTAAGAGTTTTTCTTTCAAAATTGATCTAAGTTTTATAAATTTATTTTATGTGAATAGATAATTTATCAATTGTAATATATTAATGAAATATAAAAAATTAAAAGGAAATCTTCTATGCATATTTCGATTCATCTTGTCAGAAGATCAAACTTGAACGGACAAGCACCACGTGTTCGTGCAAGTTAAATTATGTTTTTATTCATTTTAAACGTTTCATTGAATGAGTCAGATTAGTATTGCAAATGATCCAAAAAATGTGTCTCGAATTAATTGTTTAAAAAAATATCACAATTCCTATTTATTTCATTTCATGAAATCAAGTGCTCAAAGTGATATTTTTCTAGGTTTTAATTGTTGTAGTAATTAACTTATTTTTTTAAATTAGAGCTTTTGTAAATGCAATTACAATACATTATTAAAAGCTGATTTTTTAAGATGCTCGTGAAGAAAATAATACTTTTATTTTTTACCTACGGATTTTTGCTGAAGCCAGAAACCTCATTCCCAAAACAACATCATGTTCTGACGTGATGATAAAATTTCATTAATTTATTACAATTGATATAATTTATGAAAAATAGAAATTCAATAATTTATTACAATTTGTATAATTTACGAAATATAAAATTTCTCAGTCCATTTTTGAAAAAAAAAATATGAATGAATGAAATGTTTGAAATTTCTAATATATCATTGTAAAACATTTTGCTAAACTAAATTCGAATTCAAACCAGCCTTTGAAGGATAAAATCAAGTAAAAAAGAAATAAAAGGAAATCACACATCAATTTCAAGATTGTTTAGAAATTTCAGGTGCTATCTTTTAGAATGAATAATGCAATCTTTATGATAAAAATTTAATTATTGTGCTGGGTTTTTCCGAATTTTTGTGACCTTTACAAATATTTTTTTGCTTATTTTTGCATCAATAATTGCTACCCTGAATTTTCATAATTTCAGAAAATATAACATATGTGTAATTTTCTTACATTGTTGAATACTAAAGGTAAGGAATTATATTTAATATCTGTGGAATTTACAGTTCACTAACTTTTTACCACAACTTCGTAAGCTTGAATTCTTTTTGTGTGTGTGTGTGAGATCTATCCGTGTGACACCAATTGGGGTCATTTTATACATCAGTTGTGGTAACGATACAAATATTAGAATTTTTTAACTGCCTTTATTATGTTTTTTTTCTTCAAAGGTTTAAATGCATCAAACGCTCTGAAAATAAAAAGAATTGTTTGAAGTAATCGGTCGAAAACCTGTAAAGCCTAACCTCATTAGATTGGGGGGGAAAAGCTGAAGTCGAAGTCATTTGACGGTAGGAAAATGTAGAAATTTGGTGGGAAACTAGTTTTTTTATTAATAAAAAAACCCACTTAATCAACTGGAATAAAGTATAACCTATATCCTATTCTAGATTATAATTTATCACTGTGTAAATTTTATGCTATTTGTTTAGCTGTTCTGGCGTAATTGACTAACATCATCCCTCCATCCATCCAAACTAGATAAGATTAGATATATATTTATAGATAAGAAAAAAAAATTATAATACAATATCGGAAAACTTAGAAAATAGATGTCACTTAAACTTAAGCTTTGAATAACACTAATGATGTTATTAGACTGTCACCATCAGAAAATAAATGCACACAATTAAAAGAACCTAAAAAACAATAAAAAGAACAGGGCTGAATTCCTGGACTAAAAAATAAACTTTATACCTTGCAATTTCTTTAAGTTCGACTAATGAGTAGCATGAAATTTCCAGTATTTTTCTCATTGTGAAGCAATAAAATATTTTTAAAATTATCTCAAACGTATAGATTACTTATTTCGAGTTAGACGCTGAAGATTATACATAAATATTATACAGAATTTGAAATTGAAATATGCCTTAAATTTTCATTCAAGAAATATTTCATAGGAAATTTCTATAATTTCATATTTTTGAAAATAGTATCGAAACAAGTAAAACAATACTAAATCTTATGTAAATAAAAATATAGTAATCAGTGTACTTTCTCAGCAAGCAGACATAGAAACAAAATTCTAACAGTTTTATAAAAAATATTATGTACAAGTATTGCAAATATGAAATTTAAAAAATATCTTAGCTCCAAAAAAAATTGTCTTCTCTGCATAATCATCTACGTAGATATATTCTTTAAAATACATGTATAATCCCTATTTAATAATTTTTATTTTTTTATAATCGCCATAAAAGGGTTCGCTGTTTAAACTATTGTATTTTATCAGATGGAGTTTTAATTACATCCACATCAATGAATAATTACCGTCACAGATAAATAAATCCAGGAATTTTTTTTCTTCGAAATGTGTCAAATTGAAGAAATATTAAATTGTATCCATGCAAAAAATTTGAATTTATGTATCCAAACTTCTTCCAAATCAAATTTAGAACAAGTTTTATGATTCATTTAAACATGAGAAACTCCCATTGTTCCATTTCTTTTAATTGAATTATTTTTCTAACGACAAATATGAAAAGAATTTCAGTCGTTTTATAAGTTCATTATTATTTTAAATGATACTTTCTTATCCGTATTTATTTTAACAATATTTTACTTCTTTAAGATTTTGTTTTCGTTAGAAATTTTCCAATTGCATTTTAAAGACTTCAGAAACAGTTTAGCTTCCCAGGTGAATACTTTTTTATTCGCAAGTACTTTGTTATTTTATATAAGATGTTAAAAAAATCAAATTACTTCAAAGATAACATTTAATTAAATTTCAATCATATTTTTTGATTTTTATTGTTCTTGTTTTTACTGAGTCGGAAAAAATCATTAAACCAAAGAAAACTCATTTTCGAACAATGAAAGTATTCGGCATACTTTCCTTTTATTTTATTCTTTAACTTCCTTTTTCTAGCAATTTCAAGTTATTTAAGTGTTTTGTTAAAGAAGGTTATCAAATCATTAATTTCTATAAAATACTAGAAAGCAAATATGATAGCTGAAAAAGTGTGAAATGAAAACACTCATTTAGTTCTTGGTGAATTATTCTTCATTTTCCTTTTCATTTTCGTATCGGTTTTGCTTTTTATTCTTCTTCTGAAGCAAAATAATTAAGTAGATATTAAATTAATTTATGCATTTAAGCGTTTTATTTAACTTTTTAAAATTTTGTTCCTGTTTGTTTTTTAAAAAATCCAAATAATGTTTAAACAAATAATCATAAAATAATTCATATTAATGATTCTGTTTTTGACTAGCAATTAAACTACAGTTTATTTTTAGAAGCTGTCAAAAGATGCTTATTCAATTAACATTATATTCTGCAGCGATGCAAAAAAATGAAATTAGTATTTCCCAAGTATATTATATATTAATGACCCTTTTAAAAATTGTTATTAATTAATGTAATGTCTTTGTATTATAATGAATCATTTAAAAAAAACATAAACGAACTAATTGATAATTTGTTTTCAAGTTCTTAAAAATAAAAAAAAATTCTTTTAAATAATTTTGAAAGCAATCTTTCATAAGCATGCATTTTTTTATATTATTGATGCTGTATGAGTTAGAAGAATCAATACTATACGCTTTCTGATAAAAATTATTATTTCTTGAGTATAATGGTGTTTTAATGAATGAAAATAGTTAACTTATACTGCATACAATTTACTAAGAGAATTAAATCTAAAATATTTATTGTATTCTGTAATGCTGTAGGGGCAATTTTAATTTTGAAGAATATTTAGAGATATGGATAAAATGTTTAAATTCTAACGAAGGACAATTTTGGAATACCACCATTATTTCTGTACTATCTACTATACCACTTTTTCTATCTCTTCAATGTACAATCTTAACGATGTACACGAATTCTTCATCTGAAAGAAACAACACAGCGGATAAATACAAATTTTGTAATTTTATATTATGTCTTTTATCAAAATTACCAGTCATTTTTCCATTCATAAATTTATCGATATAGTTTTATTTATCCATATTCTATTCAACATAGCCTAGAATTATTTGCAAAATAAATAATTTTTTCCATTATGCAATGGTTTAGTCATTTTGGGAAGATGAAGTACAGAAGAATTTTCGAACAAATTATTTATTATTTATAGAACTTAGTATAGTACTTAGTACTTAGAACTTTTTTAGTACTTAGAATACACATTTATAGTATTTAGAACTTTAAAATCTGAGACATGTATTCTATAAATTATTTCTTAAGGGTCTTAGGAAATAAATAATGGAATAACTATAACTCTACTTTCCAAGGAGTTTTAAAATCGATATTTTGTCAAAATATCCAGCTCTCAAGATATTTTGTAGCAGTAATTAAACTGAATTGTTAAATTTGCTCAAAATGTAGAATAGATTAAAAATGTACGTCAAGCTTTATTCTACCAAAAGGATACTTCTTAACAATCGTTTAGTGAATATATGGCTGCAAAAAGGTGACATCACATTATCAGTTTTTTTTTTCTTTATATCTTTTATAATAATATTACGGAATTAAAATATAAAGTTACCATTTCATCTGAATATATCATAGAAAAATTTATTTAATTGTTTAAATCTTTTAACAGCTTTTAATTTCCCATATTAGATCAATCTAAGGGTTGCAACAAATTATTTGAAAAAATATATCAACTATTTTTACTAAACTATTTCGAAATAAATCATCGCTCCACTCTATTATTTGACTGCCTCGTTCCGAATCGAAATCATCAATAGAATTCCACTCACATCCTCCCAATTATCTCCAAATCTCCTGGGCGGCACTGGGCAAAAACCAGTTTATTATAATCATTTACTCCCTGTCCACCATTACCGAATCCGAGACCAAAATTACTTGCATGTAAATTTTGATTTAATTAGAAGAGGGACTGCAGACGATAATGGTCGTTCTCCACTTTCCTTAATCCCCTGCTCATTATCAGATGGGCAAGACCCCCACCGGGTGCGTGCTTCCAAGAGATAACTCGCACTATCGTCTTACCTCAAAAGGGTTGTATTCGACTCTTATCTCATCTTGGAGGTGACTCCAGGCAGTAATAAATTTCCGAGATTCATTGGCTGAGTTCAAGTGTAATTGAATGTAATACCCGGGATCTCTGCGTTGGATGACTGGTCGAACAAGAGGTTCGCATGCAGCTGTATTGGGGGTAATAAATACATTGTCCGATGCCCATGAAACGGTTCAAGCGAAGCGTTGTTTTGTAAAAGGAAGAGCTGATGGTATGGTGACAGTTATAGATTATGCTGTAGGAAGTTAAACAATCTTAGATATAATGCTAATTTAAATTAAAGTATACCATTTTCTATTACTTAGATAGGTCAAAAGACGTTTTATAAAATGAAATTCTGAATATGGAATAAAGTCCCTTAAACCTTTGCATTTGTTTCCATAGGTTTAATATGTATACAGAAAATTACGTCATATATTATCTCTAAGGGCATTCATAGCTTCCCAGATGTTCATATTTAGCTGTATTAAAAATAATAGATATAATGTTTCCGATGCCAATGGAACAGTTCGAGTGAAGCATTGTTTTGTAAATAGAAGAACTGTTAGCACGGTAACAATTATAGGTTATGCAGTTGATTGTTAAACTGTCTTCGATATAATGTTGATGCAAATAAAAGTATACCATTTTCTATTATGTAGAAGATCAAAAGACACTTTGTAAAATAAAATTCTGAATATGGAATAAAGCTCCTTAAACCTTTGCAACTGTTTCCATAGGTTTAATATGTGCTCAGAAAATTACGTCATAGATTCTCAATAAGGTCATTCTTAGCTTTCCAGATGTTCAAATGCAGCTGTATTAAAAATAAAAAATACAAGGTTTCCGATGCCAATGAAACGGTTCGAGTGAAGCATCGTTTTGCAAAAGAAAGAGCTGTTGGCAGGGTAACAATTATAGGTTACGCAGTCTTAGGCATAATGCTGATGCAAATAAAAGTATATTTTCCATTATTTAGAAGGTCAAAAGAAGTTTTGTAAAAGGAAATTCTGAATATGGAATAAAGTCCCTTAAACCTTTGAAACTGTTTCCACATGTTTAATATGTGTTCAGAAAATTACTTCATAGATTCTCAATAAGGTCATTTGCTTTCAAGATGTACGCATGCCGCTGTATTAAAAATAACAAATACAGTGTTTCCGATACCAATGAAACGATTCGAGAGAAGCATTGTTTTGTAAAAGAAAGAGCTGTTGGCATGGTAACAATTAAGGTTATGCTGTTGATTGTTAAACATTCATAGATATAATGCTGATGTAAATAAAAATACACTATTTTCCATTAATGAGAAGGTCAAAAGAGATTTTGCAAAATGAAATTCTGAATATGGTATAAAGTCCCTTAAAACTTTGCTGTTGTTTCCTTAGGTTTAATATATATACAGAAAATTACGTTATATATTCGCAATATGGTCACTCTTAGCATTTAATATGCTTTAAAGCTGAACGGATATATGATTTAATGTGTTATCGATACAAACTTGGAGTTAAAAGTTTATGAAAATATAAATAAAAAGATGAAAAATAATAGAAAAAGTAATAGAAACAATTTGCTGCATTTCTTGTTACTTTCCTAATATTGATTCAAAATTTTAGATAGAAACCTAGAATTTTTTTCGCAGACGAATATTTTAATTTGCAAATCTGATATTAATTACTTATATTATCAATTGAAAACATAATGGTTTACTGTCACCATGATGTAAGATGTTTTATAACATTTAAAAATCACAACGGATAGTGTATTATTTCGATTCTATAATGTTATATACAAGGACATTCAATACAAGGATATACAAGGATATTCAACTGGCATGAAATGATTCGCTTCATTATTTACAGTTTAAATTTAAACGTTTTAAGACATGAATTACTCCATTGTGTTTTTCAATCGCCATGCTGAGCATAAATTTTTTTTAAAAAAAATAATACTAATACCAGGAAGTAGCATATTATGATAAATTTTATATTGTTCCAGAATCTATTTCAAATTATATTTAAGTACATAGTTTTATAACGTGCTCTGAAATAATTAGTAAATCTATAGATTTAAGAAGAAAAAAGAACTATAGATGAATAGTATAAATAAGCATAAAATTGGATTCTACTCTGGAATCAAAAATTTCATCTTGTAAATGATGATGTTTTTGTTTAAGAATAAAGGCAGGTAAATTGTATTTGTAAAAAAATAATTTTCATAAAACAAACCTGATATGTGTAAATACTGAATGCCTACTTAAAGGTATAATTCCGGCTTTTAGTTCCTTAAATAACTTAATTTGCAGCAGTAATAATAGTATTAAAGATTTATATTTCACATATATATGATAGAAACCTCATAAAATAATTACATTTTCTTATTTACAAATATACGAAATTTTACAAAAATTTTAGTATTCCTTTCTATACATTTTTTACTTTCTCTTTGCTTTTGATTCTATTAATTTCATTTTCTTTTAGCGATGTATTTAGCAATATATTTAGATATATTGTAGAAAACATATTCTTAACCCAACACAATTATTTCAAGTATGAGTCGATTTATTACAAAAATATTGTCTCACTTTAATACTTAATCAAAGATAAAATTAATCCTACATACCCAAAAATATTTCTTTGAAATACTTTTACTCTTTCATTAATTGCGATTGTTTTGATACTAGGGTTTTATGTTCTCTTTTTTGGCGTTTTCATCCTGCCTTAAGGTAAAGGACGAATCCGTTCCTTACTCAATTCCATTTAATTATCGTTTGCTAAGTAGAGTCTTCTTTAGCAAATAGACAGAAGAGTCTAAGTAGAGTCTTCTTAACAATAGACAGAAAATTAGGGAATTTCCAGTCTCGAGAAGTTAAGGTTTTATATGAAAATTAAGTACGTAGAGAAAGAAATATCTTTACTTGGAAATTATCCTTGATTAATATTTTGACTTGATTTTTATTTCCGTAATTCACTTCAATTTTCTTTCTTTATCTTGATTTTTATTACCATAATTCAATTTAATTTTCATACATTTAGACTCTTCATATTTATTTTGAATATTAAGATTAGTGTTTTAAATTAAGCAATATTTGGTACTCTCTAAATGCATGTTTTATTAGTTCAATGATTCGTCTTTACTGAAAATATTACATGCACATGTTTTATATAAATTTTTATTAGAAATATTTTAGAAATATATATGATAATTAATACTTCTGATTCTAAGAGGACTATCATTTCAATATTTGTAGAAAGATTAGAACATTCTGTATCTTTGAAAGAGGAACTTTGCTGTTTCAGAATTCGAAAGTCAAAGAACCAAGAATCATGAGAAGATATTATGTAATGTGATACTCATGAAAGAGAGTAGAGTAGATAGTAGATGGGCTGGATAGAAATGTCTTCTTGTTTCCTTTGGTTTAATTCCTGAACTATCGTCCTCTATGTATCGAATGCTAATGTAGCAGCACAGAAATTTCTCTAATAATTTATTGTTCGAAAAGTAACATAATGATAACAGCAACTGCAAAAATGGCATCATGCGAAAGTTTCTAGTTCTTCATTCTACTTTTCACAACAGCATTTAATTGAATTTTTGCTTGACTAAATAACGGGACGACAGAATGTTATTAGAAATTTTCCGAAGCTCACATGTATAATTGATTTACTAAATGAATTCGTTAAAATAATTTTTCATGATTTTTCTGTCGGAAATATATTGTTATATCTTCTAAAACTATTATTACATGAAACGGGTTTTTACCTTTTTTAATTAAAAATTACCAGTTTAATAGCATGAACTTCTTTTATATACCATATTTACCTAGAATTACCTTTCTATTAATTTTGTACGAAGTGTGTTTTAACGTCAAACTCATCTATGAATGTAATAATCGTAGATAAAAAAATGATTAATACTCAGTTCTAAGGGCCGCTGAATTGGTGAGAGTAAATAACTTCTTTGCAATAAATTTTGACAAAATAAATAAATAAATAAAAGTCCTACAAAATGCAAGAATTCTGACAATGTCTCTTCCAGAATTCGTGATATGGGATTCTTCTATATTTTCCCTTTCTCTGATCCGGAGCAATAAAAGCGGATGCATACACTCAAGTCTATGAATTCTTTCTTCGGAATGTTGATCTCAGAACAAGTTCTTTATTAACAATATTTGATAATTGTAAGAAGTGGGTTTTTTTATGTGAGCAGTAGAGATAGTGATCACATCCAGTTTTAGTCCCAAAATTTTATAAAGATGTGAAACGGAACACAGCACACACAGAAAACAAAAATATTAAAAACACACCACAGTATCTCCTCAACTTTCGATTATGTCAGTCTTAGACCCAGACTGTTCTAACATTTCCAACCTTTGTTAATGATTAACCAGCTCTATCCTCCTTCGTCGTTCGTCAGTCTCAGGATGCCTCATCCTAATCCTGAGATTCGGCTTTCAGCATTCCACCTTCGCTATGCCATCCATCTGTCATCGAATATCTGGCTGATTTCTCTCTACACTTAACCCTTTTCCCCCACTTTCCTGCGTATCTCCACAAAAAGGGCTGCTATGTGATTTTACCAGCGTTGTCGAAGTTATCGCGACTTACAGTAATCTTGTGGATGATTACAAGAACTTTTCCCCATATTTCTGCTGTGGTTTAGAATTTATACTTGGGTGTTTTTTTCTGAATTAAACCATCTTTATTTAATGCCAAGTTTATTGAACTTGTACACCTACCAGACAGATGTCCACTTACCCAATTTCTGTTTCCATACAAATTCATTATGAGTTTATCTTAAAATGAATTGGTATTTATAATAAAACACTTATATTATTTTGATTCAATTAAATTTTATCTCAAAATATGTAATATTTCATGATGTAAACAACATCTACGACATTTATTACATTAAAATATTGCTTACAATGATTCATTTTATTGACATATTAACTTGTAGTTAAAAGTAAAACAATAATGTAAATATTATAATTTTCCCGCCATTATCAGATGAACGATACAATACCTCTATATCGACATAATCTAAAATTTTCAAACTCAGATTTTTGTTCTGACAAAGTATTTTTCTCTTGAAGCTCAAAGTTTACTATAGGACCTATAACCTAAAACATATGAACATATTTTTCTATTATAGCCCACCGGTTTTGAGAGCAATGTAATTTGAGAACACAAATAAGTTTTTATCGTTTTTCTTTTGTTTTCATACTTCCCTGATTTGGACCATTGTTACTCAAACTTTAGCATTTTGCTTCATAAAAGTGGCCTCCAAGAAAAAACATCATCTCGACTTTTAAGAGCTTTCTGCCCCTCTTCTTTCACCCCCCCTTCAGTCCAAAGAATGTCCTTTTATCAGTTTTTTTGTGCGTCTACGCAAAACAAAATGCTTGGGTTTTGATGCTGATATACGTCATGCATACATTTATATGACTTCTGTCTAAACAACATTCTTTTTGGGGTAAAAGTGACGCCCCAGGAACCCCAACTCTGGCTACGGCGTCAATAAAAAGTGTCTAGAAAGAATGTCTTTTTAAAGCAAAAGTAATGACGCATCTATAGTGTTTTTTCTTTCTCCCTCTCTCAACGATTTGCAAAGGAAAGTTTTTAGTAACTTTTCGTTCGTTTGCTTTTAGTTTTTTGCACATGCATTATCATGCGATAAAAATGCAAGTTTCTCTCTCTCTCTCTTGGTTTTTTTTTCTGCATCACGGAATGTTAGAAAGAAATTCGAATCTCGGTGTTTATGTTTCCTGCCTTTAAGTTCTTCTCGTGTCACTAATAATTTTAGACGCTACGACGGTCTGAAAGCCTTATCAAAGTATTTCTTTCAGCGCGCTGATTGTATATGTGTAGCGTTTAGGGTTCATACAAAAACCAACTTTTGAAAAACTGGTTTCCAAATTCAACATTTTTGTAAATTCGGTTTTAGAGGGTTTTCGAATTTTTTATCAAAAAAAAATAGAATAGATGAAAATGATTTAATTGATTTATAAAAAATAATAAAAAGCAAAACCAATATCAAAGTTAAAATATAAAAAAAAAGATTACATATACATATTGGCAAAATTTTAGAATAATATTGAATTATTTTTACTTATTTTAAATTCTCCTAAGAAAATAATATTTTTTTAAAAAGTTTAAAATATTTAATGAATGGTGGCTGAAATCCTGTTCTTATTTTGGATACAGTAATGACAGAAATTAAAAAATACTCATTAACTAGGAAACTGAACTTGGTTTCATAGTTTCCATGGCTTCAAACAACAAATATATATATATATTTTCTTTAATTCGTCGCCTCAGGTAATGAGGCGATGAAATTCGAAAACCATCTAAATCTGGTTTTAGATGGTTTCCAATTTTTTATCAAAAAAAATAGAATAGTTGAAAATATTTTAATTAATTTATATAAAATAACAAAAAAACAATATCAAAGTCAAAATATATATATATAAAAGATTATATATACATATTACACAAAATAACTAAAACTCAAACAAAAATTTCAAATTATATATTATTTTTACTTATTTTAAATTCTCCTAAGAAATTTTTTTAAATTAAAATATTAAATGAACGGGGGTTAAATCTTGTTCTTATTTTGGACACAATAATGACTGAAATTAAAAAAATACTCATTCATTAGCTTCTGAGCTTGGTTTTATAGTTTCTATGGCTTCAAAATATCAAATCTAAGATTTTGTTCCTTTGTTAGTCACCTCAAGTAATGAAAATTCGGCTGTCAGCGTATTTGCATTTGTAAGTATTTTTTCAGGATCTGCAAGAAACTTATGAATTGATTTATCCATGAGTCCTTTAAAAAATTACTATTCTGTTGAGTAGTGTCACCGATTTGCTTTTAATCAGAGCTGATTTCTACACAAGAATTAGAAATATTCCAGACAATATCTTTACAGATGGCTTAATAATTTCAGTTTTTGAAGCTAAAAATGCACACAGGATTTCTTCGATGAACTTGAAATTTTTTGTGGATTTTTCAAATACAGCATAAATGTTACTAATTATACTTGCCTTACTTCTTTAATTCGTTCTTCTAAAGCATATTATGATTTTAAAATTAACTTTAATTTTAATTTTTTTTTAAAAAAATTTAGAAAAGGAAATTCAAATATGCCTTTACTTGTTGATAAATTGGAATTCTGTTCCCTTAAGCCTTCAGCTGCCAGACAAATCGGTTCCAACAGATAAATTTCAATATCTTTTTAAATAAAAAGATAAATATCCTAGTGGTAAAATAAAACTGGTTTTTCTTAGTTTAAAAATATGGCAAATATTAGTTTAAATATTAGTTTAAAAATATGGTTTCTAAATATGGCAAATTTACTTTAAATAGAGATTTTTAAAACAAGGTTTGAAAGAACAGCAATGCCTAGTAGCGGTAAATAAAAAGATGATGAATGACTTTTGGATATTTTTTATGGCAGGACTTTTCACAAACATTTGCACAATTGTCCAAAGTAAGAATTTAGATTCTTAGGTTTGAAATCTATGTATAAAGACAATATTATTTCATAAACTGATAGATTTCACAAGAAAGAAATGAGCAATATTCCTCTATTCTTCAATAATATATTTCTCTAACTTATTGTCATGATTTGATAATATTCATATAAATTTTCTCCCTAGTTGTTCTACAAATGTCAACCATTATTTGCTTCACTAATTACTTATTAAACCGATGACATTCAGTTTTCTTTCATATTCTTTGATTATATTTTGTTTTATAGGAAACTAAAAAAAATAAGTTTTATATTTTTATTAAAAGTATCCAACTAATTGAAAATTTCTCGTCTCAATCTTATTCCTTTATAGATGAACTGATGTACTTCAGGTTAAAATACTGGTCCCATAACCACTCTGTTATTTTGACAGAGTTACATTAATCTGAAATGTAGCAAAGATTGACAGTGAGATTATTGTCGAAGAAGCAAAATGAATAAAGCAGTTTCCATAAAATTTATATTTATTATGATAAAAATCCCCAAGCTCATGCCTTGAGTAAGAAATAACATGTTGAATAAAAAGTATAGTTCAAGGAAAGTGACATCACCATATCTTGGGTGAATAAAAAATAACCAGATTCGAACCCAACCTCTCAGATACCTCGGCGGTGCATCTAATATACACTAATAAGCAAATCACCCGCATTGTCCGATATCACCTCATAAAGCAAGGACTGGCCCATCGTTCTTTCGAATGAGATTGACCGGATGGAAGAAGTAGTACGTCCCACGAAGAACTTAAACCCACATGTATTTAAACGAGACGAGTTCGACAAATTTGCATAATAGGCATTGTCAACAACAAAGAACTAAGCTTTGCCAGCTTGGTTATCCAGTTTACTTTGAGATCATGGGTTGGAAGTGGAAGAACACAAAGACATACAAATGTGTAACATGATCAATAGTTTTATTTTAGATTAATTAATTCAAACAAATAGATATTCATTGGAATGTTTGCGAAAAATCTCAAGCGGGAAATATGTTTAGAATATTTTGGCTCGAATTTTGATTAATTTAAACTTAATATAAAAATGGATGATGAAAGAATTTTTCACTACTGAGATTTTCTCCCTGCAGGAGAATGGCGTGCTAATTACCCGGTTTACAGAATATAGCGAAACATCAATTGATATAAATTTTTAACATAGTAACATAATGTTTTTGAGTATTTTTGAATTAAAAATCTTAATGGCAAAATTACAGTTTTTGATTTACAAAGAAATGCATATACTTTTAACAATATGCACTTCAAACAGAAGCCAGAGATATGTTATTTGTATGATCAAAATTAA
Source organism: Argiope argentata (assembly GCA_026289955.1). Lineage (NCBI taxonomy): Eukaryota > Metazoa > Arthropoda > Arachnida > Araneae > Araneidae > Argiope > Argiope argentata. Next base: position 10,120,976 of record JAOUZG010044037.1, on the reverse strand, counting down.
TATTCTAGTAGTCCTGGTTCGGGCATGGTTGTTATTCTGTGTGCTATCTGTGAGATGAGTGAATGTGCCCCCCTGTAAAAAGGGGTTGTGCAAGCGAATGTGATGAGTGTGTAGCAAAAGTCGTACTCTTGGCCCTAGTTGGCGCTACTTGAAACAAGAGACGCTTCATTCGGCTTAAATCTGCTGCTGGGTCCAGCAGCGAGCTTGTCCATAGGCAAGTGCCATTAGAAACAACAACAACAACAATATTCTAGTTTTATTACAAAAAGAAACAAATTTTTGAGGGTTGTGTGATGAATAATTGTCCGTAGATGATTCAAAACAAAAAATTATCACTCCAAAATGCAAGTAGGCTATAAAATTCCAGCCTATTTAACAATAAAATAAAATAGCAATTAAGTATACAGTTCAAATGGCTTCCAGACAATAAATGGATTATTATAGTCTAAAATGCATTGATACATATGAAGACGCTGACAAAAATGGTTACTCTTGTCTACTACTCAGATGACAATATTTTAACAGAACAATTGTTTTACAGGCAGGTAAATGGTGATTTACCGGCTCAAATTTGGAAATATTTCTTTCCTTCCCGAAACAACAATTCAATGTCTTATGATGTTTCTGTTATCAAGTTGTATCGCGGTCTTATATAGCATTTACCATGGAGAAGCACGTTGGCGGCCGTGGGCGATTTTAAACCGGATGTGTGTCTCGTGTTTCTTTGAAATAGCGTCAACTAGGACCAAGAGTATTGCTTAGCTATACACTCATCACATTCGCTTGCATAGCAGCTTTTTACAGGGAGGCACATTCATACTCCTCACAGATAGCTTACAGAAAAACAACCATACCCTAACCGGGACTCGAACCCGGTATGCCGGGATCAGGAGGAAGACGCGCTACCTCTGTACCAGAAAACCGGTAATTTCGAGTTATTCTGACAGGTAATTTTAAGATTATTGATTTTTGAAATTGTAACTTTAATTACAATTTCTCCATTTATAGAATATTTATATTTTTGAAAAATTATTGCTGTTATTATTATTGCTTATTATTATTTATTGCTTTCACAATTTATCACTGCTTTATCAAAAGGACTATCATAGACATATACATTCCAAAATTAGGTTCAGTTAAGCGAAACACCTAAAAAATGCTTCATAGACTCGTTAAAATGTTAATTAAGAACATCACGCCTTCTGTTTCATGCATAACGGTAACAACAGTTCCTTGCTTACTAATCGGCAAGTTATTGTGAATAAAGTATCTAATGAAGTCCCACAGAATGAAAGCATAAATAATTCTTATGCTGCGGAATGCTGTTCAATGGCTAATATACTCCTTCATAAACAACAGTTAGTGAAAATACTTCCTTCTTATGAACGTTTGGGGAGCAATATTGTACTCTTAAACAGTTATTAAACAGCAGCCTTGGTTCGTCACTATTTATAAATGTAATAAAGAATAGAAATGAAGGTGATACAACACATGTCTCAGAATTTCTTGGAGAAAATTATTTAATGTTTTATTGTTGAAATGAGTTTTTAATACAGTACTAAAAACCATGCCTTTATTACTAAGGTATTTGGTTTTTATTATGAGAAATGACAGAAATCAGTACATAAAAACATAACTTTGAATTGTAAGGAAAAATAAGGGAACTTAGAATAAAAATAATTCATGTAATTTCACAGAATTTTCGTTTAACTTTATTTAATCATTTATAAAATAACATGCTTATATGCAGGACATTTTCAAATTTTTTTTGAATATGTATGTATGGTAGATATAATTGATCAAAGGAAAAGAAATTATTTTATTTTACAGTATGTTTTTGTCCAAAAGATTGAACCGTCTTGATCGAAATAATATTAAAGGTCATTCTATCAATGCATGAGTAAAACTGGATCGGTTACTGCGCATGAGCATGTTATAAAATAACATGCTCATACGC
>JAOUZG010044037.1:10072876-10093567 GCA_026289955.1 Argiope argentata | reverse complement strand
ATAAATGAGTTCTGGAAGTCAAAAAATTACCGTTTCAAGGAGTTTCAGTTATCAACCGAAATTTCAATTGTATTATTGGAGATATTCCATCCCATTGACTGGAAAAGTGATTAAAATTTCAATTGAGGATACTAACAATGTTCTTTAATTTTAAAAAGTAATAATTTTGCGTGGATTTTTATAGAGGAACAGATTTAACAAACAAGCGCATATTAATATTTTAATGACTTCTTTGATATGATTTATTTTAAATCATTCTAGTTTAATGCTTCGAAGAAGAGAGTTCAGATAATTAAATGTAAGTACTGAATGAGAAATGAAAATACTGAATATAGCTTAACTTGGCTTTAAGAACCGAACCTTAACTTTTATTCAATGATATTAAAACTAAAAAAAGATATAATTCAATCCTAACAAAAATAACATTGCATTTAAGTCGAAATTGTGTAAACAAATTTAGCTTGGAAACTACAAACAAACATATTAAATTAAAAACGTGTAATTGACTATGAGTCATATCGTAAAATGATTATGAAAGTAATCTTGCTATTGTTTAGCCATTATGGATATCAAACAGTTTTCACTCCTTTTAAAGACGGAATCACATAGCAGAAATACGATTCAAAACTTTTAAAAATAACATTTTTAATTTCTAAAGACTTAATGTCACCCTTCCTCATTTACAATGAACAATTGGCAGAAAATATTTCTCAAATAGCCCTCAAAAATTCATCAACATTATCTCCATGCAAACAGAGGTTAATTCTTTTGCCACCGCAGCGAATGTAATTCAAATGGAGCGAGCATACAATAAGCGATTACTTATTTGCTTGCCCAAATAAACAGCAGTCATATCGTTTTAAAGGCAGAATTCATTTGACTAATTCATCCGCTACGAAAAGTTTAAACTCTTCCCTTGCACCGCTGCTCTAATGTTATTAAAAGAGGAAACAATTTATCTTCTAAAGGAGACACACACTGCATTTGCTTAATTATTGTTCGTTTAACACAAAGCCAACATAGCAGCAATCGATACGATGCTATAACACTGGGAAAGTTTTCTTCTTCCAGTTAAGCTTCATCAGGGCGAATAATGCAAGTTTCTGTGAGATATAATTCGAATGAATGGGATGAAAAATTCGAAAATTTGGACAGTTATTTTTTTTTTAGGTTTCGAAAAAAATTTTTCTCAAGTTTAATTATTTTAATATCGTCTTTAGAGAATGGTTTTGTATTTTGCTTTGAGCTGTCGTATTTATTTAGAGTTTATTTCTTTCGATGAAAAAAAGATACTGAGAATAGCAATTTTTATGACAGCATATGATTATAATATGAATTAAATAAATCGTATTTATAATCATTTCGGTAAAAACCTAACTATTATTATGTTTGAAACAAAATAATAAGGATGCCTAAATTTGTGCAAGCGATAACAGGACACTTATTTTATAGGATATAAAATAATAAGGCTGCCTAAATTTGTGCAAGCGATAATAGGGCACTTATTTAATAAGACATAAAATAATAAGGCTGCCTAAATTTGTGCAAGCGACAACAGAACATTTATTTTATAGGACATAAAATAATAAGGCTGCCCATTTTTGTGCAAGTCACAACAGGGCACTTATTTTACAGGATATAAAATAATAAGGCTGCCTAATTTTGTGCAAGCGATAACAGGACACTTATTTTATAGGAGATAAAATAATAAGGCTGCCTAAATTTGTGTAAGAGACAACATGACACTTATTTCATAGGACATGATTTTTCTTTATTTTAATAATGCCTCCAGAAATTACCATTAAGTTTTGTTTTGATTTTGAGAAATTATATATTTTGATTAAAAATATCAGAACAATAATACATTAAATATTAATATCCAAAATGATAAAGCAATCTAACTTCAATTAAATAATTTAATACCAATAAAGTTATTTACTCATGTCATGAGCTTCCTTTCTTTTAACATAACATAATACAAACCTGGGTACTTACCATCCAACTTTATCGCCAAATTTGAAGTCGTCGCCAATGAGTTGCTAAACCGCCAATTATGGTAATTCGTCAATCGTGTAATACGTGGATCTTTATCGCTAAATTTTAATTCTTCGCCAAAGAGATACTTAATCTTTGGCTATCGTTGGCGAAGACGGTATAATAAGTAAGCACCCAAGCATGTGTCCACTGTGCCTATAACGCTATCTAGCTAGTTGGATGATCACAAGATGGAAGGAAGAAGGAGAAGAAGAAGCAAAGAAAAAAAGAGGAAGAAAAAAGAAAAAAAAATGTTAAAAGAAAGAAAGAGACGATGCAGCATTCAGGGATTTCTAGAGAGAATCCCATTGGTGTCAAATCTTACACGAATCTATTCAATTTTTTGCTGAAGATGTAACTGGATGGAGAGAACAAGAATACTTAAACAAATGATGACAATATGTTGAACTTACTGTAAAATTAGATTACCAACCGAAAAGGGGAAAAAAATGACAAATTACATTGTGATAATCTGTATAACATGTTTAAGCATATTAACAATAGAGTCAGAAATATGTAGCATCCGTCTGGGTCCTGAAGTTTAATTTTAATTCTTCTTTTCTTATAGGAAAATTCTCGTTTTGTTAAGCACGATGGGTATGTTTACACCTTCATATGCATAATACATTGTAAATAAACCGTTAAAAGTGCGCACAGTTTAAACAGTAGAATTAAAAATTGAAACAAAGGCCATTAGAAATTAATATCCAGCAGAACAAAATTGCAATTTAATAGCTTTATTGGAGCATTACTGTTTCTTATTAAATTTTTTAAAAAAGTTTTTCTATGTCGCAGATGTTAACTTTATTTCTTTTTTTTCCTTTTTTGTACCTACAGTTTAGAATCAATAATCAGACAATGGCATCAATTGGCATAAATTACTTTTAATCAATAATATATTTTAGAAGATATTGTGTTTTATTTCTTTAACGATTTTAAGGTATTTTCTTGTAATAAGTTTTGCTTGAATTATGTTTTTTATTCATTAAAACCGTCAGAAAGAGCTATTTCTTTTAACTAAATATATTGTAAAATTGTTTCAGCAAACAACACTAATATGAAATAAATACTACAATTATAGCATATTTGACACTTTTCTTTGTTCATTATATAAGTAGATATTAGATTAAAAGATGATATAAAAGATAATTACAAAACGACTTAAATAATAGAAGTAAGCATGAATAAATGAAGTATATTTCTCAGTGAAAATTATATATTTCAAATATTTATATTTCTGATGTGAAATTTTGTACAAAATAAGTATATTTTTATTCAAATAAAAGAGAAAAAATATGGTAGCGATTTTTAAATATTTCTAAATTCAATCTTTTATATTTAAAACTGTTATCTGATAATATATTAGCTAATGGTTCTGAATTAATAAAATTATTCTATGAATCTTTGGACTCCGGTTTCGGTATAAAAAGTTTAAAATGCATATTTTTAGTCTCTTAATGCAATATGATTGAGTTTTAGCAAAATATAGTTCATTCAATCCATAACTACTATACTATAGTATTAATGAAATAGTACTATAGTATGAGGGTATAATGGTACTATAGTTTTAATGAGATTTATAATGCTCTTGGGGTATGCGCCCTGGCTTAGGGTTATTAATATAAGGGGATTTTTTAAAGCAAAAGCTGTCGTATTCTAGTTCAGAGGTTTCACGTCTTCCTCGTAATCTAATAATGACGGTTTCGAGTCTCGGTTCGGGCATGGTGGTTCTACAGTGTTCTTTCTGTGAGGTGTATGAATATGCCCCCTGTAAGCTACTTCAAGTCTGCAAAAATAATCCAGATTCCGATAGTGAAACAAAAGGTGAATCATTACAAGGTTCCAAGAAATATTTTGTTTATCTTCTAAGGATAAATTTTACACATAATTAGCGATGTAGTGCGAGTTCTAAAGTCTGTTAGGAACCAAAAGAATTCGAAAGGGCGGAGCCTTCAGGGAGCTGCCAAAATCCATAAATGACTGCGGTGATACTTTACTTTTCCGTAAATATTTCACTCTTTATAACGATTCGAAACTGTGTGGAAATAAATCATGAATTCTTTTTACAACAGGACGTCTTTCTTCTAGACTCTTTCTCGATAGAATTCCTTCTTTCTTATTGTATTTTTTTTCAAGTGTAGGATTTATTTATGTATGTATATTACCGCTCGGTGAGCCCGATGGAAAGTGTCTTTCTTTCTTAAAGAAGAACAATTTCTCACATGCATAGTGTATGTAAGTTATGCACTGTTAAAGGCAGATTGCAAAAAATAAAAATAAAATAGCTGTCTGATAAGAAAAAAAGAAAATTTAGGTTAAAAAAATAGTGATGCTTTAAAAATTTAACTTTTCTTTCTATTTGCTCACTTCCATCTCAAGTATAGTTGCTCATATTCTTATGATGGAAACAAAACAAGTAGAATTGAATCAATTTTGATATGAAATCTGCATTTTGCCCACCTTTTAGCGCAGAGATAGCGCGTCTTCCTTGTGATCTGGGGGTCTCAGTTCAGGCATGGTTGTTCTTCTGTGTAATATCAGTGAGGTGTAAGAATGTGTCCCCCTATAAAAAAAGTCTTGGGCATCAAATATGATGTTTGAAGTGGCTAAGTTGTATTCTTCGCTCTAGTTGGCGCAGCTGAAAAACAATAGACGTTCAATCGGCTTAAAATCACTGACGGCCATCAGCACACTTGTCTTTGGCAGATGCCATTAGTGACAACAACAGCAACATAATGTTTTTTTAAATGTTTTTCCCTCCAACTAATTATTTTTTTTTAATTTACGATGCCTTGATATGCATTACATTTTTTCTAATGGGCATTGACAATATAATTGATGTTTTTACCTTACTAAATCAAACTTCGCTTTTAAACTTTGAAAGCCTATGTTCACTATAGAGGATGAATATCTGGATGATACATTAAACAACTTTTTTTTATTCTAATAGAAAGTAAACTTATATTTTTCTTCACAATCAATTTATTTCAATTGTTGGAGATTTTAAATTGTTTCCTAATCAGAGGTACTCTTATATTTTCACTTCTGCCTGCCCTTTTTATCAAATATGTATGGTGAAAAAAATGAATATTATTTATTTAATTCATTAAATATCATAACCTTATTTAATTAATTTAAATTGAACAAATATTTATTCAAAATTTTACCCAAAAATGCTGATCACAGTAATAATCCAAAGATGAATTAAAATGGGTGAAATTATGTTTACTTTCCTCCAATGTTCGAATACTTATTATTGTTTCCGGTTAGTATATTCAAAAACTATTTCCTTTGAAAAGCTTTCGAAGTTGGAGGACGAAGCAATTCATAGTACTAAATTCTTTGAAAATAGCTTTTTATTATGAAAGTAAGATTTCACTCTATTTAATGAAAAGCAGATGATGAATAATTGTATGCGACTTAAAACAAATAAATCCAACTTATATGTCTCACAAAATATTTTGAAATCACATTTCTTATATTAGAATCATCATTTCATAAATATGTCAAAGATCATTTTCTAGGAAAGTTTAAAATTCTATAAAATATATATTTAATTCTTTATTATTATTATTATTATTATTGTCATCATATCTTATGTTTTATTTTTACTTTTATCATTCCATAAATGTGTCAAAGATCAATTTCTAGGAAAGTTTAAAATTCTATAATATATATTTTTTATTTATTATTATTATTGTCATCAAATCTTATATTTTATTTTTACTTTATGTTATTTCAATATTATTATTCTTCCCAATTTGTTATCTCGATAGCAAATTGGAAAGGTCAAAATTTTTTGAAGAATAAGTGATGAAATAATGTTTAACAATTGAGTTTTGGGAAATAAAGCTTTATTGTACAAATAAGGTTTCATTCTATCAAATGGAAAACAAATATCCAAAAAAAGTTAAGAATAATTCTTTGCGATATTATATTTGAAGACTTATCTTAGAAAATGTTTGATAAGAATCACCATTACGCAAATATACCAAAGATTATTTTCTTACAAAATGATTTTTTGCCATTTAAATATCATTTGTATAAAGATTTATTTTTTATCATAATAGTCTAAGATATATGTTGTTACTTTATTTTTAGTTCATACTTTTTTATTAGTTCTATTATTTAAAAATTTATGATTAATTCCGTTATCTGATTGCATTCTAAAACTTTTGAAAAATAAATAATGATACAATTTATAACAATGGATTTTGGAAAAATAAAGTTTTAGTATAGTAGTAAAACCATTTTTTGTTAAATACGATACAATCATTTTAGAAAAGGGAAGAATAATTGTATACTTTTTAAAAATACTGAAAAACCTATTTCAAGGGAATATTCTTCAATTATTATCTATAAAATAACTTTGAACAGCAAAGCTATTGTGGTAGATTTTTTTATTCATTTTGTGAATGGTTATATTTTTATACCCTAACACTTTCGTTTATTAATTATGGGAAATAATAGAAACTATATTTGTACTAAGATTATTATAATTCACAAATTTTAATTTAATCACCAATTATATATTTATAAATTTATAAAGTATCATTTTAATCGCTTAATTATAATATAAATTAATTAATAACAGCTTAATTATAGTAAAAAATATCTATATTTAGTTTACAGTTAAGATTTTTCCCATTTTTGTTGTAGGTATATCAGGAGATGAGAAACAATTTTTTAAAAATATTTTCTTGAAATATGGCTATGATCAAATGTTTTTTATAAATTACTAAGTAGTGTGATTTATTACATTTTCTTCAAGGCTCTAATAAAGGGTCACCTTGAGTGACATTAGTGATGAAAACGTAAATAAGTGTTAAGTTAAGGAAACATATATATTATTACGAATTTACTTCCTCTGTCAGGGTTCTTTTTTGATTTGTTGGTCAATGGAATGATCTGTCATTTAGTGACGAAAGACGACGATTTTTATTTACACGAAGAGGTAAATACACAGAGACAAAAAATATATAAACCGAACGAAGACCAACAACACATAACAGCACACTTCAACAAACATTAGTCCACAAGTCGTAAACGATATTAATAACAGACACAGCGCACGAAGCTGGCCAAACCGAATTCCGCACGAAAGGAAATCTTCGTAGCTTCCTTCTACGATCTATCCAAACGGCTGTAATTCTCTAACATCTCCCCGCTTTAGCTGTATCCAGCTGCTGACACACAACTAGACGATTGGCTTTTCCTTACATGACACGATGCTGCTTCCACAATAAACGCCATGACTCGACACACAGCTGAGTTCAAAAATCACTTGCCCTCCAAACAATGCTGGTTTGTGGCGCGGTAGGCTCGTTATTCTCTGGAAAACTCGTTTCACGACTCTAATTAAATACCTTGTACCATATGAGTTGGAATGACGGGGCACCTGGTATCGGTAATGATGGGTTGAAAATAACCTGGCTTTCTTTCCATTAACGTTGTCACTTTGGGGCACCTCAGAAAGAGAATGGTAGGGTTCCGGCATAGTGGTTGGATTTCATTTCCCTGGAGGATGCACAAATAGAATGAGGGGGTCTGTCTCTTCCCCTCGATGACAGTACGTACTTAATACGGGGAGGGTTGGACCGTTGCCGGGGATGGCCCTTAAAACTGAACAACGGTTTCCGCCAGTGTTGCTGTTGCGGTTTTCTATAATTCATTCTTTGTACCCTTGGGTCGGTCGGAAATATGACTTTCTAATAATGTGACCTATTTCATTTTAGCCTGAGATTGCTGACCTTTTATAATTCTCGTGAGGCGGTCCGAGATGTTTCCAGACCAGTCAGAAGTATATTGATTCCTTTGGATACATCGCTTAAAATCTCGAGTTTTTCAATAATATCTATTCTGTTGCTAAATGCATCATTAAGTCGCCAAATGATCTCCAATCTCTGAGATTACTAACATGGCACCCGCAAAGAAAATTTATGTAAGTGTGAGTGAAAAGGGGAACATTCTGTTTTCCTCGAATACGACATGCATTCTTATACTCTCATTTACAAGATTTCGTTAAATATGATGGAGAATTGTATTATTGCACTTTGGTGATATTTGTATTGTGTCTTAGAAAACTGGAAAGAAAACATTGCTGATATTAGATTTTTAGACCCACATATTTTGTAAAATTGTCTCTAAATAATCTGTTTCCTTTGAATATGGCATGTATTCTTATACTTTCACTTACAAGGTTTCGTTAAATTTGATGGACAGTTGTTACTTCATATTATAAGTCTTTCATGCTTCTATTTGCAAATTTTACGATGGTATTAAAAAGGAAATTTATTGACATAGACCACTTTTCATACTTCAAACTTCTATCTGAATCTCTTTGAATAATCTCAGAATAAAATATCTTTACCAATATATTATTAAAAAGATGGATTTAAGATAGCTTTGTATTTATTAATTTTTATTAAATCATAGATTCTTCAAATAACACTATAATTAAATTTTCTAAAGGACTGCTACCGGTTTAATGTCATCTTCTTTATGTATATTATTTTACAATCTTCTAACAATACTTGCTTATACTTCCATTTACCAGTTTGCTCATTTATCAGATTACAACAAAAATAATGTTTTTCTAAATATTCACAATTACTGAATTAACTTACTTTCTAATAAAAACTAATTTTGTAGAGTTAAAAATTAAGTTATTTTGTAGAGAATTGCATAATTTCTTAAAGATTCTTTAAATATTAAATATCTTAAATCCCTTTAGTAAGTTCTTAATTCTCTCAAATGTAGGCATGATTGCAAATTTCTTACAAATTTCTAAACAAATATTTGAATAACACAATTTTTATATAATGAATAAATTTGGAAAGATTACTGATTTGTTATTTATCTCCATTTTTCCACACCACACTAGCAAAAGGGATTGTTAGACCTTAGCAAAAATTGGGAAAGCAGAAAAACTATTTAACATAAATCAAGACAATTGTAAGTAGTATTTATCTTTTTCTTATTCTTGACTTTTAAAATTTGATAATAACTAAAAAGTACAACATAAAATCTGCAATTACAAAATAAAAGGGAAAATAAAACTTATGGTTATGAGAAATGGTAGTAGAAAAATAAAATATGTTTTTTTGGCTATTGACTGAAAGTGCAGTTGAAATTTTCTTATTAATCCAGCATTAATATCCATTCTTTGAATGTCTCTGAAAGTATCTAAAAAGGTTCAAAATCAATTGCATCTAAATGGCAATGGTTACTTAGACCGTTACAAAGAGTTAGTATATCATAATTATTTTAAATAAGCTACCCATTCCAATTTTTGAAGTAATGTCAAAATATTAATTAAATGAAAAAGATTCATCCATTTCCAAGACGAATAATTATTAATTTTTGTATTTCGTTTCTCTAAACAATATATATTCCCTCTGAATCTAAATTAATGAATTAAGAATTTTTAAATTATAATTCTCTCTACATCTTCAGCAATCCAGAAATGTCTCCATTGTTTGCACAAATATGCAAATTCAGAGCTCCCAGCCTTAGCATAAATCCATACCACCCCTGTTGTTATTCAGTTTGTTATTCAGATATCAATATAATTTTTGCTTAAACAAACAACTCAATGTATTCTATCTTTAAAACTTTTAATTTCCTCTTCACGCAGATTCAAATTTTAAGAATAATGCTATGCTGGCCCTGACACTTGAATCGCCTACTCCCCGGGGGCATAGAAAATTTAATTCCACTTGCATCCTCTCCAAGCTCTAGAACTTTTCGAGGGTAGCATTTTTCATTTCCCAGTTACATAAATTCAGAAGGCAGCTTTGATTTAACTGAAAGAGAAGCTTTCAATTTGGCTTGCACGCTGTTTGCTATTCTTTAATCCTGTCTCTAGAGGGTAGGAGCAGCTTAGAACGAGTTATGAATTTATTTTCTTCTATAAGGTATTCGATATTTTAAAATTAAGCACGAATTTTCCGAAGGCAAGTTACTCGTGATTTATTTAAATGAGGAAACTTTATTTCACACAATGAAGATGTGCACACTTCAATAGCCATTTATTTGTAAATTATGCAAGAAAGTTAAATATTCAACGGAGTTTTATGCTGTGAGAAAACAGAATTTTCCTGTAAAGAATTATAATTATAGTTAATTGCGATACAGGATTTTCATACTTTTGATAAGATTGAAAATATAATCCTTTGTTTTCCAGATCATATCATATTAATAAATTATTGCCGAGTTAACCACTAGATGGCACTCATTGAAGACATTTTAGAACGTGATAGATTTTAAATCATATTTTAATTGGAAATCATTTTATGATTTATATTTAGTAATTGTTGATATATATGTTTATATTTTTTAGAGATTTTACAAGATATTTACAATACGTTGTTCGGTAAAATTTGAAAAAAATAGTCAATAATTTTCTATAATAGATTAAAAAATATCAATCAAATTCAAATATGTGAGTTAATGAAAGATAACTGATGTTTAGAAATTCTATTCTTATATTTTATTTACCTAAAAACTATTTCATTTAGAAAATAAAAGTACCTATTCTTTCGTAATTTATAGGTAATTACCTTGAAATAAATAGTGCAAATTTAGATGTGAATTATTTAGAAACAGTGATACCGATTTATTCTTTTTAAATGATATCAAAATTGAATTAATCGTATACAACATAATTATGAAAATCCTTCATTAAAAACAAAAAAATTATATATTTAAAATAATAGATTTATGGCACTTATTTGCTTTTTTACTAGATAGTATAACCACCTGTTACAGCTATTCAAAATGTGAATTTTCGAAAAAAAATAATAATGTGCATATTTAAAAAGTTCGTGTAAAAATTAAATGAAATTCAATGCTTAGTTATTGCCAAACAAAACATCTTTTATCGGGAAGATCCTCATTTTGTTTTCTGCATGTGTGTGTGTGTGCGTACTTTTTTAAAAATTGTTATAAAAATAAAGACTGCTTTAATTATTTACAAAAAAAATCAAAAATGAATTTTTAAAAGTATTTTATCACTTAAATTTTAAAGGGATGGCAAAAGATATTTATTTATCTTTTTTTTACAATAGAATGGTTTGTTTCATGTTTTTTTGTTTTGTGTTCATAATTATAATTTTATTTCACAGAATTTTAATATAATGTTAAACCAAATTTCCTGTGGGAATGTATCGGAATTGCACTCGGAAAAATATTAAGAAAACAAAGCTCTTATATTATCATAAAAATTAGTTAGAGAAATGTTGAATTAGATAATAATTAAAAAATGTTTTAGAACAAAATCCCAATGATCTAATAGTTTTTGAAAGTATTGGCATATTTATTCTAAAATGCTTTGCTTAGTTGATGCACCTTTTTTTACTCCAAAATAAAAAAAAGCGACTCCTAGCTTTTATTATTTATATAGAAAATATAAATGGATTTATATCCAAATTCCTTATTTGTGCGGATTTCCTTTCATCCTTATTTTTGCTTAATAATATTTCTGCCTGCAACAAAATAGGGATAATTTTAAAATCACTCGTTACGAGCTTAAAACTAGATGAATTAGTGTCTGCTTTTTACGTGTCCGGGGTCATATTGGCATTTTAGGGATTGAAAGAACCGATTGGCTTTCAAAATGAGCTATAAAGCTCATTGATCTCAAGTTCAAAATGAGAGTCACAAAAGGAACATTCTTTTATGAAATGAGCTGTACAATGGCAATGAATTAAAACTTTATTATCTGCCCGAGCATGTAAAAAAAATCCATCCGTTGCCATCACATTTACAAAAGATCTGATTTTTTAAAAAATAGTTAATGACTTCAGCAAAGAAAACACTAGAACACACGTGATTACACCAAATGATATAAATAGAAAATGTGTTATTTTTTTAAACAATAAATGCAGGGCATTTTTTTTGGATCGTTTGCGATACTAGAGTGACACATTCAATGAAACGATTAAAATGAATAAAAATATAATTCAACTTGCACGAGCACGTGGTGCTTCAAGTAATTATATACTGATATGATACATTGAAATATGCATAGCAGATTTCATTTTAATCTTTTATCTACTTACTTCTGTAAGGGTTGTGCTATACTTTGTGGTACACAATGATTGCTTAGTTATCAATATAAAAATATTTTATAATATATTCTACTTTATATAATTTCTTTTTCTCTATCAAAAACTTTAGGAGTTAGCATAACTTTTTATTCGTTTGTTGACAAACGATAAATCAAGTACAATAATATCACACTAATTTAATGTCATTAATGCAATACTGGATACTTTGCCGAAAAAACTAAAAATCATACAAATCTGAGATTATTTTTACAACAGCTTTCATGTTCAACAATCGTCCGAAATACGGTAATATCATTCATTTGTAATCAACTACATGAATTTAAATGGCATAATTGAAAAAAAATGTTCGAATCTGGATTAAATAATTTACTTAATCAACTAAGAAGATTACAGCTCTTAACAAAGCCAATGCAACCGCCTCGACTTCAATTAAAGGCACTCTCCCCTTTTGGCCAAAATCAAAAGGCCGTCTCGACCACAGTGGCTAGGAAGAATCAGATAATCGTTTCTCATCGGGTTGCCATTCGAAAGGTCTTGATTACTGGGGGCTGAGGCAGCCGGTGGAAGGGGGCGTTCGCGAGGAAGTTCTCCCTCCGTAATTAGTAGGGAAGTTCCGGATGAATGGGAAGCGGACTAATTGATACCGATTTTTGTCAAGACGCTGGGCGGGTAGGGAACGGCAGTGTCGTTAATCACATTCTCGGCTCCATTTCCATCCACTTATGTCCAGTGCAAGGTCCCGATTGAAGTTGCCAGGAGAGGAAACCCCTTTCTCCGCCCCTTTTGTGGAAAGACCTTGGAAAAGTCCGTCACTAATAAGCTGGTTAGAGGGAGACGCGAAATTTTTGACATCGTCACGAGCCCAGTATGAAAACGACAAGCCAAATGATGAATTATGGATTTCATATTAAAACAGCTATAAAGAATGCAGTAAAGAAAGTAAATTAGTTGAAGCTTAATTCATGAAAACGAATTATTTTCTATAAAAATAACATGAAATATTGTGATATACATTATTTCCTAAATTTGAGGTTAAAGAGAAAATAATAAAAATTCCATTTACCCAAAGGTTAAGAAAAAGGTTGGAAAATAACAACTTTAAACTAGTATTTACCCTAAGGGTTTATTTACATTGCTTATATATTTTATATACAGGATATACTAATGTTTTTCATGTACATGACAGAATACCTTATTATTAAACAAAGCGATGCGAAATAAATAATGAATTATAGGTTTCATGTTAAACGACAATAAAGCAGACAGTAAATATAGTAAATAAAAGAATGTATAATTCATGAAAATAAGTGATATTCTATTAAAGTTATATGTGTTATCTTGATACACAAAAACTTCAATAATTTGTGCTGAAGAGCTTATAATGAAAATTCCATTTACCCAAGGTTAAGAAAAATGAAAAAAAAAATGCATTGACTCTAATGATTTATTTACATCGTTTAACTTTTTTCATCTACGAGACAGAATACTTTATTAATAAATAATAGAATGTAAAATAAATAATAAATTATAACTTTCATGTTAAAGCGACAATAAATAAACAGCAAATTTAGTAAATAAAAATACTTTAATTTATGGAAACAAGTTATGCTCTAGGAAAGTAATATGTGTTATACACAAAAACTTCCCTAAATTGTGGCTGAAGAGATTACAATGAAAATACCAAAAGGTTAAGAAAATCGTGAAATGGCTATTTTAAAATATCATTCATAATAAAGATTTTTATACATTAATTAACAGTTTACATGCATTTGGCAGATTATCTTATTAATAAAAAAATTCATGTAAAATAAATAATAAATTATATATTTCATGTTAAAGCGACATTAAAGGTCAATAAAAAAAATAAATAATTAAAAGAATTATTCACGAAAATAAGTGATATTCTAGGAAAATAATACATCAGAATGATAGGCAAATTGGATAATGTCGAATTTTCTTCAATGTAAATCTAAACTATTTTTTGTTCATATTGTATACAAAATTTAATCTCATTTTAGAAAAAATAGACTAATCGATGAACTATAATAAATTCTATAGTATTTAGAAATAACTAAGGATATATCAATTCAAATGATAAATTATATATATAAGTTCAGAAATATTCTAATGAGTTAAATTATCTAACAGAGAATAAAAAGTACTTATCTACAGAGAATAAAAATAATGTGGATTTTTTTTCAAAAAATGATATGCAAGAAAACTATTTAATATAGATAACCTCTATATAATACAAATATAGTACGACATTTTCAAGAACTTCTATTTCGCGTTCTTCATATTTTGACTATGAAAAATGAAAAAAAAAAAAAGATATTATATTTTTGATCTTAACCGGTTTAATTCTTCTGTTATTAAATAATTAAATATACATATATTTTTTGTCGAAATTAAGACGCATTCTTATTCTTCTATATACTTGTAGATATATGCATGTATTCGTACTTGCACGTATGAATACAAGCATATACCATCGATATAAAAATAAATTGTTTAGATATTCAAGTAAAATAAATAATGTTTAATTAGTCAGCATTTTAATAAATTTATAAAATGAATATTTTCATTTACAATTAATAGCTTTATATATAAATGACCGTGTACAAATTTATAGAATAAATCAAAGTTACAATGCGCAATAAATGCAAATTTTAGTATTGATTGTTATCATTTCAATATAATATTATAAATTATTCTTTAAAAACATATACGTACTATTTATGTAAATTATTCTTAGATTATAATGTTAAAATAATTTTATTAATTGCGACATGGATATTTATGAAGAAAAAGAAATAACACATTTTAAAACTGCAGTAGAACGACAGTTGTGACTTGAAAATTGAGCAAATGTGAAGCAAAGTCTTGTATTCAAATAATTTCATTAATAAATCATTGTATATTTGGGAATTTCTCTAAGAGAGTAAATCTTTTATCTAAAATAATTTTGAATATTTAAAAGTTGTTGTTATTCTGATTTCTCCTAATGTATATTATCATATATATTTATTAATATTCCAAACGAGTTATTGTCGTCTATTTCATTAAATGTATTTTATTGTTGCCTAATAAATGCAATTATTTTAAATTCGTTCATCAAAATAATAATGGAATTGTGCCACAGGCATTTTATGAATAGATAATTTTATGGAATTCTCATGATAAAGTTGTAATAATATATCAACTACTTTATAAAGTAGCAAATATGACTTTGAACAATTGAATTAAGCAGAAGAAAAAAAAGATTGGAAGCATCGCTTGGGAGAAAATAACTTTTCATAATTGCTTTTAATAATATATTTTTATGGCTCGTATATTTTGAAACGCTTTATGAAATAAAAGGAAGTTTATGACTAATTTATAACTTTACCATTACTTTTGTTATAGCTAAGTAAATTCAAGCAAAGCCAACTTCCATTAAGATTTTTACTTTTATTGCAGTTAATCATTTAATTTTTCTAGTCATTGCTTTGTAATCTATGATGAAATAGTTTTCTTTATTTAATGGTCACAAAACAATAATACTTTGTTTGAATCCAACTTGTCTCCACTTTTGCTTTTGTTCAAAGTCTATTTTCCAACTACATAATCCGCCCTTTGTAAATATCTTTTTTATTATAAACATTTATATCTATAAACTGTATAAAATATATAGTGTAAAAAATGCGTTAGGTTAACATCATGTTAACAAAGTCTCATATTCTATTGTCAAAGAATAATTACTTAATGGTTTTATAGAAGTTCTCAAGCACGTTGGTAGGATGTCTTAGAATTAAATAAAATATTATAATTTGTACGGTTCTTTAGAACTGCATCTTTAGTATCATGTAAAGTTCGCAATTCTATACATTAAAAAAATCTATGAAAAAATTAGCAAATTATATGAAAAAAACGAATTAAATCGAAATTAATTGCTTAAAGGAGATCGAAACAAAATTAATCGAGTAACAGAGAAAAAACAACGTCAAACATCAAATAAAAATAATGAAGTGTAATATTAGTATTAACTCCTACTGGTTCGTGAGGAAAAACGAATTAAGCTTATTAACCTTTTCTGTTGCATTTCATAAAATATGTAAATGAAATGTTAAATTCATGATCTATACAAATTTTTATTCATGTTTTGCACTATTTTCACACCAATAAGTCCCTTAATCTAAGCATCATTAAAAAAACACTCAATTGCTAAAAGCTAAAAGAGAAATTGAGATTTTGTATCCAATAATGGCACAGACAAAAATAATGTTACTCTTCTCAGCGTTACATATAGTGACGGAATATTATATTTATATTTAAAGTATATTTTATCTGTGTTTATTTATACCTTTCTCTCATTAATTAAGATCATATGACCAACCAATTTTTAAAAATATATTACAAAACAATAAATATGAAAACTATAATATAATCCTAAACACATTATACAACAACAATTTAACTAAACTAACAACTAAGCAACAACAACAAACTAAACAACAAAAACTAACAACCAAACAACAAAAACTAACAACTAAGTAGCAACTGACAACTGAATTTATTTAGTAAATGTCGTAATAAAGGAAGGGATTTAACAGTTCCAAATTAAGTTCAATCAAATACTAGTAGTTTTGGCATTCACTTTCTATAAAGCAGGAAACAGGGAGTTAAATAAGTTTATAAATAATTAAATTAGAAATAATAGATTATGAATTAAAAAATGCCAGGAATATGAAAGTGATTATAGGCTACTAATGTCGATTTCTTCAGATAGCTTGTCTGTATGAACATTCAAGACTTATTTTCTAATTGATTAAAAAACCCATTACAAAACCGAAAGGAATAAGATTTAGATTTGATTGAATTATTTAAACAAATACCGCATTAGTTTAGATTTTAGAATGCAGTTACAAAACATAGAATTAATTCATTTTAAACCTTACAAAATCTATTCGTTATAATCAGAAGAAACATTTCAGCTTCACTTTAAATTTATATAAATAATGAGGATCTATCCGAATACTATTAATAATTGGCAAAGTCAAAGAAGGTGAAAATTTGTATAATTTAACATACAAATGTACATTTTAACTGCTGAAGAATGCATAAAAATTGTAGTGCGTTGAATTTCTTAGAAAAGCCTCCCTTGTTTTCGAGAATGCATTTCAGTAGCACGGGCAGTTAAATTATCCAAAGCTTGACAAGTACAGACATGCATTTTAAGTTCCTAAACAACTTTAAACGCAAACATAATCGCATTATACGAAGTAACTTTTATAAGAAGCAATTGCTTCTTAGGCTTTATTTGATGGATTCGAACATCAATTAATTTATTTAAAACATATTCACATCCATTCATTATAAGCAGAAGTGATATTTCATTTATTAAATATATTTGAATTATCTTAGTATTTAAAATAATTAGGCAAACAAAAAAATGAGAATATGAATCATTGGACAGACAAATACATTTTTTTGCCATGGAAAAAAATTACAAATTGTTATGTTTTGAATTTCTAAGACAAACCACCTCTTTCTTTTGAAAATGCATTTTGGAAGTAAGAGAGGTTAAATCATCCAATGCTTGATAAGCACAGCTATGCTTTTTAACTTCATAAACAACTTTAGGGGCAAACATAATCGCATAATACGAAGCAACTTTTATAAGAAGCAATCGCTTGGCTTATAAGAGAGCACTTGATAGAATACGCCATTTCATCTTTGATGGATTCGAACATCAGTTAATCTATTTAAAACACATTGAAATCCACCCATTATAACAAGAAGTTAAATTTAATTTACAAATATGATGGAAATCTATTTGAATCATCTTAGTATTTAAAATAATTAGGCAAACCAAAAAAAATGAGAATATGAATCATTGGATAGACAAATGCATTTTTTAAACCATGGAAAAAAATAAAAAATTGTGATGTCTTGAACTTTTAGGATAAGCTTCCTTTTTTTTTTTTTTTTTTTTGAAATGCATTTTGGAAGTATGAGAGGTTAAATCACCCAGTGCTTGATAAGCACAGCTATGCTTTTTAACTTCCTAAACAACTTTAGGCGCAAACATAATCGCATTATACGAAGCAACTTTTATAAGAAGCAATCGCTTGGCTTATAAGAGAGCACTTGATAGAAGAAGCCATTTCAGCTTTGATGGATTCGAACACCACACCTGATCAATCAATGTCCGAAGACTATTTCGCGCCATGTGGAATTAATTCGTCTGCTCTATTTCTTTTCATGAAAAGAGCAAAAAAGTAAGAAGATCGAAAGGAGGGGGGGATGGGTAGAACCAAAAGAACTGATAATGACAACAAAAGCAATTAATCTAATCGGAATTGCATTTTCCTCCTGCCCAAGCCACTCTGCCCCGCAAATGAGAACGGCGGTGTCTTTTAGCTCGAGCTTCGGTTTCCGTTCTCAGCTGTCAGAGGAGGCATTCCATTGGTCGGCAGAGCTCACTCTCCTCATTCTTCTGGTGTTTATTCTGGGAGCTTTGATTTATCGAGTCCTTGTAGCTCGTTATTTTCCGAGATTTCCTGCCTGACAGCTAATTTTGTTTTCTTCCCGATAGCGAGAATCGGATCTCGCACGCAAAATGAAGTCCCGCATTTGTTCGGGGGAAGTTGTTGGAAACTATTGGGCCGGGACAAAGAAAAGCGACTCCCACGTGGATGAATGATTATTTGAACACTGTGTTTAGGTGGAGGTAATGAATTGCGGTGATTACGCCGTGCCGTTGCGGTGTGTAATTTTGCTGTGGATAAATCTGTGCTATTTCTTATCCGAGGAAAAAAAATATTAGCTTTCTGATGCTGAATTAAGTATATAACATTTCCATTGAGAGAGAGAGATTCCTGCAATAATGAATGCTAATAAAAGGAAAATCACATGCAAACGTATCGATATATGTTAAAATTATACTTTAATTATTGAATGATTAGTTAATAACTATCTGTTCATTTATTAATATTTAATATAAATTAATATATAAATCAAAGTGAACCGTGCTACTGCTCAGTAAACGAGTTAAAATATCTATAATAAAATTCTATTTAGCATGTCTGTGTTTTTGTTAAGATTTTTTATCAGAAAAATAAATTTAATACTTGAAACATTATTAGAAATTCATCTCATTTTTTTTCAATACTAAATTTTATTTATTAATCACATATTTCATATTATTAAAAGGTATGTTAAGAAATAAAAATATGAGTGTTTATTACAAAGTTTTATTAGAAATAAAATTCAAAATAACTCGCATATCAGTGCAAATTAATGACACACCTTAGTAATTTTACATGCAGTCATACTCACTTGCTCACTTTGAACAATGGTGGTCCTTTTGGGATATATAGAAATTATATCTCGATTAATTCATACAGTTCAAAGGAAAGTACTTTTTATAGAATTGCCCGCATCCATCATCAGCAGCAGCCCTCCTTTTTATAGATGACCCACGACCTTCACTCAACTGTAGTGGCGCCTTCTACCGGCAGAAAAAGTCTTCAGGGGAATTAGATACAACAGCCAACATCACCATCATCAGCACCAACAAATCAAACTCGTTTGTCTCACCACCGACTCACTGATGGGAGAGTATGTGGGGAAAGCTTCATAAGCCAGATATCAACTTCTGGTTACGATCAATTGCTTTTGTCTAGTAGTTATATTACTCTGCTACAAATCGGAACGTTGCAAGTTTGGTTCTACCATTTACCACAGCATAACTGAAACCAGTCAAGGCTCAATACCTTAATACTAAAGCAGTTCCACATCAGAAATTCTGTCAGTGAAAAAGGAGATAATCCATTTCGTTTTATCTCTAGCTGCTATCTCACTTCGTCTTTTGACCCTAGCAGATCTATCATTAAACAAAATTAAATCTGTCGGGCAGAGTCATGAAGAACAAATTTAAAAGCAAATTCCTTTTGCAGTTTTTTTAGGATAACGAAGACCTGATTTTCTGTTATCGAATTTTCCAAAAAAGCTGTTTCACCGATTTCCTCCATCAAACCAATATTCAAGTAGATTAAATTTATGTCCTATTATCTTTCTTCATTAACCACAATCTCTTTCTTATTGCTTCATTGTGAACCGTATAGCTGTGTGATATATCATGTATTGAATGTAACCTTTGATATGTTATTTTCTCTCAATAAATATTTTCACGTATAATCATTCAATTGACAGAAACTCCTTTAGATTCAGTGTTTGGGGGTATCCTATGAAGAAATGAAAGAAAGATGACTCTGAGCTGATTGCATGCCTCACCATTACATAATGTTCAAAGTATAACAGGGAGAGATACTTTCTAGTAATACTTCTATGGAATTGATGCGGAAATTAACATATATTAATCGATTTAAATGTATATGGAAACTGCATATACGAAGAACTTCGTAGACTGGAATCATTGTGTAATATGTTTGGTTCCAGAAAAGATGGATGCTTTTATAAAATTCACGACAATGTTTAATTGCCTGCCTCAAAAGAAAAAAGATTCAGTATTATTTTAATTAAATTGATTTGTATAGGTGTGACTTAATTAAATTATCATTACCTAATGTGTAGACAAAACGTT
>JAOUZG010044037.1:10048144-10061454 GCA_026289955.1 Argiope argentata | reverse complement strand
AGATATTGTTAGTATTGAAGTATTGAAGATATTGTTAATTTTGAAGATATTGTTAGTATTTGAAGTAATGAAGATATTGTTAGTAATGAAGTATTGAAGATATCTTTAATATTAAAGTATTAATGATATTGTTGGTAATGAAGTATTGAAGATATTATGAGTATTGTAATTCAGTGTTTGCCTCTATTAAGCACTGTTCATTTCAAGAAAGTATTGGTGTCTTTGTTAAGTACCTACAGATAGGTGAAAAAGAATTATGTCATTAAAAAGCAGATGAAGGTATTTGATACGATATAATAATTAGGTGACATCTCAATGGAACGCAACAGAATGATAACACCTAACATGGATAGTAAGGTTTGAAAAAATGATTTTATTTTATCTTAGTGTATCAGCTTATTTAACTACATTGATTATTGTTGATGTGAGTTGGTATTGCTTAATTCCATTATACTAAAAACCTCCATAAATTTAAGGTAGGGGAAATGAAGTCACTTCATTTGATTCAAATTTATTGGTCCAGAGAAGGGAGGGAGTTGATTTAGTCCAAAAAGACCTGGTCACTTGTCCAGGGGAATTGGAATGACCTTCAAGCCTAGGTAATCCCGCTAAGAGTTATATTTCAGAAGAACTTCACTTTTTCTTTTCAAGGATACTCCATACTATTGTGGCAGTAGAGTAGGACTGGAGGGGTTTTTGATTGAATTATTCAAAAATATCCATATTATCAATCAGGATTTTGGAAGAATTTACTTTTAATGTATTCTTTTAAGAAGTTTTTTCTAAGCACAAAAATAATAAGTGGGCTAAAATTATAAATGTACTAAATAAATTATTTTTATATGTAAAAATAAGTTTAAAAAATACTAAAATCGAGAGTTTTGTCATATTTTGTGTTGCTTTGATGTTATGCATTGTTTATTTGATATTTACTTCATTTTCAATATTCCTTCTAGAAAAAGCTTTATTTTGGTTGTTCAATTTGATTAACTAAATATTTTTATTTTTAAAATGGGCTAATATTTAATAAAACATTTAAATTATTGTTTAATTATATATTTAACAATAAATAATAAGAGATAATTTTTAAAAGATTAAAATTTGTGACAGCAATTAAATAAGGGAGATAATTAAATAATGATTAAATTAATGGCACTAAAATAATTTTACTTTAATGGAAGCAAAACTAAATTCTTTACAGATACTAAACATTCATGTATCAATTTAATTTTGTGGAAAACATTATTTGTCTAACATTTTTATGACTTCTGCCGAATTTCTATAAATATATATCTTATAGATTAGCTACATGCAAAACTTGAGAAATACAATAAACTGCATATCTTAAAGAACAAAGGATCATAAGAGAAAAAAAGAACTTTTATTATTAAGACGAATAAGTCAAATTCTTGCCTACAAAACAGTTTTGAAATTTATACATATTATAAATCCCTAGATGCTTATTTATTTGTGTATTTTGAATAAAAAAAATGAGTTTTCTGTTTTAAATGGCATGCAATCCTTTGATCTAAATGCATATCTAGCAAACAATAATGAATAAATATGTTTGGGGGAAAGAGGCCAAGCACTTCGCTTAGCAATATTTCAAAACAATGGAGAAGAGGTAATAATCATCAATATTCATCGGTTCTTCTTTTTCCGTAACAGCGTTCTGAAGGAATAAAGAAGCATTTATTACGGAATATCTGTATGCATAGATTTTGATAGCCTCATAGAATGATATTTATTTCAGGCAATATTTATTTCTGACATCACTAGTTGCCTATATTTTATTCTTTACTCAATCAACCAACAAATTAATCTAGACTATCACTACTTCTTAGTAATCCCTTTTATTTTTATAATATCGCTTTTATATTCCTTTTTCCAGACATATATAAAGATTAAATAAAGCCCAAAACTTTAATATTTAAAACTAGTTTTATAATGCATAATATATCATAAATATTAATGTAATATATCTTCTATTGTGATATGAAAAATGATTTGGTTATTAGTGTAATAAATATCATATTGTAATATGTAATATTTATTAGAGTAGGTAAATTGTTTTTATCTATCCATTAGCCTGTCCAATTCCATATTAAGATTTCCAAATCTAATTTCTCATTGTCTTTTTACATACTGATTTTAACATGATATAATCAATAGAATGTTTTGCGATTTTATACTTTTTTAAATAGTAGCGAAATCAAAGTTAAGGGTTATAAACCGATATAATTAAGAATTAAAGGCCATGCTATTTAAATAATCTAAATATTAAGAAGAAGCGATAAGGGAAGAATTATTTTGCTGAAATGTAGTATTATTTCCTGAAATTGGTTGTTAACTTCACAGAGAAAGGCATATTTTTTATGTTTTAGAGAGTGAAAAGAAATAATTTTTCCAATTTATTTATCATAGTTCCTGTTTATTATTTTGTAGCAAGTAGGAAAAATGACATTAGAATAAACAATAAACAGGACGGTAATGACCGATTCAAAATTCGTTAAGGCACTTATATCATTTTGTTTCTTCATAATCGTATCGATATTTATTTATCAAGGTGCTGTTAGAAACCATTATTTAACAGAATTTAACACCAAATGCCATTTTTATTTATTTATTTACTTCATTTTGTAATTTGAATATTTTATTTTGTAATTTTAAATTATTAAAAGTGAAGTTGAGTTTTGGGATAAAAATCTCTACAAAATAAAGTTCTTTTTTTTCGTATTAAAAAACCGCTAAGCATTCTTAATTTTTTTCCTTGATTTAAGCAACATTACTAGATTATAGTATGCTTCAAATATGCTAAAAACATAATTAAAGATATTTCATTAATAGAAAAAAGCGTAAAATACTTTTCACACTCTTAAAAACTTAATATAATTTCAAATATTTTTGAAATAAAAATAGGTATAGAAAAATTTGAAACAGCTGATACAATGAAATATAATTACCATATAATGAAATACCATATATAATATAGAATGTCACATCAGTGATCCCGCTAATATGTATATCCAACTGTCTATTGAAAAATATTTATAAATAATTAAATTAAAAGTATTTATTAACAAAAACATTATAACATAATTAATTAACATAAGTTAAAAGAAAAAAGAAAAGAAATAATAATAATAACAATATATAAAATCTAAGGAGTTTCTTCGCTTAAGTTATTCCTGGGAATGCCAGTTTCACTGATACTGCGTAATTAGGACTTTGTGCAATATTAATTCAAAATTTATTCATAATTAGTCTTTATAAATCCGTTTTCGGACATTTTGAATTATAACCAGATGAAGTATATGCATAATAATAATTATTATTCACTTAATTACGAATAAGCAAAGCATGTTCACATATGCTGTTTTGGGTTCAAGTCCACTAAGAATGCAGGCGAGTCCATGCAAGAGAAAACAATGCCTACAATCGAAGGCATTCGTTTACGAGGTTTTCTCTGTAAAGACGGGCGTTGTGATCCATAAACAAGAATTCTGCACCCACGGCGCACCATGGGCATTTATTGTAAGTTTATAAAGTGAATTGATACCTCAAGTTTTGTCCACGTCATAGCTTGCATCTGATTTGATATATTGATTACTTAATTCATTATTATAGGATATATCTTTGAAAAAAATATAAAAAATTCTTCTTAATATAAAACGTATATTTTTTCTTAGTAATTTTTCATTCATATTCTATTTCTAGATTAAAAAAAAAATTTCTGTTATAATTGTTTCGGTTTATTCGGTTTCGGACTGGAGCCAACCTTGGCTAAACTATAATTGCTGATAAAAATAATTTAAAGTATACATTATAGCAAGTATCAGTAATTTATTTTTTAATGAAGGAAGCACACATTTCTGTGCAATACTTCAAGTCATTAATAAAGAGATTAGTTGTTCATATTTAAAAGAAATTGAATATTTGCCTTTCATATTTGTTTATTAATATTATATTTGTAAAATTCGAAAATTTCTGTCCTTTAATACTTAATCTACTTTTGCATTATTTCTTTCAACCAATATCATTGATCAATTTGACCTTATGCAATTGAGAATCAAAGTTTATTAAGGATTTTTTATTTGTATTTAACAGACGTTTTAAAATCTTTTATAAACGGAAGCTTATCTATTGTATTGATCTTCCTGGAATATCGAATTTCGGTACTTACGTATAATACAGTCCAATTTTATAGCGAAATTTGAAGTCGTTGCCAGTGAGTTGCTAATCCGCCAATTATGGCAATCCAGCAATGGTGTAATCAGTTTATCTTTATTGCGAAATTTAAATTTGTCGCCAATCAGTTACTAAACCGGTGGCGATACTTGAAGAACACGGTATAATACTTAAGTACCCTAATTTTCATCTTCATATCTACTTCTAACTTAAAAGAACCATTTTAATCATTTGAAATTTTAATGTATTTTAACAAAAAGTGTATTTTTGGGATTTTAAACATAAACTTAGAAACAGAGAAATGAAGAAAAGTGGAGAAAATAATTTTATGATAAAATTAATTCTACAATATTCTAACTTAAATATCAAGACCGAAATATTTTCCAAAACGGAATCTTTTCATCAACTCAGAGAAATATAAACCGACGAAAGGGTTGAAATCTTCCGTTTCATTGATTATCTTAATGAATGTACTAAATCTGCCCGGAACATCGTCCGCTCAGCGAGGAAATTTCATTAAGTCAAATGCAGTAGTTTTGAGTGTTTTCCCTGTCAGTTCTTCTGTCAGCAAAGTTGAAGACTTGGGAAATTTTAGCCTGGAGGTTTCTTCTGTCCTGTTTAAGTAGGAAGGGTTGAAAGCTTTGATCTATAATATTCTTTTGACTTAAAATATCATTGAATTCCCAGTAAAATATGAATTTAATGTCCTTCACGTGGAAGAAGGAATTGGTTAAAGCAAGTTAGCAGAAAATGGAATTGCAATAATGTGAACGTTTTTAAGAACGCCTGTTATTATTTTATCGTTATACTAAGAACTTATTAGATTCATAAAAAAAAATTCTTGAAAAGTTAAATAGAGTAGCTATGTATTTTTCAAAGTTTTAATTTCATGCAATGTTTAAGGAGAAATTTCATAGAATTTTCTGTGCTAGAAATTACATTTTTGTTTAAGATACTTTGACATTGATAATTTTTTAAAAATAATTACACATTTTGAATGAAATCTCAAAAATTAAATACCTATATTTAATAATATATATTTTACTTAGATTAAGACATTTTTTCAAAATCTTCATTTGACGACGTTTTTGATTATCTATGCAATTTTCTGTTTTATAAATGGAGTTTTTGCTTAAGACACTTTTACATGAAAATAATTTCTTTAATTTCATAATCTGCAATAAATATCAAAACTGAAATATCCATATTTAAATTCATTATTATTTGAACAATATATTTTAAATGAGTCTTCTCGAGAAGATAGTATATTACATCTGTGTTTGATGAAATATTTATGCGTTTAAATTATTTGAAATTAAAATGTTAATATTACATTAATTATGTGTTTAATTGATATCAGATGTTTTTAAAAATTTAATATAAAAATGCCCTTAAAAAGCGTATTAAATATATTAAAAAAACGAGCATTCTTTTTTGTAATTCATCTTGGTTTATAATTCGTAACATTAAGAATTTAGGAATGCATTCTATTAACCTTGTAAAATGTTTTAATTCCTTTGTACTGAAATCTGCATGGGAAATTTATAACATCTTATTTATTAGTGTTATTTATTAATTTAATTAGTATTTAAAATTATAATTATTTAATTCCGATTCTTATTTCATTATTTTTCTTCGATGGAATGTTACGATTATTGGACAGTACTGATTATAAATCAGTATAATATCTGAAAGAAAACTGGCATAAAATTCTAAGGCTTAAAACAAAAACCAGAAAATATTTAAAAGCAGAAAAAATACAAAATGCGCATTGTCATTTTTATTATATAGAAAATCAACAAAAATAAAATGCTGAAATAATTACATAGAAACTTCCTCTAAAACCTCTATAATGCTACATTGAATTGAAATCAATCATTGTAGAAAATATTTGAATCAAAATATGACTGAGATTTAACTATTCAATTAAAAATGCCCTTCCATATTATAATATGTTAATATTATAATATAAAAGTATTTCTATGTTGCAATACTATGTTAATATGTAGTGAAAGTAATTTTCCTTGCATATTTTTTTCTGTGACATATTGGGGAAAAAATTTCATTCTGAATTACAAGAAGTTTCTTATTTACTATTCTGAGGATAGTAATATTTTCATCTTTAGACAACTCTTAATTTTGGGACTTTGAAATATTTGAGCATTATGGTGCATTTACATATTATTTGTTACCTATGTATGTAAATAAAATTTCTAGCGGGACCATTCATATACAATAAAAACACAGTACCAATTCGTATCATATTTAAGGATTACGGCTAAAAGATTATTTCAGATACCTAGTTTATCTTTCTTAATTGTGTTTGAATTCTGAAAGATCCTTCATTAAATTAGCTCGTTTTAAGAAAAAGGCTGCAATTATAAATGATGTGAGATATTTCATTGAATATCTGATCGTACTTGCAGATCGTAACACAACATTTTGTCAAATAGTACTGTTTTTACTTTGAAATAATTTGAAATTAGCATGATTATTCAATGTCAGCTATGCAAAAAATAAATATTAAACTGCGTTAAAATATAATATTAAATTTCTGAATTAAAAGCAGTTAGAGGTATTTCATTTTATTTAACACATACGGCAATATCAGTTACATGTTTCAATTTCTATTATAAAAAAGAATTTTGTTGAAAATAAATTAGTATAACATCCTTCATCAATGTTTCACTCACTCTTTGTATATTATGTATACAAACTTAAATAAATAGTCTCTGCAAGAATCTAAATTATTCTTTCAATTTCCCCTTCTCTCCTTATACAACATCCATCCAATCACTGAAAGGACTTGGATAATACGTTAAAAAAAAACTAATCTCAGACTGAAGTTTTTCCTATCATGTCCTGAGAAAATATTTCTTCAAATTAGTCTCGTTCTTTTCCTCCATCGGTCGAAACAGGTGAAGTAGATCTGATTAAAAGGAAAGAAAAAAAAAAGAGGTACTAACGATTGATACCTTTCCTTGATCCCGCAAGGTCGTCATCACTTTCAATGTCATTAATCACATCTTCAATTTCTTTCGTCTCTGGGTTCGATACTTTTTTTCTTTTGCTTTATTATCTCCTTCATCCTCTGTGCCTTGATGAGAGCTACCTTGAAGGGGATAAAGCCGGGTTTTCTTTGATTGGTTAAGTCCTCTTCTCTGCCTGATGTTTGAGTCGCTCCTGAAATGTGAACTTAAGCTCATCCTGCAGAATGGCTTTCTCCTTTCTTTACGAGAGGAGAAATTTTCTGAGTTAAAGATTAAGAATGTAGCACGTTCAGAATTTTCTCTCCCTAAATGGGGAGATTTTTGTCTTTGATTTTTAAAGGTTTCTGTTTTAGATTTTTATCTAATCAGTTTTGAGCATTGACTAGGTTGATCCAACGAAATTTAAAATTTTGTCTAATTTTAATTTCGAAATATATTAGTTTCGTTGCAAAGTTTTAAGATTTCATAAACTATAAGTTTTTTTTTAAGATTTCATAATATTTAAGATTTCAAAGCTATAAACCTTTCTTTCAGAAATATTTAGATTTAAATAAACTTTTAACTGAATGGAAATAATCACGAATATTGTATTCAACAAATGAGGTATATTTTTAATGGGTTTTATTAATGTTATTATAAAAGAAAGATATAAACTCATTATGCAGATCTTTATCATTTTTAGAATGTTTTATATAACTATACAAATTATTCCGGCAATTTTAAAAGATAATTTAATCATCATTTTCATAATCAATAAAGTACAATCTAAAGGATTATCGACTTCAACTCCATGAGAAGAAAAATCAAAAATACATTAATGATTGTAAAAGTAAGAAAAAATTTGATTTGTAGAAATGTTTGATACGCCAATTTTTATTTCTTCCATCAATAAAATCATATTTTATATTTAAAAAATACAAAGAAAACTTATAAAACATTGAAAAATGATTCAAAATGCATAATTCTCATAAAAGTGTCTGTCAGACAACAAATAATAAGGTTGACCTATTTGTATAACACTAACAGAAATCCAAATAGTTTCAAGAGAAACACGAATTGCCAAGTCATGTAGGCAATCCACAACGCCTGTTAAAACAAAAAAAAATGAAACTAATTTAAATTACCTTCCTGCCCAAACGGAACGTTAATTGTAACTCTTTCCAGATACATTACGCTTAATTGCATTTTCAAAGCAGTTATCGATGACACTGTAATGCATCTTCCCTTCCAACGGCACGTGTTTTTAATCAGATATCCTGAGGCAGATGAAATACCAGTCCGCATAATTAACCCGGATTCCGTTTGTAAAATGAAGTGTGATTTATTGCAAGTCCTCCGCTTGCGATATATGGATGAACTTTTACAGATAATTAGCGATTCAGCACAAGTGCTACAATCTGTTTTGTACCCAAAGACAGCAACAGCTCTCCGGGGACCTTTCGAAGCTTATAAATGACTGTAATGATTCTTTATTTTTACCGAAATTCCCCTAACATTATCAAGATTTGAAGCTGTTTAGGTATAAATTACCTAGTTTTCCCTGACAGAATGCCTTTCTTACACCTAATCTTTCCTTCAGAGCCATTTTTCCCCTTTCTAAAGTTTTTCACGAATAAGTTTTGTTTATTTATACATATTACCATCTGAAAAGAGACTAAAGAAAAGCTTCTATCTTTCATAAAAAAGGAGCAATTTTTCTCTAAACATGATCTCATATTCTTGCAATTTTTTCAGCACGCATTCATGAGAGCAGCTTTGCGAAAAAAGAAGGAAAAAAAAGACGAATTTCTTGGCCAAAAATCAACACTGTTTAAAAATTTGTGTCTTGTAGAAAGATGCACTTGTAAAATTTCTCTATGAAAATATTTACTTCCAATTCATAACTAACAGTACTTAGAAGATGATAACTAAAAGTTTGATGATGATAATTAGAATTGATAATGATTATTGATGATTATTAATTGATATTGATAATGATTATTGATGATTATTATTTGATATTGATTATTGATTGTGATGATTATTAATTGATAATGATTATTAATTGACAATGATTATTGATTGTGATGATTATTAATTGATAATGATTATTGATTGTAATGATTATTAATTGATAACGATTATTGATTGTGATGATTATTAATTGATAACGATTATTAATTGTGATGTTTATTAATTAATAATGATGATAATTAGAAGTTTAAAAATGTTTTATAATCGTAGACATTTACTTCCAATTTCTGTTTAGAAACATTCTTGTAGCCTCTCATATAGTTTTAAAAGCAGGAACCCCTTTAATGCTTAGATGTGCTAAGCTGATGACAAATATGATTTCTTTTTAAATTAAAACCTTGATTTTGATAATATTTAATAGATATAAGAATTATACTAATTATATATTAATAAAAATGAAACGTTAAAAGTTGTTTAGCATTTATTTTCAATTTCTATTTAGAAAGGTTTTTGATATTTTATTAGTCATGAAAAATTTCGTCTTTTATAAAAGTTGAATTCACGAAAAATATGCATTCTGAATTATACATTAAACTATATATTTTATAATATTTCATTAAAAAAATTTTAAAATGTTCTTATTAGATATTAATAAATATGAAAGTTAAAAGCGTAAAAATAAAAATTTATCATTAAGTCATTTAGTTAAAATATTACCTTTAAAGTTAACGGCATATATTTTATAACATACTTATGAAGTATATTTACTTTTAAATATATTTAACTATAAATCAAGCAAAAAATTAATTTACTAATCACGGAATAAAAGCTATATACTTTTTTTAAAGGTAATATATTTAATAATATAAATATAAGTATATTTGGCTTCAAAATGCACTTTAATACAAATCACACAACCACTTTTAAGAAGAAGTTATATATATATATATATATATATATATATATATATATATATATATATTCCTATTTTCTATTATTCGCAATGATACTAAGTGAATTCTTAATCTGCTTTATTTATAATATCCATCAAAAAATATCTACAAATATTTTTTTTTAATTTTTGTTCCTAATTGCAGAGTAAAGCCACTGAGGGTACTGGATAAGAGGTGATCGTTCTCTGTTCCAGGTCTAAATTACGATCTATGGATCATTGAATGAAATGTATGAAGGAAGTATGCACGAAAAAGTGTTTGCGACGTATGTGAACTAGAAGACAAACTTCTACCTTGGAGTGCTCAGGGCTACATACCCTCAAAAGCTACTGCTCCGCTCCTTCCGTTGTAAGTGGACACACGAACAACAACTCATTTCATCTTAAAAGTTTTTATACGTGGTTGAACATCCCATTTAAGTTTCTAAAGTCAAATTTATTGAACATCGATCTTAACATACCCGTATACATGCAACTATGCGATCAAAACTTATTAATCAAATACGTACTCGGTAAGACTCAAAATGCTAATAAAAGCTTCAATAATCTTTTGTGGGTGATATTTCCTAAAAACACATTTGTGAAGCTCCTGATTTTATGCTTAGGAGCATCAATCTCAGTAATAATTTTTAATAATGAATTTTATGGTCTCTTAATAATTTTTTCTGGACCGGGATTAACTTCTGAGTATTATATACTGAGAGACTTCCTTTCTCTCGATAAAGAAAGAATAGTCACGTGAAAGAAGCAGTCATTAAGTGTCACAAAAACTGCCTTAAAAATTAAAAGCAATAATAAAAAGAAAACAGATAAAATTGTTAACAAAGATGGCACATGCTACAAATGAGATGCATATTGAAAAAAGATAAATAAAGATAGTTTTACCAAAACATAAATAAAATCTTTAAATGCATTTTTTAAGAAACTTCTTTTTGTAAAAATTTTGATACGCAAAACATGATATCTCAAAAATTTATGAATAATTTTTGCATGAAATGTTTGATGCATGTTATTTATACTGTTTTAAAGGCAATAAACTAGAATTATATTTCTGAGTTGAATTTTTTTATTATTATTTAGATTTATTTTATGTTGATTATATGTATGAATTTTAATAAATTTTGAGCTAGGCAATATTCGAACTGCTATAACTTTATTATAAATGCAAATATATCTTAGATACTAGTTCATTGCCTTCACTAAAGCTCTAAAAATGTTTTGCAAAAAAATGAATTTGAAAATATTCATCAGAACTTCTGCTAGAATGCTTTGCATTTTACATTATTTTTTCTCTATTTTTTAGTTAAATTCCCCAATTTGACTGAGTTGCAAATTACATAAAAATTTTTAATGATATTATTTATTATTTAGAATTGCAATGACATAGAAAACAAACTAAAATTGATTATTGAAGAATTTTTCACAGAAATTTGTCACCACACGTAGACAGATGCCTTAACGATAATCAAAAAGTCTTAACAATAAATTAGCGAATGCCTTGAAAGCATGATTACATAGTTTCTGAAAATTCGTATACATTTCTGCTCTCTTTGATTCAGATAAGCACGTTTTTTATTAAGAAAAAAATAGAAATAAAATATTACTACTATAAATAGAGAATCTGTAGAAATTTGCTGTAAAGAACGGTAATTCAAAAATGGCACGATTTTTCCAACCTGTTTGAGTGATTTGAAATATTTAATACAAGAAGTAAAAGAATAACAATTGAATTCGTATAATATGAATGTCTGTCACATAGAAAGAAATTAAAGAAACATTTCTACTTAGAATTGGGAATCAGTAGAAATATGTGAAGGAATAGCAATTCATACTTAACTAAATAAATAACTCATCAACAAATAAGAAATCCAAAAAATTTAGAACTTTAATTACATGCATTTTCCAAGATGTCCTTTGAGGTCATCAAGATTTAGGGTTTCAAGTATAGTTCCTTTAGAACGATTAAATATATGAAGTAAAATTGTTTAAAAGAGAAATGTTTTCAACACTCTTATTCTTAAATCTATATTCAAAATATTTTAGTATAAAATTAAGATTTAAAAAAAATTGTCAGCAATAAATATATTTGTCCTTTGAAAATACTTTAATTAAAATTTAATGGTAAAGCAGACGACAAAAAAATTAGATTTTTATAAAAGAGACATCTTTAAATACAGAAATAATTCAATGGAATTCCAGACATAGAAAACTAAATTTAGCTTAAAAGTTACGTCTCGTTGGCTTTCTTAAAGATATATTTGATGTTATACTAGAATAGAGATGGACCATTCTATATAAATATTTCACGCTTCAGATACTGTAGAAGTTCCATTACACACACTTGTTACTTTCAAAATCTTTTCGGATTTGAAAGCTTCACTTGTGAAAAATATGTCTTTAATACCAGAGGCAAATTTATGTATATTTCAGATTTATTTTAAAATACTATTATAAATAAAAGAGGTAATGCTTTTACTTATTTGTTTAAAATTTTATAAGACAAGCTATTACAAATATTTAGCTAACAGATATGTCATTAAATGTGATAAAAAAGTAATATAAATATGATTTTTAATATTCAAACTAAAATTAATACAAGTAATATTTTTTAAAAAATAAGACAATTCCTACTTAAGTCAACAAATATATATTTTTTAATTTTAGTTACTATTTATTGAATAATTATAATTAATATAAACAAATAATCAAAAACTTGCACCTGGCCAAAACAAAGTCAAGTCCGTATCCGTTGAAAATAAACCAGATCTGACTCAGAATACAATCAGATCACACTCAATTGGTGTTACATTTTCAATGCCAATTAAGGCGGCACAAATATATGGACTTTCTACTCCAGTTGAGGTAACATGATACAGATGAGAGTTTTTTTTATTTCTTTATTCTGTATTATTTAATTCGTAAGTACTACATAGGAATTCGAAAAATCGATGAATTAACAATGTTTAATTTTAAATGTATCAAACATTAATAAAATAATTAGAATCTTTTGAAATAATCGGCCGAAAATATGTTAAGCCTAAACTCATTAATGAACGGAAAAAAGAAACTTAATTCATTACTTATTTGGTGGCGAGAAAGATAGTTTTCAATTCATTAATTAAAATATTAACGAAACAATATTTGAAAAAAACTTGTATTAACATCAAACGCCATCCACTGCAAGTTTTAAAAAATTTACTTGAACTTGAGTGGATGAATAAAAAGTA
>JAOUZG010044037.1:10011054-10033144 GCA_026289955.1 Argiope argentata | reverse complement strand
TGGCGATATTATTAAATTTTTATTATAAATGAAAAAGCTACTCTTAATCTTAAAAATAATTCTTCATTTGATATGCTATCATTTTCAGAGAGTGGTGATTAAATATTCATTCAAGTAATTCAAAAGAAGTTAGAATTTCTGTTTTCTAAAGTAAATTCGTTATTAATAAATGCATTGATGTAAGAAGTATTTTTAATGCAGAGAAAAAAGAACTGTTAATTAAGTAATGTGATGAGTCTATAATAAATTATTAAATATAGAGTCTACACTTAGATTCGAGTACCATTAATGTAAAAATTTACTATTTTGTTTGAAATAGTAACAATCTTTCTTTAAAACAAGACTTCATGTTTGCTTGTTTTAAAATCTTATGCAGCAATATGCTTTTAAATGTCAAAAAATATTTACATACACTTTAAAATTTATCTATTTAAAAATTAAATTTTTATATATTTGTTAAGTATTTTTATTCATTATATCTTATAAAAATTTTCCTTTTTAAGATTTCTACTAAATCTTTTGAATGAGATTGTTGTCTTATTTGAAATATAAAGAATTAAAATATGAATAAGGGATGTTTTTTTATTGGTCTGACAAATTAAGATGATTGTTAGTAGTTAGACATCCTCTATAGCATGAATTCCCAAACTATGGGTCGTGTGCAAATATTTTGTGGTTCCTGAAACGTGGTGAAACAAAAGTAATGGAAATAGGGAGCCAATAATACTGTTGCAAGACGAATTGGCGAAATGGCTGAGTCGACAGAAGATGAATTTATATGAAGAGTAGTTGGTATTAAATACTATACTGTACAACTAGATAAGTCTACAGATGTTCAAATCCTGTCTTAACTTTTTGTTTTTTGTGTATTATATACGACGTGCATGAAGATCTTTTGTTCTGCAAGCCAGTTATTAGAGGAACGAGCTAACAAATTTTTGATTCAATCGATTCCCGAATAAAAGGAAAAGGTTTAGAATGGTAGAAATATGTCGGTACATTGTTGCTGCGCAGGGTATGTGCTGGAAAAATAACAGTGTGGTTACAAAAGTTCTTGAAGAAAGTCCCTGTGCTTTGTAGACTCACTGTAGCCTTCACAGTGAAGTGATGGTTTCAAAAGTATTACCTGATGATTTAAACACTGTGCTAAATACAGCTGTAAAAATTATAAATTATATTAAAACAAGGCATTTACAAGCACGTTTGTTTCAAAAGCAGTGTGAAGAAATGGGTAGTCTTCATACATCAATTCTTTTCCATACGGAGGAACTTTGGTTATCCATGGGGAAAGTACTGACACTATTAGTAGAACTACAGAATAAGGTAATGGAAGGAAAAATACAGAATATATTGAACATCTACTGGACGAAGAATTTGTTCTCAAGTTAACATATTTGGCAGATATTTTCTCCAAGTTAAATGCACTCAACTTGTATGTTCAAGGTTCAAATGGATCCAAAATTTTTGAAGTTCAAGATAAAATTCGAATGTTCCTGAAAAAGCTTATTTTTTTGGAGAGAGTTGTACTACGAATGGTAAATATGATTGTTTTGAAACGAAACCTTTATGGTAAAAAACCAAGTGGACTCTCAGCAATTTCCACACATTTTTCATTAATAAGAAATAACTTTAACACCGATTTCTGGTTAGAGATGGAAAAGCTCGAAACGTCGAATTAGATTTGTAGCCCATTTCAGGACAAACTACCAAATAATATGTCGAATAAACCTAGTGAAGAGCTCATTAATTTATCAGTAGATGCGTCACTGAAAAATATTTTCAATCGCAAGCAATAAACGAAATTCTGGCTCTCGGTACCAGGGAACGCTTCTTGCCTCTTTGATGAAGCTATGAAAGTCCTCCTCCCCTTCACAGCCTCACACTTATGTGAGGAAGGATTTTCGGCTATAGTCAACATTAAAACTAAATACCGAAATAAATTGGAAGTATCAAACTCACTGCGACTGAAAGTAACTAAAATTGAAATGGATGCTAAAACTGTAATGACAAAAAAAAAGAAAACAAATACATCCTTCCTATTGAAATAAACTATTTGTAGATTATTTAAGTATTAAATAAAAAATATAAATATATATAAGGTTTTTTTTCTTATTATTTGAACAACAGTCCTCATTGATATTGGTAACACCTTTTCCATAGTGACTGTTTTTGGAACTACCTTACAATTTAAGTAGTTCCGCAACTCATGACTGAGAATTAATATTATTTATGACCCTTTTTCTCTGAAGCAGCCAA
The DNA here is from genome assembly GCA_026289955.1 of Argiope argentata. Taxonomy (NCBI): domain Eukaryota; kingdom Metazoa; phylum Arthropoda; class Arachnida; order Araneae; family Araneidae; genus Argiope; species Argiope argentata. The sequence continues at coordinate 10,030,888 of JAOUZG010044037.1, read as the reverse complement.
TAGGTGAGTGGCAAAATTTTATTTTTTTGTTAGATGGGTCAAAGTCTGGTCAACTTTGGGAACCACTGATCTATAGGATTAGGATTCAGAAGCCATGTTTAAGGAAAGTTTGTCTCGAAAAGTTCGCGCATTTTTCGACGTCGCACTAGAATGACAAGAAGTCGAATAAGAACTATAAAATCACTTATTTGATTAGCTATTTCAAGAAATGAAGTGAAAGCGGAGGCTTTTATTCAATTGTCTGAAACGACTTAAAATTTATTTATAATTCATTGTACGATACCAGGAAGGTTTTTAATGCTTGCATCAGCCTCAATTATTTGCATTATGAGAAGTTCATTTCATCCAGAGTTGTTACAAAACGAAATATTTTAGATTATCTCATTTGAAAAAGTAACATGGATTAAACTCTGGTGAACATGGGCAGGACCTGACTAAGGTAGGGGCATACAGGTCAGTTACCCCGGGCCCCTAGATAAATGCCCCCCCCCCCCGAAAATCAAATACAAATTTTATTTCAAGTTTCTTTCTTTAATGAATGTTCTTCATTATTAAGGTAGTGAATCAAAGGGGGCCCCAAAGAAGTTTTTTCCCCGGGTCCCAACTAGGCTAAGTCTGGCCTTGAACATGGGGTCCAAGTACCGGATCCCGTATATCTTTATAAACCCTTTATATATAACATCCAAAGTTATGTTACACATTATAGTTCAGTATAAAAATGATAGTACTTCTCTATACCGTAGTCAACACATATTGCAACTTCTTCAGAAAACAAAATGGTACAAATCGTACAATCATTACAAAACAATATGGTACATTGTTCCATTCAGACATTAAGGTTGCAGATAAGGTTCCAAGTGATTATCGTCGAAAAAATTTCCTCGCCCTACCTAATATTAAACTTCAGCTGAGATTTCCAGCGTTCACTAGCATGGTAATAATACATCGTCCACATTTGAACGTTATGCTACATCCCCAAGTTCCTCTTTAAAGCTGAGGTAAAATTATCTTCACTAGCATTCTAAAGAATGTCCAAAAGATGTAAGTAGGGGTAGTACAGTGAAATAAAAAAATGAATTAAAATAATTATTTGTGAATGCCTGGTATTTTTTTTTGGGTTGGAAAAATTGCATTTTTATTACTTTTTTAAATAATTAAGTGAAAATTAAGAAGCTCTGTATTAGAATCAGAAGGTTGCAAGATTAAGATACATAATATTACATTAGTATTAAAAAAGATCAAAATGAAATCCGCTATGCATATGTCAATGTATCATGTCAGAACATGATTTCTTGAAAGGCCGAGCACCACGTGCTCGTGCGAGTTAAATTTTATTTTTATTCATTTTAATTGCTTCATTGAATGAGTCACTTTAGTATTGCAAACGATCATGAAACCATTGTCTATCATTAATTGTTAAAAAATATCATATTACCTGTTTATTTCATTTCACATAATCACGTGCTCAAAATGAAAATTTTCTAGGTTTTATTTGCAGTAGTCATTAACTTCTTTTTTTAAACATATCGTTTGTAAATGCAATTTCAACGCGTTATCAGAAGCTTGTCTTCCGAGATGCTCGTGCATATAATAAAGTTTTTATTTTTCGTCTACGATTTTTTTTGAAGCCAAAAACCTCATCCCAAAAACAATATCATGTTCTGACATGATAATAAAATATCTGAAATTATTTTCATGTCGGAACATAATATTATTTTGTGAATTAGGTAAACAAAAATCCCTAGGTGAAAAAATTCGTAGGCAGAATCACATTTCCTGTTTATTTTATTTCATATAATCATGTGCTTAAAATAACATTTTTCAATATTTTATTTACTGTAATCATTAACTTATTTTTTCAATCAGAGCTTTTGAAAATGGTATGGCAGCGTATCATTAAAAGCTGATTTTTTGAGATGCTCGTGCAGATTATATATTTTTTTTATTTTTTTTCGCCTAAGGATTTTTGTTGACGTTAGAAAATCTCATTCCCAAAACAATATCATGTTCTGACATGATAACAAATTTTGATTATTGAAAATATATTTTTATTTCTTAGCAAATATAGAATATATAATGGAAATTACAACAGGAAGTTTGTCTCTAAACGTATTAATAGCTAACCTTAAAAGACACCATGATTTATCATGAATTGATAACAAAAGTATTCTTTTCTATCCCTAAATATTTTATTCTCTTTAAAAATTAGCTTTCAATTTTATTGAATATTTTGTTTTCTTTCTGGCGTGAACTTCTTATATGATCATTGAAATAATTTATGCTATAAGCTTACTAAAACCTAATCCCAGATCGATATTGACCCAACACATATAAGAGCTCTTCTTTACTTGATATATCTCAAGAAATTAGTCTTTAGCTTTCTCCCTCTGGCAAGAAAGACTGGAGTGGGTCTGAAAAAATGGCACAGATAATTCCCTTATGATTCCCCAGATCTTCATCACTTTCAATGCCATTAATAACACCTTCAGTTGTCTTCTATTTTTCATTTCGATGGTTTTTTTCTCTTTCTCTGGGACATCGGGTATTTTATTTGTCTTTGATTTCATGAAAGTCGCCAAAAAGACGATAAAAGTTTACTTACTTATATAACAACTTTTATTCATCCCTTCCAATATAACGACGGATGGTTAGTTAATTCTTGTTAGAATGCTAAATGTTAGAATAAAATGTTAAATATGAATTAACAGAATGTTAAATTTGCAAAAAGACCGCATTATTTTGTTACCTGATAATGACTTAAAGGGAACACAATTGAAATTTTAGAATCTTTTCATTCTAATTCATTTAATATTCTGATTTATAAATTCATTTCCACCACATTCCTTAAATTGCAGCCATTTGCAAATCCTCACTTGTAAGGGTTTTGGGTTTTTTTTTCATGTTTTTGCTCTCAATTTTTTCGGTAATCCGGTTAGTTATATTTTTCATTTTATTTGTTTTTAGACCAATTGGAATCAGCATTTGTAAAAGCCGGAGCCGGAATAGCCTAATTGTTAGGACGTTTGATTCGCATCACGGGCTACAAGTTCAAACCCGCCAGCCGAAAACTCACCATGTGTGCGGTGGCTATCGTACGTTAAATCTGTCATGGTCCATATCGAGAATAATACCACTGAGGTTACAAGGCAAAAGTGATCGTCTTCTTTTCAAGATCTAAATTAAGATCTGTGAATGAATGGATGAAATGTATAAATGAAGTATGCCATTGCAAATCGGAACACGAGATGAACATTGAAAAGCTGGTAAGCACAATAAGGTCTTGTGATTGATTGTTTGATACTTTCGAATAAAATGTGTTGCAAACGTATATTTTAAATCTTTTAAATCTATTTTTTGTTGTACAGATTCATATATACATACATTAATTGTATGTTTCAGCAACTTTAGACCCTCTACATTGAACTGCTCGCTTTATACAGAAAGCAGAGAAGAGGTATATTTAATTTTGATATCAGAGGGAGAAAATATGGAATTATTTGTAAAGTCATTTTAAGCCTTTCAATTGGAAAACGCTGCCTTATATGGCCACGGATGTGATCATAATTTAGTAGAACCATCACTCTGATTTATTATAATTTTCCAAACAGGCTTACAGCCCGAAACAGAAAAATAAAAAAAAAAGATTCTAAAATAAAACAGATCAATCAAAAACTTTAATTAGAAAAATTTTATATTATAACTAATTGTAATAAAAACATATTTTAGGGTTTAGACTTAGAGTAAAGCTCAGAATTGTAGAAAAGTACACACTTCTAAAAATTAAAAAGCTACAGCCTTTCCTTTTCAGCTGTAAATGATTCATTGAAATCATTTAAACTACAAAAGAGCCTTAAATTTAGCTAATGCAAGTGATCGTTAAAATGAAACTAATTCTCTTATTAATTTTTCCTTTACTTAATGAATGATCCAATATGAGTAAAACATTAGCAACAAGAAGTTCTACACTGACGAATAATTATATCAAATGAGGGAATATAAGAATAAATTATGCGTTAGAGGAACATTATTTAAATTTTTTGAAAATGTTTCTATTCTTCTAAATCATATTCTTCCGTCAATATTGTGTTATTTGAGGATAAAAAACTAATTTTAACATTCTTCAAAAGAAAATACAAATTCTACAGAAAAAGATCAAATTAATTATGAAATTCAGGAAAATAACTGCTAATTTTAATTTCTTTGGCATTAGAATTAATATTGTTCATTATAAAAAACAAATTTCAGAGATTAAATTTATATAAATTTTCATGCATTAAATCTTACTTTTTACCTCAAAAATACATTTCTTAGATGCCTTCATATGTCATAATCCACTAAAATATTTTCAAGCATTCTATTATTTTCATTTTATTTTATATTCCGAAATAAATTTAAAATTTTGCAATCACATCGAATACTTTAAATCAAAGCAATTTTGTAAGATGCACTTTTATAAGCATATTATTACACAGATTTCATTAAAATTCTCTGATTTAAAGAAAGAATTATTTTCGAATTCCCACTCGGATGCTCGGAAATTTTGAATTCACTCATGTGAATTGAAAATGTAATTAAATTAATAGTTTATGTTATAAGAAAAACGTAACAAATTGAAATAATTCATGGCTATCAAAACTGCTTATTATACAAAATTTAAATATTTTCGTTATCGGAAGAAGAATAAAATACGTACAGCAAAATTTCAAAATTATTAGAATGACCTGGAATGAAGTTAAATATTTCCACATTTAGTAACATTCTTTGAAATTCTAAAAGAGATTTAAATTGTACTTCATTTTTTTCTATGACAGTAATTAAGATCAGAAAAGATACTTGTTTTCGAGAAGTAAAAAAAAAACCAAGCCCGTAAGGAATGTAATGGAAATGGAATCATGGTCAGTTTGAGAAAGAGTTTAGTATAGAAGAAAATGTCATCTTTTAATTAATTTGGGGGCATTAATGGATAACGCAGAGTATTCAGTTTTAATTAAGCTTTAATTCAAAGCAGAAGCAGCTGTTTCCTAGTTCAGTTTGAGCCTGCTTATCTAAGAAATTTGATTTGATTCCGTCTATCCCGGTTTTGCTATTTATGACATTTCTCCCGGTATTTTTTACACTTACGTGTTGAACAGCTGGGGAAAATCAATTAAATATTTAATTTGCTCGTAATAAGCGTCGAGTTGAATATTCTAGGGGTCTTTGTGGCAGTGAAACAAATGAAAACCTTTGCTAAATTGCTTCGGTAGAAACACGAATGAGTGAGCTAATTCACTTCATAATTGAACTTTCTTCTTTATTTCATATATCTCACCTTTTTAAGTGGATATTGGGTATATAATATGTAATTTTTTTATATATACTTTCTACGATTAGTAAACTTTTCCTCTTGTACCAGAGTTTCAAAAGATTGTATATTTCTTGACAAATCTATATTTCTACATTTAGTATATTAAGCCATCTTCATAGTAGAAATAATATTTAAGTCAGCATTTTAAGTCAATTAATGGGCCAATACAAAAGATTGTATTTTCTTGACAAATCTATATTTCTACATCTAGATTATTAAGCCACCTTTATAGTAGTAATAATATTTAAATCAGCATTTTAAGTCAATTGATGGGCCAATGCAAAAGATTGTATATTTCTTAACAAATCTATATTTCTACAATTTGTTTATTAAGCCTCCTTTATAGTAGAAATAATATTTAAATCAGCACTTTAAGTCAATTAATGGCCAATGCAAAAGATTGTATTTTCTTAATAGTTTTATATTTCTACATTTAGGTTATTAAGCCACCTTTATAGTAGAAATAATATTTAAATCAGCATTTTAAGTCAATTGACGAACCATCTGAAAGAAACACAATTTTAATCTCTTTTTTAAATGGTGATTGAAATTTTCTGAAATAATAAAACTGGATGGTTTAATTTAGGTTAATTTTATTATTTATTTAATTATTTTGGAAACAAGTGAGCTAAAGTATTTCAGGAAAAAACTACATTCAATTCAAATAGAGATTTTTTGTATCCTTTCAAAGCCAAATATTCTTGCAAAGAAATCAAATAAAACTTTTATTTTCTCCTAAAATTCTTCTTATATTAAAAAATTCTTCTTATATTAAAAATTCTAAGTATAAATAATAAAGATTATGAAGTCTTTACAAAATAAAAGGTAAGGTATCATTATTAATTAGGAGTACCATTTAATACCTGCATGAAATTCTCTAATAGCTGGCAACTTTTTAGCAAATTTTATTTGTTACATTCTCTCCTTAATTTTTTACAAGAAAAAATAAGAAGTGATTTGAATTAATTTTCTTTCCTTCTTAATTCCACCATTTCTTTAACTCTTTTAAATCCTAGAATCTTCCTCACTCCGAAATGATATTGTTTAACCAAAAAAACTATCAGGTTGGTTATCTTTTGATGGTTTTCTTCACAACTAATAGTAATTTTGTCAAAATTAAATTAGATATAGAGTAAGAAATTTCAGTGGATAGATTTATATTTTTAACCTTATATAAGTGGATAAATTTAAAATTTCTAGGCATTTAAATATAATAGGTAATATGGAAAATTCACTTCAGATTACATGCTGAAGATAAAAAGAAAATCAAATTAAAATTATCTTTCTATCAAAAAGAAGAGATATTTTATCAACAAGATATATACAAGAAGAGTTACATAGACAAGATATATACAATCCATATTATAACTTCTGTACAATTATCTATCATGCAGTAATAGACTTTCCTTTCTAAAGGCACATAATTTAAATCGGATATTTAGATGCAGTTGAAATATCTGCTCGCATAGTATATATATGGTCAAAGACAGTCCTCGTTTACACTCAAAATGTAGAGTGATATATTGAAAAGTTTGCAAATTCCCTTTACTATTGTTATGGGGAAATCATTCTAGCATAATTATGGATTTCCCAGAAAGAATACAGCTTGTTTTGTGGGGAAGGGAGGGGCTTAGAAGGCAATAGCTCCCCGGGGACATATAAGAATTCAAATGGATGTTTCTTTATTTTATTTTTCCCAAACTTCTCTTTTTATCACAATACGGTTTAAATCATGAATTTTTTCAGAAACTCTTCCACTTCTTGCTTCACTCCCTCTTGAGGATATTTTCCTTACTTCTATTCTTGTAAAATCATTTTTTTTTCAAGAGTTGTTTTTGTTTATGTGTGGGTATTATCGTCAAGAGTTTCATGGAAATGTTTTCTCTTTCTTCTAAACAAAAGCCATCTTTCAGTAAGTATTTTCTCATAGCCTTGAAACAGTACTATTCACTTTTGAATGCCGATTACAAAATTAGAAATGTAGGCAAAAATCTGAAGAAAATTTTTAATCATTATACAAGAGTCTTAAAATTATACAGTGCCCAGGCTTAAAGTATCCAAAATGTATAGCTCATTATTGTGGAATTACTTTTTAGAATAATAAATGTCTAAACATAAAGAAAGAACATTTTACCAAGTTTTAATATCACTAGAATTGGATATGCACAACTTTTACAATATGAAAAACCCTTGAATGTTAATATAATTCTCTCCAAGTGAGTCTTAGTATATTGGAGTTATTAATTGAATTTTTTGAATGATGCACTACCTTAACTCATCCATAGATTCATTTTTATTTATAAACAATAGATTCCTTAATTTCAAATTAGAAAAGGTTAATAGAGTCAAACTGGGTAATCTTGGAGGCCAATAATTCGTCCCACTCCGCCTATCCGAATTCCTGAAATATTATAATCAAAACCACATTAACATCGCCGTGAAAGCCTAGCTTGTTGGAATAGGAAACCCTAGAACCTTGGAAAGTTTGTAATAACTTAAGTATCTCTGGAAATCTAGGAATGGTTTTCCAAATTGTGGGGTAAAAGTTTAATGTATTAGAGTGAGTAATTTTGTAATTATAAGTCGTGAATTTTGATAACTTTTGACATAGAAAACCAACATTTTTTGCTCAAAGCCTGCGTCCTTTTTCACGAATCTAAGTTTTCTAGTATTAAGTATTTTTTTCATCAGATAAATATAAATTTGCATTTTTAATAATATCAGATAACTCTATGAAAATGAAAAAGAAATCGTAAATTGAGAATAACTATCAATTCGATGGCTGATCTAAAAACATTCATGTATGTATATTCATACAGCTTCAGAGGGTCAATATAGCATCATCAAGAGGGTCAAAATGTCACTTTTTTATGATAAATGAATTGTATCTGCAATAGTAAATCACAAGTTATTTTGTACTTAATAATTTTGGTATATGCGCATGTTTTAAATTTTTAAAAACTGCATCTCATGTATATTTATGAATACAGTATAGCATCATGAAACAACATTGTAGTCAAAAATCTTATTTCATACATCAATTTGAGTTCTTAGTTTTACTTGCACATTTAATCACAAATAAAATAAAAAGATAGCATTTTGAGACTGAATATATACACTGAAAATTCATATTTAGATTCATGTGACTTCATATACATAGTATAATTCATTGCATAAACATACACTAAGACACATTTAACATCAATCATTATGTTCAATAAATCAAAGACAAAAATTTCAGTATGAAGAAATTATTTTTGTTAAAAATAAGGAAATATTATGGATATGTTATGGGCAATTACATACTCTTATGATGTTTTAATATGGTGTATTTTAATCTTTTTAAATAAATTCTATGATAAATTATATAACATAAATAATAATTTAACTCCTAAAGTTTTTATAAAATGTAAAATTTGACTAAATATCTTCAAAATTCTTATTTAGCAAACAGTTTTATTTATTGATTATGCTGAAGTGGCAATGCCTTATGGAAAACGGATTCTGCAGATGTAGGTAACATGGGGTTTACCAGAAAACACATTTCAACTTATCTTACATATTTAGTACATTCACTATATTAGTCAAGATATTACTTCAATTTTAATCATCATAAGTATTGTTTGAACGAAATATTAGAATATAGACCGATAAAAAGTATTGAATCACTCAGTTTATTCATAACACAGTATTTTTGTTAGAATTTTTTTAACTGCAATGATTTAACCACCGTTTAAACTTTTAAATATGAATCATTTTATTTTTAACAAGCATCAAATATCCGCATCTCATATTAAATTTTCTAATATTATTTGTTGAAGTTTACACAGTTAGATAAAACAAATCTACGAAACTGAAAGATATAAACAAGCTACTGACAGCATAATTTACATAAACATTACTTGGTTATAATTTCAACAAGTAATATAAAAAAATGCTGTCAATTTCTTTTTAGGTCAATAAAAAAAAAAAATTTAATTACTTTTTATTAAATAATTAAAATTATTATATATATTACTTACATATGACAGAATCACAATACTAAGCGAATTTCCTTACGACACGTAACTCAATCTTAAGGTTAGGTAAGAGAAGTGACCAACAATTGATGATAAAGATTTTGAGATAAAGTGGATTTGAACTTAAACTTTAAAATGTTTTCAATTTCTTTTTTTGAGAATAATTCTTTATTTATAACCTAAGCAACAACTGATAACTCACTCTCGAAAATCATTTGAACAAAACGTATGCTTAAAACTAAAATTTTAGTGTGTGTGTGTGTGTGTGTGTGTGTGTGTGTGTGTGTGTGTGTGTGTGTGTGTGTGTGTGTGTGTGTGTGTGTGTGTGTGTGTGTGTGTGTGTGTGTGTGTGTGTGTGTAAGTAAATAAGTTAATTTCAATGGAAAACATTATTTTGCTTCGCTTCGTCGATAACAATCAGACGATAAATTAAGGAAATCTTTGTTTCTTTTTCAGAATGCATTTTTCTTCTTTTCTCCAATTTTTCAGTTAACATTCGAATTGCCGTTTTTTTTCTTTTTGATCCCCCAAAAAAGAAAGAAGAATTAGAATTCGAATTATCCTTTTCCTTGAAATTAGAATCTCACAATAAAACTAATTGTTGGTAAATCCCGTTACAATATCTCAGTTTTATGGATGCCCGAGGACACGAAAATTTCTTCTGCAGAACTTTTACTCAAACGCTAGTTCTCACAAACCATTAATTTACATCTTCGCGTGTTATTAAGCTTTGTATTTTTTTTTCTAGAAGACTCGTTTAGAGCATTTTGGAACATCAAGTTTTAATGATCGTCTGTGCTGTTTCACGGCCCGTAAGAGCTGAAGTCGTTACGTTAATTTACATTCATTGCTTTCCTATTTCACGGACAACACGAGTAAAAACTTTAAAATTTTTGAAAGCAATTCATTCATGAAATGTTGTTTAACAAGGCATGGTTTTGAGTAGTAAATTAAACTAATAACATAAGGTAAAAAAAGGATAATTATTGTGCAATTCTAAATTGGTTAATCTTTAATTTATCGTTTCGAAGCAATTTTATTATGATTCAAATGAATTTTCTAAATTTAAAAGAAAATGCTTGATTGTTACTGGTCATTAATTACCAAAAATTGTTTTTTTTTATTACACGTATCTTGGAAGAAGCGAAACTCATCATACAACTGAAGTATATTTGTATTATTTGATCCATGATATGTTTTATTATGTATCATTATTAAAATTTTGTTTTATATGTATTGCATATTTTCTTAAATAGTATACAAATGCCTTGGGGAAAACATCCTTAACCTTTTAATTGATGTATCGGAATGTTTTCGGTGAGCAGAAGTTTGTTACGTAACATCAAGGAAAATAATTTTGTACTTTTTAGCAAAATGCATACAATGTCTACAAAATTAATTTCTCACTAAGATCATTAGTCGTTATATGTATCCGCACTTGACTTATGATTAATACTTTATGCAGTATCCCCTCAGATATTTACAAAGGAGAGAAAAAATTACCAATATTTATTAAATCTGTACAAATATTTTGCTGTTACTCAATAAATAACTATGGTTATTATTGTTAGATTTTTTTTCTTACTTGAAAATCAATTACTTCACGAAAACATTTTTATGTTTCTCATATACTTAATTTTTCGTTTCAATTGAAAAATTAATGAATTAATATTTTCTGAATAAAATAAATAAATTAGCTTTTTTACAAATGTGTCTCGTTATTTCATATTCAAGTAACCAAATATGTTTCCAGTACACTCTAATACCTCCTGTTTCAAACTAATTATTTTGATTAAACTTATAGTAATGAAGAATCGCATGTATATCAATTAAATTTTAACAGCCATATCGAATTAAGGGTAACTAAAGTTATTCCTAATACATGGATTTTATAATGACTTCAAAATAATATTGAGATTACTAGACATTTTATTTTATAATATTTATTGAATAATGATTAATTTACTATAAATTGAATATCTGACTATTTGTCTGCTTTTTCTCATATATATATATCATTGGCTAATAAATATTCGAATGCATTTACCGCATTCTGTTAAATTTTCTAACGCAGTAAGCGAGCTTGCAAAATAAAATCGCTGTAAAATCAATTGAAGCAAATATTTACTTTAAGATGTGCTGATACAAATGTATTGCAACTATTTCAATTTCAATGATTAGTAAAGAAATAGTTTTTTGATAATTAATTTAATATGAAAGTATTTGATTGAATAAAGATTTCTTCCGTAGGAAATATTTATTTTTAAAACCTACTTTGCTTCATTACAAATAAAAAACGGATTTCATGCTTTGAAAAGATATGAATTTAAACTGATTTTTTACAAATTTCAATTGTTTAAAAATATTATCAAAATATTTTTGTGATTGAAATAATTAATTTTATAGTGCAAAATGACAACAATTTTATTTTTTAAAATTAAAAACAGGACAAATCTTCCTTCCAGGACAATTATCTTCTGCCTCTCAAGGGGTTAAACAAAAATAGGTTGGTTGGTGGTTTTTTTGGTTTCCTGGCACAAAGGCCACTCCTGGTCATGCTGCGCCAATCAGACGGTAATAATATTTCAACAATATTATAAAAAATCTTACGATTAAAGACTAGAGAGAGGTTAAACATTCAAAACACACATATTTGCTATAAAAACGTCATTTAATAAAAACAACAATGGAAAAAATGAAAGTATAATAAAAAGATTTCAAATTGACAAAGATCCTAAATAAAATGCAACAAACCAATGGCCTGTAAAAATTAAAAAAATATTACAGTGAGGTTTTTCACTCGGGAGTTCATGTTTATAGAAAATGCATTTAAAAAAAACCTAAACGATGATTATTAAAAACAGGGCAATCGGTTAAAACAGGACGCACACTTAATTCTGTATTGCATGTCGTACATGCTGGACAGGGTTTCCCAAATAAATGATACTTATGACTAAAGCAGGCATTACCAATGCGGAACCGAGATAATTTTACATCAAGCCCAAGCCCTGTGATGGTAGGCCATAAGCAAATCATTGGTTGGAGATAATGCAGCTACAAAATGTTAAAAGAGTGTTAAACAAAAATGTAAAAAAAAAAAATTAAACTTAAAAGCTACAAAGCTTTATTCTCAAATTCAAGCAATCACAAAGTAATAAATTTCAAAATCTTGAAATATTATAAAAATACTAGCCATTACTTTCTTAGAGAATAAATGGTTTCACATTTATAATCAGCACCTCCTCATTTTTTTTCTTTTTCTTTTTTTTTTTGAGGAAATTGTTAGGCACTTTAATTTTATACTGTAGGTACTGAAATAGTTATATCAAAACTTACTATTATTTTAGTATGAATGCAAGAGTGAAAGGTTAGAATGTTTATTTCAAGATTATTGTTTAAAGAAATTTGAGCGAATTAAGATTTCAAATTGCTAGAAATCAGCGTTTAATAATCAGTGTAATTAATTCCTCAAATGAGCTACATAATGTAAATGTATTACACTGAAAAGTGCGCCTTTCTTTAAAAATATATATTGATAATAATCTATTGCTTCTCAAATATTCTTTTGATGATGATGATGTCGATTCCGCTTTTTACCACGGAAAAAGTTTTGCTGTAGCTTCTTAAGATATGGACCTCTGAACACCGGAGGACAAAATTCTGACTTCTAGCTCATATGAGGATGGAACACACACACACTTGCGCAGCCCCTTTTTACAGGGGGAGGGGCACATTCACACATTTCACAGATTGAACATAGAACAACAACCATGCCCAAACCTGGGACTCACAGAACACGAGGAAGACGCGCTGCCTCTGTGCCAGACAGCCGGAACAAATATTCTTTTATCAATAGTATTTTAAGCTATCTGCACAAATTCCAAATGCTTTTACATTGTTTAACAAAATAAAATGTTCTTTTTATATATGTTTTTATATATGTTTTTATATATGTTATATATGTTTTATATATATTTATATTTGTTAAAGTGAGCTTCAGAAAATTTACATCCAAAATACAACTGAATAATAAAACCAAAGAAGTAAAAAAATTAACAAAGAAATATTTTTAGTTAGAATATCTTCAAATATTTCGCTAATAATTTTTCTCGTGAATATGAAAACATTTGAACGGTTTTCTCATTTTAAATTCCACACAACCTTGTTTAATTATAATCCACTATTTCGAAATACAAACAAGTATGCTTTTGTTGTAAAAAAGTGCTCAAGTTTAAATTCATTTTTCTATGTCTAGCCAGCCGTAAGAACTGTACAAAAAAATGTCAAGCGATTATTTTGATGTTGACATTTCTTTTGAGAATCGAATGTTTGTTTTTTCACATTTTGGTTCGAATCTTTTTTAAAAAGCATCATTTTAAAAATGTCATGAATATTCAAAATGAGTTTTTTTAAACTCATTTGATTTTACTTATACCTTCTTTGCATTTCTTCCCTTTATATCATAATTAGGAATATTCTTAACTTTCAAACATTCAAATATATCATTTTATGTAAGTGCCAGTAAAAAAAAACAGATATTTCAAACATATTAATGAGAAGTTCCAATCTAATATTCATTATACAGCATTCCATTTAATATTCATTAATCAGTCCGAGTTATTTCCATTTGTTATTATAAAATTCCATTCTAATATTCATTATGCAGTATTCCATTGTAATATTCATTAATCAGTACAAGTTATTTCCATTTGTTATTATTTTTATTTTCAATAGAAATACTTTTCTATAAAATGATAGATCTGCATCATTTCATTAATTTTTTACTCTACCTGTATTCAAAAAATGCAATTTAAATACAAAACTTAAATCATTTTATTTTTTTAATACAAATCAAAACATAAATAAGAGCAAATTTCGAGAAATAAAATAGCATCCGTTATGCAAAACGTTACTGATAATACCCAATAATAAAATCCTGTTTTATCTGTTTAGTTTCTCAATGTTTTGTCTTTCGCCGAAGGTTTGTTTCTAAATATTTTGCATTAAATATGAATATGGGATTATAATTTATTTTTAATAAGTAAATAAGTATGTTTCCTTATTTATAATCAATGGAATTCGGGAAAAATTAAAACAGAAATATTTTTTCTTAGATTTCTTTTTCTCAAGACTCTGATTGCATCGTTAAAATTTCATGCAAACAGTAGTAAATTTAAATTGCAAATGTAGAAAAATAAATTTGCTGCTCTGCATGCAAGGAAAATGTTTTGATTTTAAATTTTTTACTTTCGTTTTTCAATGAGTTGGCCTTAAACAGTTGCACAACAACATTTAAAGCATCTCAGTTATGAAACGGGATCATTTCTCCTTATTACGTATTTTAAACAAATAACTTTTTAAATCAAACCATTCAGATATAAATACAAAATAGAAAATCTATATCTGGAAAATCAATTGGATTACATTTTAGTTTAAAATTTTCCTTTTGCAAAAACAGGATTACTTTTCTTGCCTCTTTCACAATTCGGAATTTAGTGACAAAATTTTTTAAGACAAACGCTTTTTTTAACCATCCTTTTCTAGCAATTCTTTTTCTTGCGCATTTTATAAACATTTATTATTTTTTATTTTTACTTTTATTTTTGGATTTTGTCTTCAAAAATACTTATATTACTTTTTTTTATCCTTCTTGAGACATTCTACTTCAATTTCGAAGATTCATGTCAGCAATAACTCTTTTAAAATTGTCAGACTTGATAATAAATGTTATCTACGTTCTTCTAAATACTGTCCGAGTTGTCATTCTTCAACATCTTTCTACAGAGCCTCGACTCACCAGTAACAAGTTTTTCAACATTTTCTGTCACGTGAAAAACTTGCATGTCAATTTCTAAGGATAAGGAATTGTAAATGCATTGTTCCAGAAACGACACAACTTAGGATAAAAGGCACCAACTAAAACGGCTTTTTGGATCATAAATATTCAAATACTGTCGATAAAGAGGCTTCAGTTTTGGACATATCATGAAAGGAATGTTAAATGTAGATTATTAACAAGTGACACATTTTTGAAGTTTTCCAAAAAGTTTGTAAACTGAAGAAAATAAATATTTGAGAAATCTATGAAGTTGCTATTTGGACTTGGATATTTAAATTGTTTTTCCTACTAACATATGCATGTGAAATTACTCTACAACTTGGCAGGGCATTAACTGAAAGCCTAGTGATTGCATAGAGTGAACAACCTTTTAACTGGCATCTCCGTTTTAAAATACATGGATTTCAACACCATAAAGATCAGTGATTTTGCATAGTTCTACTTTTGATATCCATCGATACAAATATACTTGACTGAAATATGCAGTCGAATCCCCTAAAATGCTATCATAAAGTGGAAAGACATCCCTTTTCAACTATTTAATCCGCAGTTCAATGATTTATTTGAGATATTTGAAAGAAAATTAATTCTTTTTTACAAAGTTACATTCGATTAAATGAGATTTAAATCATAAAAAGAAAAGCCCGACATTGTTTTGCCAATTATTGTCTTTATCAAACATTAGAAAATGATATTTTGCTGATAAATAATTGCAAAATAATGTCCAAATAAATCCCAGTTTTGTAAAATGCTTAGAAAGCAATCATGGACTTCAAATGACGAAGCATGAATGCATTAAAAAATTTAATATTTTTGCAAATTATATTTGTCATGACATCTTATACTTTATATCTATCTGTATTTATATAATACATTTTAGCAACCGAAAGTTAAATTTCTGACATAATATCGATATTAAGTATTCGGACAACTTTTTATAATGTACTCTGTCAAAATATGGTATTTCATTAATGATGAAAAAATAAATATTTACAACCCATGCTTTTAAGTGATTTCGATATTTCAACACAAGTAAAATTTCGGTGGGGGTTCTACTCTGAATGCTATTTAACATCCTATTAAGCAACTTAACAATTTATTTCATTGTAAATAGGAAGTAAAATTTTTTCCAAAATATAACGTTTAGAATTTCGTTAGAATCGTTCGTTTAGAATAACTTTAGAACAGTTTTAGAATTTCGCAATCAAGCAGTATACCCAAGAAAACTATTTTATTACTATTAGTTGCACATAAATATTTAAAATTTTAACAATGACATTTTTTTCAATTCTTTTTCTTTTAATTATCGAGTTCAGATTCTATCAAAAATAATAATATTAAAAACCATTGATAATTTTTTTCCATTTCTTTTATAAATCTACAAACTAAATGTTGCATCTATACATCATATTTCATCCATTTAGCCGTTTAACATTTTTAATTACCGTGTTTATCTGTACCCTGACTGGACAGATAGAACTTCTTTAGTAGATAGAATTCATAGATGTAAACAAATTTGGTAAAAATATTATTTCCAAATATTTTTACCAAAGATTTAGATGGATGGAAGTTGTCTATCCCCCTAACTTAAGTCGCTACTAACGAATTTTTGAGTTCATACATCGGCTCATTAGCGGTGGTAAACGTGATTCTAAAAGTATGTTTCATCATTTAGGAAAGTTAACATCAGTAGTTTCTTCAAAGTTTCAATTTTGAATTTCTCAAATTTCAGGGCTTTTTATTTGTATATCCCTCTGCGAAAAAAATTTAAAAATTCAAATTTGAAAAGTAATTATACATTCACTGCCACTTTGGTTACAATTGCATCACTAACGTAATTTTTCAACATAACGCTATTCTAAAAATGGGCTTCATCATTTAAGAAGATTTACATCAGCAGTTTTTACAAAATTTTCTTTTTGAATATTTCACATTTACAAAACTTTTTATTTGTATACTCATCTACGGAAAAAAACTAAAAATATATAAATATTAAAAATTAATAATAAATTTACAGTCAGTTAAAATTGTATTATTAATATTATGTGATCCGAAGTTTCAAAACATCATAAATGTATGACCATTAAAAACTGTTTATTTTGATAATATGTGTATATAAATACATGAAGTATGTGATATATCTGGTGGTTGTATACTTCTCTGCGAAAAAATGGAAAAAAATGAAAATATTAAATTGAATGATAAATTTTTGTCACTTTTTTAAAAATAGTTAAGATTGCATCACTATATCAATGTAAAAGATTGATAAAGATTACTTGTTAAAGACTGTTAAAACTGCATCACTACATCAATGTGATATATCTGGTGGTTTTGGGAATATTTAAATAATGAAAAGAATGACGTGGCTATTTTTAGATAAGCAACAACTTTATGTATTATGTATCTTTTTCCTAAAATGTAATATATTACTCAAAATACATATTAGGAAAGCGTAAAGTATTTTCCGAGTAAATGATTTGTCAAAGCTTTCTAATAGAATAGATTTTCATTTATATTTAAAGATGAGTGTTCTAAAAAGAATAATTTTTCTGAAACCAAGTCCCCTAAATATTTTTCGACTTTTTATGCCTTCGAAGTAACCGACTTTATATAATAAAAAATTAACACAATTTTGCCTCCCCAAGATTACAATGCATTTTCCTTTTCTCGGTGTTTGTCTTTAAAATACCTCTTTTAATAAGATTGAATACTGTTATTTTGCGGGGAAATAGCAACAAAAAAGAGAGAAAATAATAAATTAAGGAACGAAAATCATGTCACAATCTTACGAAAGAACAAAAGAAAACGCACACTTATCCCGAAATTGTTAAAAAAATAAGAATTTTTCTTAATTAGGGATTTCAAAACCTCGTCACAGTTTCCTTTTTAAAATACCCCCAAAACTCGTTTGCATTTGAAAATGAATATTTAATCTCAACAAGTGCAAAATGTTAATAAAAGCCTTGATTAAAATTCATTTCTTGCACGTATCAAAGAAAGAACCAATGATACAGAAGTGTTAACATTTTTCTTTTATTTAAAGGAACTGCAACTTTATGTTTTAAAAGGTAAGTCTTTAAATAAGCATCAGTTATTATGAGTATTTTGATTTTTTTTTCCTTTAGGAGTTTTGGAAAAATTCTTAGATTGTTTTAATGAAACCATGAATCTTTTCTGTTAGATACTAGTGTGCAGTAAATGTAATTTCAATTATACTTTTTTTTCAGTAGATTAGAAAAAAAATATTATTCTTCCTATCTTGTCACTAGTATTTGTATTAGACAAATGAATCGATGAAAATCATTCTATTTTAGTGTGTGGGTGAATTTAAAAATTAGTTATTGATTTTCAGATTTCTCAAAAGTAATAATATTATATTTCAGCTATATCTCGTTTGATAATCAAAATGTACTATATTAACACTATATGCGTATTTTCTTTATATTTTTACAAAAAATATATATGGATTTTGAATAACTACGTGTAATTAACAATAATTATAATAAAAATGTTAATATTTTTTTCACAAAATTAAAATGTGCCAAAAAACTGCATTATAAATCAAACAATAACATAGTGACACAATTCACATTATAAAAATAATTCAAAAATAAAAAAAATCCTATTTTATTAATATGTTTTTAAAAAGAAAACAAAAGTATTTGGATTGTATTTTTAATGGTAGAACTATACATATAACAGCTGTCCTGGTATTTTTCCAAGTTCCCGATTTAAATCTAATTCTTGTGCCACTTTTATTATCTTCTCTTTTTTCTATAAATTCTTATCAAAAAGCAATTCGAAAAGGATTTCCAAATATTCATTTTTCTCCTTTAGAACAGTCATGTGAAATTTATTAGTGTAAATAAAAAGATGTAGCCAAATGACTATACAATGCATTGAAGAGTTAAATCGCAAGCAGTCATAAATTTGAATTTGGATTTTCTAGTCGTCGCTTAAATTCATTTGTTATAATTGTTTTGTAATACAATGCATACAATACATTCTTTTCTAGTTTAAAGAAATCAGGTACACAGAAAAACACCGTTCCAAGCCCCTTCGACCATAATGTGCAGGCTATTCAAACAGGCTAATGAGCATAAAGTATGGGAGGTATCAAAAGACGCTCCTTTCTATTCTATCACAGGTATAATCACACATAAATATTGCTCATTTTATTCTTTATTAATAGATTTGGGAGTGTCAGCTGGGCCATTGTTAGAGCAAAATAGACATAAGAAGTAATCGGAGCATTTTGTATGTTGTGTATGTATTGTTTTATACATTTTGTACGTACTTGTTGTCACTTGCTACAACAATATTTAATCAATTTATGCTTTTTGAAAGAAGAGTTCAAAGAAAGATTATTGCAATTGATAGAAAGGAAAATGTTCAAAGGTTTTTTTTTTCATAGATACAATTGTATCTAATTAAATGTGAAGAAAGGGTATTAAAAATACTTTTTGGGGAAATGTATATTTAATGAAAATTAAGGTAATATTTTATTTTGTAAAGAATTTTAATTGATATCGATATATTTTGAATATCACACACACACACACACACACACACACACACACACACACACACACACACATATATATATATATATATATATATATATATATA
>JAOUZG010044037.1:9996066-10010654 GCA_026289955.1 Argiope argentata | reverse complement strand
GTGTAATTATGTCTTTCTAGTTCTAAATCTAAACACAAATAATATTAAGAATGTATAGTTTACCAGGCTGTATATAGAATTTTAAAATTAGACCTTTTTTACAGTGATATTCACTATAAGAAAATAGATTGAAATTATTGTAATTATTTGTAATTGTAATTATCAATGACTTCAAGATAAAATGCATTTATTTATAACAAATTCATTTGGATAAAGCTGTGAAGCTAATAAGAACATATTGTTATGATTTCTTATTTTACTCATTGTTTCATGAACAAGCACAGAATCTCTAGAAAGAATTATAATTGCATTAGAAAACTGTATCTGAGATGTTTCGATGGTAAACTCAAATACTAAAGAATAGGAAGACTTTCTTAGGATTCACCCAAAAGGCCTTTTGAGAGTTATCACTTTCTAGTGTTATTTGACATAGTTTTTCCTAACTTCTCAAGAATAGAATAAAATGTTAATATTCATCCGAAATAGAATGAAGTAATCTATATATACAGATTCAAAAGCATTAAAGAACATTTTTTCAATTATTAGAGGTTTGAAAAAATTCGTAATTTGTTTTCCAAAATTCATATAGATAGAAACACAATGAATCTATATAATTACAACCAACTTAGGTAACACCGACATCTGGAAATAAATGAGCCTGAAGATATCCATACTATTATTACATTTAGTAGCAGTTGGACAACTCTTGTTCTTAAGATCTAATATCTACCATTTTTTTATAAACGAAGAAAAAGAACTATATAAAACAGGTAAAATCCTTCATAGAAACTGTAATCAAATTTCAAAGGATCTTTAGTAATGTTTATTTTACACACAATGCATTTTGGGAATCAGAAGCATAAGAATATCACAAGTAAATGAAGTAAAATTTTACTTGAATTGGACAATACTTTTATCATGTTTTAAGAAACTGATTTTTATATATGGTGAGGAGGAGGAGTCCGCTTTGCATCAAAAGAATGGATGGGGTGCAGTAGCCTCTGAGGGTATGGACTCCTAAGTACCCGAGGGGCAGAAGTCTGACTTCTAGCTCAAATGAAGATGACATATACTTATCACAACCCCATTTTACAGAGAGGCACATTCTCACATCTATCAGATAGAACACAGAAGAACAGCCATGCCCTGAACGGGACTCGATCCCGGAACACCCAGATCACAAGATTGGATTAGATTTGGGACAAATGTTTAATTTCACGTTTTTATAGCTTTATTTTATTTAATAAGTTGATTCAAGGAAATTTGTGTTGAATTTTTAATTAATACCCAATAGAGCTCTCAGCACCTAGGCATGTCAGCATGTCTTCAAAGGTTTTGGCAAGATTTCCTTTAAAATAATTTAGATTTGAATTATTCATATTTGAAATTTTCTTGGGGTATTTTTTTTAAAGATAGATGGATAAAGGCCTGGTAGATAATCAATTACAAAATCTTTGACATAAATAGTTTGATGAAGCGTTTAAAGTTAATAGGCATAAAAGTTACAGAAAAAAAATTTGGATCACCAAAATTTACAAAGATAATCTTTCACTGTTATGGAGAGCTTTTCGTTTGGCAACCTAAAAATGGCCTAAGTAATAGATTGCGTGACAAAAATCTTAAAATTTCTGTTCAGTACACTTTGTAAAAGAGAGAAAAAAGTGACATATGACTGTTTCTGCTTTGAGTATGAGGGAAATTTACAGTCAATGATTCGCTGTCAGACTGATACAAATGACTCAAGTTTTCTGGAAATCTGAGGCCTGGAAAATAAATAAGGGTTACAGCAGGACAAAGACATAAATAAAACAGAATTGTAAAGACGTTTTTCATACAGTAGACTGCACATCGTGGCGGTTGTTTTTCTTTCAAAACGCCGCCGCTTTATAAGAAAACGCTTTTCAAGGAATAGAAGGAAGGGACGCTTTAAAATTCCGAAAATACCGAAAAATATTAACGTTTAGGAAAGAAGAAACATTTAGTCAGCTTTTTACTGACCGATTCAGGGGACCTTGCGTTCGAGACGACTGAATCGGAAACCGTTAATCATGAGAAAAGTCTTTGTTGTGATAAATGGCTCTTGTGGCTTTCCGCCATTTTTCAACATCTTTTCTACAATCCCATATTTTACTCGGACGTATTGTGAAATTCGTTTTTGATGGTATTTCGCGAAATACTTTCGATTCTTCGAGAGGTTTTAAATTGTTTTCTAGAGCAATAAAAATCCCTTCCTTTAAGAGTGGCTATATTTTTTTCCTTTACGCCCTTTTCGGAGTGGACTTTTCCGTTGAATTCGAAATACGTCCCCGTGAAATATGAGAGCGGCATTTTATTTCGATGTGTACTGAAATATGAATAAATAGACTTTAACAGATGAAACGCGAATTCTGGAACTTTCTGAATTTTGATTCTTCTGTATAAATTGATTTAGGGGCTTATTTTCGGAAGTAATGTTTCGTTTGGGGCTGGACTTTTAAATGCACTTATGTATTAGATGTTATCGATGTTATAATATAACAAAAAGTTTATATAGAAAATAGAAAAAAATAAATATGCAGTTGGTGTAACAAATATTTTTTTGGGATTTCAATACTTAAAAATGAGCTTAAGTGTAAAATGTTTATTTTGCAAATCTCCATTCTATATCCACTTTGCATTAGAGAATACCACTGTAATCCAAATAATGTCATTTTTAGAACAAAATATTGACTATTCAATATGCAATTTTGCTTACTAAAGCATAATTCTTCATTTGTTATTTTTCAAATGCAACAACTTCTCAAAAGTTAACAGTACAATTATAAATTATTCTTAATTTTTCTGATGATAATTTTTTGATTAAGTAGAAGCAGTTGCTTAACTTTTTTCAATTATTCAAACACTTATTTTAACTAAATCATAGATAAAAGCCCTGTTCTGTGCTTGTAAAAAATATGTAATTTTAAAATGATTTTATAATAAAAATACCACAAAGAAAAAATCAAAGAAAAGATGCTCCTTGAAATATTGCAGTTACTTATTTTTACCTTGAGTAATTTAGAGGAACTAGAAATCACTGCAGCTGTACGGAAAATATAATAATTATTAAATAGGAGGCATATATTAGATCAAGATAATAATAAAATCAAATAATTTTGAAATTACAAATGAGAAACAAACTATATGGAGCATATTTGTGACCCACATAGTAAATCATGTCTTTATTCATTTTAAAAACTGTACATGAATCATGCTTTATGTGATTAGTTTAAACTTAAGGGTTGTTTATTTAAAATATAAACAATTACTCCATGTGAAAGGAATTATAAAAATATATTTATGTGTCTGTATAATCTTAGTTTTTATTTCTATAAGCTAATTTATAACTATAAACTGTAGATAGTCATACTAAAAATAACAGAAAGAACGTAATTTTGATGATGTCACTTAAATATAGACTCTAAATTATATATTTCCTTAAAGCGTATTTTATGAAGTAAAAATTTTTAGAACTACGTTTACATAAACAAATTCTAAATGCAACATTTGATGTCCTTTTATTTATGTGAATAAATGACGTACAGAAAAACAAATTGTTCTGGGTAAAACACTCAGTACAACAGGAAGTGAGAATAATTTAAAACTTATAATTGCTATAGAAAGTATTTAGTCCATGTATGTCCCCTTATCAACAACGTAAAATATGTAATGATAATTAGCTGGAATCCTCTAAAATATGTCAGCTGTTAAAGGAACAAGACTATAGTGTTCATACTTGAAATCGAAAATATTCTATGTTCTTGTGCTTATTTTTTGTGCCAGTAAATTTGTCAAAGGGAAGATAAAAGATGTTCAAATTCAAAAACAGGGCGAATTCAGATTATTGCCGAGTTAATCAAAGTAATAACTACTCATCTCTCTGCATACCCCTTTTCGAAGTACAATCGTCGAAACATGCTAGTTTCATAATCCTGCAATGGACAATATAAATTAGGATTTTTTAAATATCATTTAGTGCTGTTCTTCATAGTGACAGAATAAAAGATTCGTATGATTGACAAAATTATATGGATGTAAATGTAGAAAATTAATATTTAAAAAATATATATTCAGGATCTTTTTGTCAAAGTGTTTAATAATTAAATGCGTTATTAAAAGTTTTTCTTGCTCTGAATAGTTAATCTTATTTCTTTTCTTATACTTATAAGCAAATATTTAATTTCTGAAATACTTTTAGCTCTTTACCGCAAATGGACCATATGTGGTATAGAAGTTTTGATTCAATTTTATTTCCAAATTAAGTATTATAAAATAATTCTATCTATTCTCATATATCAAATATATATTTAGAAATAATAAAACGCAAAAACTGTCTATGGTTTTATGACTTCGAAATAACCTCACTTTTGTGGAAGTGAGTGAAAAAGCAGAATTGAAATGCGAGTGATTCATTTTCAAAAAACGATAACAGAGTTAAACGTAAGTACTTTTGACCGAAAAAAAATATTTTTATGGAGTCGATATACTCCTTTTTCTTGAAGGATAATAATTTTTCGCTTTTCACCTTTAATGGTTTTTGTTTCAGTGCATACCATATATTGATATGGTTCCGTAAAAAAAAAAAAATACAAAACTTTTTCATTATTTTTCTTTTAATATGTCTTATTGATAATTTAATAAAGCTATATCCACCATGAAATATTTTTTTTCAACGTTTTATTAATTTATGCAGTAAAAGAGTTAAAACATGACATTTCTTTGTAAAAGTATGTAATATAACTCTACATTACATATTGACTTTACTTAATAATATTGATTTAATTGGATGAAATATTTTATTAATTTTCCTATCCTTGTTTTTACGGTGCTTTCATTAAAAATAAACTATTCGCAAACAGAGTTCCCTTTAAAGAAAGAGTAAAAATAAAACAGAGTGAAGGGCCTCTCTTCTATTTATTATGCTTTGCTACTGCCTGAATCCGAATACATTGCTCTTTAACGAATGCTATCAAGGAAAGGAAAGTCATTTTAGTAAAGTTTGCTGAGTCCTGCTTGCAGAGACGAGCGCAGCAGAGATAAGAGTTGCTTTAAAAGGAATTCCCCATTAAGTCAAATTGGTTTCTGTCCTCTTGTTTGCTTTCTCTTTTCCTGGGAGCTCGAGGACGTAAAATATTGACCACAATAGCGAAAACTTTTATTCGCCATTTCCGAAGTCGTTATCGAAAAAATTTGTGCAAGTTTCTTTTCGGATTCATTTCAAGAAAAGGGATGGATCCTAATGTTCACGATTCGCTCAGATTGGATTCAGTAATTTGATGCAGGTTTTCCCCCCAGTTGTAAATCCGTAGCCCGAAACTCCAAACAAAAATCTCTAGATTATTATTACTTTCCTTTTCATTGTCTGAGTTCGAAAGTTGATTCCACTGCCGCGGTGATGCTTTTGTTATTATTTTCTTCGGGATCGATTCCGAAGAAATGAAGATTCAAGAAGTTTCCATTGACTTTTTCGCTCCAACCAATGAGGTTTAAGATGTTATCTTAATGTAAAAAATAATAATATGAGTTTCTGATTTCGTATTAATATTGTATTATAAAAGTGTGGTTATTACTTATAAAATCGTTTTTGCAAATGTTTTTTCCTATTGAAAAAAAAGATTAAAGCCTTATTGATTTGTGCTTATAGAAGAATGTACAAATAAGGATATGAAGCTTAAGATAACGGACACGTATATTTTCTAAATTATTTGGCATATATCTGAATCTTGCACTATCAGAAATAGATCTAAGATGAGGGAGAATATTACACATATTGCCTGCTTATGCTTCATATTTTTAGACCGTATTATGCTTTTGTCTATTTCAAACAAATCTAGATCGAAACACAAGTAATGCAAATTGTAACTATGTGCCAAGATTGAAAATTGAAGGTAAGCGAAAAGTTTTGGCGAATTTCAGCACTTACTCAATATTCTGGTCAGTATTTAACAAAAAGCAATAAATGCTATTGGCCGTGAGACTAGACATCACACCACGAATTTGTCACTGATGACATCTATTAACACATTTTTCGACTACTTAACAAGGTAATGGCAAATGGAACCAGCGCCAATAATAGAGGCTTACTATATTACGAGGTCAAAAATATTAGTATTTAATATACTTTGACGAAGTAAAAGGAACAAATTACTTTTATTCTATCTACCATTTCCAATTTTTATTTGTTTTGCATTAAGCAATGTTAAGGTGTCCCATTCTTTTCTCAGTAAAGAATGAATTTATTTCTTAGAGTCTATTTATAATTTTTTGCATGAAGTAATTCATTCTATCGTTTTTACTGACTCTCTAAAATCATTTTGGATTACTTATAAAATATTTCTAGAGCTGTTTTTTGTATTTCGCTTACTATTGGAACTATTTAGCTTAGGCGGGCTTTCTGGCTCAGAGGTAGCGCGTCGTCCTGGTGTTCTGGGAGTCCGAGGTTCGAGTCCCGGCTTGGGCATGATTGTTCTTCTGTGTGCTATCTGTGTGACTGTGCATCCCTGTAAAAATGGGGTTGTGCAAGCAAATGTGATGAGTGTGTGGCTAAGTCGACTCTTGACCCTAGTTGGGCTACTTCAAAAACAGGAGACTTCAACGGGCTTAAAGCTGCTGCTGTTTCGGGTCTTGTCCATGGTAAGTGTCATAAATAACAACAACAACAACAAATGTATATAACTAACACTTAATTAACAGGAACAAATAATTGTTAAGTAGAATAAAATAGGTAGAATTTAAATGATGCTACAGAAAATATCAACCTATAAAACCTTTTATTCTGCAGTCAGTACAATTTTTTACTGCAAGGATGAAAACTGATAGTTTATCAGTTCGGTTTTGGCAGTTATTTTCTGTTATATTTTCTTTTGTTTAGCCAAATTGATTGAAATTTGTAGTATAATTGATAGTTTCTAATTGCCGAATACTATAACTTTCCTATATCACCAGCTAATCAAAAAAAATCAGATGAAGTTTACTCTTCGGGACATTTGAAGGTCTATGGACACTCTGATATCCTCCCCCTCAGGATTAATTTTGTTGAAATTATACATAAGCACTCAGAAAATTTAACTTTGCAAAAGTATGTATTCATGTATGTTTATAATAATATATTATCACTATCCTTTAGTAACACTTTCTTCTTGCTTACTTCATTATATAGAATAATAAATTTTAATTCCAAGCAAATAGCATGTTAGTCAAAAGAATAAAAAAGATAATCAAAAATACTTTTTTGAAAAAATAATTTACTTATAAATATATTAAATTCGTGATATTCATGATGTTTTTTTTTTTACCATTTTGTATTAAGGAAAAATTAAATTTTCTTTAGATAATTTCTAAAAATTAGACTAAAGGACATATATTCAGTAAATACTTTAGCTTAATTTTTAGACATTCATTTATAAACATTGATATTATTCTATTTTAATATGGTTGTTTAATAAATATTGAAATCAAACAATGTATAATAATTATACTTTCTAAAATTTTTATACAAAATATTTATGATTTAAATTAGTAATATTGACTGGAGTAATGTTGCAGGGGGTTTTTCTATTTGTGTGTTTTAAAGATTTTATTTTATGTCTGCGCAAATTTAATTTCAATATGAGAAAGTTTATATATTCATAATTTTTTCTCGTCCAGTCTTTAAGTAACAGAAGGAATTCTAATCATCTAACATGGCAGAAATCTTATTTAATCAAAATCAATTGTTTGGGATAATTTTTTTTCAATTATGTTTTTTTTACATTCAAGTCATATCATTTAATCGCTTAGAAAAATCAAATTATCAAGGGAAGAATCAAATTCATATTTTAGGGGAATTGACGCATTTAAGGTTTAAAAAACACATCTTCTGATTTAAGTGTCTAAGACAATAACGCAAGAAACATAAAACACTAAGACCAAATAAAATTTTCTAATTTTTTTAAAAGTATAAAACGAAAAAAAAAAAAATTACTGAATTCCTATTAGAATCGATTCCTGCCTTTCGGAGAGAATACATATTTAATGGCATCAAGAAAAAAGGATATTGACCGTAAGGATGGACGCATATTGACATAATTTATGACAAAGCACTTCCAGTGGAATAATTTAATCATGCAATTTAAGTTCAAGGCAAAAAGAAGTCTCTGCGTTGTGGCAACTCGACTTTGTAGCAAAGCCATCCACGGAGCGGTGTTACTTAATATGTGCAAACAAGCGAGTCCCTTCATGCAGGGATCTAACATGACGGCTGCGAAATGGGGAGGAGAAACTTTTCGGGGGGGGGGTCTGCATAGGATGCATTTATGGCATCCTCATATCATGAGAAGAAAAAAATAGTCACATCAGCGTCTTTAATGAAAATCTGAATCAAAGAACAATGGAAAATAAAAATAATTGTTAATAATTATTTTTTAATGCGTAAAGAAGTAATACTGATTTTGATAGCTTTCTAAAAGACTCCTTC
This sequence comes from Argiope argentata, assembly GCA_026289955.1. Taxonomy (NCBI): domain Eukaryota; kingdom Metazoa; phylum Arthropoda; class Arachnida; order Araneae; family Araneidae; genus Argiope; species Argiope argentata. The sequence goes on along the minus strand of JAOUZG010044037.1, from coordinate 10,002,181 downwards.
TTCGACCAATTTGTTTACCAGGATAAATGGCTTGAAATATTTTATGATAAAAGGATCTATTGGAATAGTATGCCTTCTTTGGGCCGGGATAGCTTGGTTGGTAGAGCGTTGGACTCATACTCCTTAGGTTACGAATTCAAAACTCACCGGCCAAAAGATTCCCCGAGTGCGTGGCGGCTGTCGCTCGTTAAATCTGTTCGTGGACACAAAGTCCTCCATGTCGAGAGTAATACTACTGGGGTACTGGGTCAGAGGTGTTCGTTCTCTGTTCCAGGTCTAAATTAAGATCTGAGATGAATGAATGAATATGCATGAATGAAGTCCGCCCCCTAAAAAGGGTTGTGACGCGTTAGTAGCTAAGTCGTACTCTTGGCCCTAGATGGTGCTACTTGTAAAAAAAGAGATCTATATATCCGGCTTAAAATCTTCTGATGTATCAGTGGGATTTGTCCATTGCAAATGCCATAGACAACAAAAACAACAGTATGCCTTATTTATTTTAATATTCTTTAAAACTTCCATTAACATTTTTTTAACTTTAATTAATATTTTTAAAATTTAATGTTTTCCAAATATATAAATAACATTATTTAAGTTGATACAGGGTTATGTTTATTTATACCATTCATTTCTCTGATTGTCTATTTATATCTTTGTTTATCCAATACATCATTAGAAAGAGGTAGCAATTGGAAATATTTTGAGGAATTCTTGAAACAGTTTCAGTTCGAAATAAAGCCTTAATTGCAAGAACAGTAAAATTCTAAAACTTTTAATAAAATTATGTTTTAAATTGAAACAAATTCAACGTGAGAAAATAAGTCACACGTTTGCTTTTTTTTCATTATAAAAGAGACTGAATTAAATAACAGAAGGTAAAATAAATACGATATGAGCTAATCACCAACAATAAAATATGCGGTCAATATATTTAAAAAATATTGATGAATTAAAAATGTTTTAATGGAGGAATATTTTTAACATTACTTTTTAATTGTCAAGTTATTTGAGCTAAGTTTGTAATATAAAAAGTAAATTTATAAGTAAGATAGATAAAATAGATACTACTGGACTCCTCCAGAATTCTGGTGATAAAGCCAAAACAGAGACAAACTGAGACAGTCTGATTGTTCCAGAACCTTTTCCGCCTGCCTCAGGAAATATAAAAAGACCAATTGTCTCAAACCGAAGAGTCATTTATACAGACCTTGAATGGAAGCGAAGCAACGTCAGAATATTTGAAGCAATTCATAGAAGCACAAGCTTTAAATGGATATCAACCTACATCATATACCACATGAATCAATATGGGATATGTCTGTTAGAAAAGGGCAACGAAATTTGGCTCAAATGGGCAATGACAGCAAAAATCGCTCTTGTTCCTTTGCTATCAAAATGCAGACCTATCCTATGTTCATACCACATCAATTGGACACTGAATGACTTGAAAACAGTGTTTCGGTCAGACGAGCCACAATTTCATAGCTATGAGTTGATGGCAGGAATAAACGAGACTCAGACCCAGGAAACCAAGGATCCAAGTTGACAACAAGTTGCTGTATATTCTCATATGCTCAATAATAGTATGGACTGGCATGTTTATGCGTTTTATGCGGAATTAACAGCTTCAATAATTCACTAGGAATGGATTATGTTCAATTACTTTGTAGCCACTTACTGTCATTCATGATATTCAGGAACCCCGGTAACAATTGCATTTTAATGGATGATAATCAACCATGTCATTGGGCCACAACTGTTCGTGAATAGTTTGAAGGTCATTCGGACATTTTCATTGTATGATTTAACCATTTAGATAAAATTAATTTAATCACCACTTGAAACAGATCAAGCATTTTAAGATAATAATCAAGATACGAATTTGAGTAGAAAATCTTGAAAATTAAACCTTTTTGTATTTATGAACATCCATAGAGACTCCGTATTTCTACAGCTAACTTCCAACCATTTATTGACTACCAGTCTAATCCTGTAAAACTGCTGTACTTCACCGGGCAAAACATGGTCTGATATATTATTAGAAAATATCCCATGATTTTTGTTATGTTAATGTAATTTTAGATAGACAGATAGGTAGGATACTAAATTATTTTCGAATGCATCATTTTTAATTGAAAATATTTATTAATGATTTTATTGAATTAGTACAGTTTTCATTTCTGAGTTAAGAACTTTTCCCCAAGTTATTTTACTAAGCTTAAATGCGAATTATTAATGTTTAATCAGATATTAAAATCAGAAATTTAGAACATTCAGAGATGATATCATTGATATTATTAGTATTATTTTATACCAAATAGTAAAAAAAAATATTTACCCATTTTCTTCAACATCCGGTTTTGAACGGTACGACCAAAGAAAAAGGAAGAGCCATTATTTTTATGATGATTTTATTGCTACATTTCCAGTTTCGCACTGAATTATGTATCATAAACAAAAAGAATTTCAAATATAAATTCATTAAATCGAGTGTTCAATATAAAACACATTTTTATAAAAGCTCTTGAATATAATACTTCTCATTTAGAAGATATAAACTATTCATTCAACTATTTCCTTCTTAGATTTAAATAATTTATTTTTAAACAATACATCAATAGTCACAATTTCCTTTATCATAAATTTAAAATGCTTAAGAAAAAATAATAAAGCAGGCAATATCCTCTAATTAATCAAATTGTTAATGCTTTCAAAACTATATTGAAAAATAAAAATAATATAATTGCAAAATATTTTTAGAAAGAATTTTTTCAGAGTTTTTATAAAATAAAATTTTTATTTCAGATGGAAAATAAATATTGCAGTAAAACTAAAGCAAATATGGGGATATATATATGTAATTTTTTTTTCATTGTAAAATACACTGACATGGCAAAATGAAATTATTTAAATCGAATTTTTAATTTTTTTCGAAAATTTTTCTATATTCAATTTTAATAAAAATCCATGTTTTTCTAAAAGGAAGGATGAAATGTTAAAGTTTTTTTTTTTATTTTACCGTTTTATGTATAGAATTTTTTCATTTTCAAATGACGTCAATGAAGATTTAAAAGGTAATATAAAAAAGAATTTATTCTTCCTAAAAGTTTTCTGAAACACACACGATTTGAAAAAAGGTTTTAAAAGAGAGATTTAAATTCTGTAACATAAAAAAAAACGGTAAAAATTACAAATGGCTTTATGATAAAAGTTTTTTGTGAAAAAGTTTTGAAATTATTCCATGAATAATAAATATTTCATCATTAATTTGAAATAAAATGAATGTAAATTAATTATATAAGTAAAATAAGATTTTTCTTCAATTGTAAAAAAAAAAAAACTCGTATTATTTTTATGCATTGAAAAGGCTTTAGAACTAAAAATAAAATAGATATTTCCGCGTTCTTTCTTTATTTTTCATAGAAAAAACTAAATCTAATTTTGTGTGTGCATTTTATTTAACTTGAAATGTTGCAAACATGTAAGATGGAATTTTTCAATTCAATTTTCATTTACTATCATATTAACGATATTTGAAATATAATGAAATTGGCTGTGTTCTTCTGGTAGTATGCTATATTTGATTTTTCGCTGCTTAATCATCAATCAAGTGCATTTATTTAATTGAATAATAAATTTATTTATTTGATTAATCAATCAATTTTTAAGATATTTCGTCATTTTTGATGATCCAACAAATTTAGTGCCAGTGAATTTCAAAAATATTGAAATAATATTTATAATTCTTCGTACTCTAATAAAATCTCATTTTAAAAATATTTTTTTTTCATTTTTTTCATTTTTTTTATTTTATTACTGTTAGTTAATACTAAACAAAATAAGCTTTTATCCTTCGTTCCAAAAATATATAATTGGTACTTACGAATTAGACTGTCGACACCAACGTTCGCCAACAGTTTAGTAACTAATTGGCGACGGATTCAAAATTTGCGTTAAACTGTCAAGGCCAACGAAATCAACAAAATAGCGGATTACCGTTAAGGGTTCAACAATCTTTTTAAAAAAATAATTTCGATTTTTTTTTTTTTTTTTTTCATTTTTGGCGGTTTAGCGACTCATTGGCGATCAAACTTGGCGATAAAGATCGATGGTTCATACGTAAGTACCATAAAAATAAACTTTCCTTTTCTAGGCGAAACAAATATATGTATGATATGTGGGTCAGGAAATTATTATAAAAGTGGAAATTGTTATTTTGGTCGGTACTCAAAGCATTACAAATATCAAAGCTCCAAAACGGCAAATGGTTGCAAGGAAATGACTTTTATGTATGTCAGGAATTTATTGAAGCTTGCAACGTAATAAGTGAAACATTGAATATTTGAATGGTATCCATAATTGTTCGTTAAAGTTTGCTGGAACGGTTCCAGATAGCTACAGATACAGAATACATGCCAATAACAATCGAATATATATATTTCCTGCAGCATTTCAACTAAGCTTTCGCCCGCATTTGCAACATATAAATGAATACGATTGCAAACGATTTAACGAATACCCATAAAATAATTTTATTGGTCCTTATTATTTCTGCTGTTTAATTTCTTAAATCTAAAATATTTGTAAGTTGTATTATTGATATTTGTTGGATATTTCCAAACGTTAATACAATTTCAGAATGTTAGTTTGATTAAGATTGACAGTAATATAATATTAAATAATATATTATAACGTAATATACTTTATTGCCTCATATAATGACACGTAAATTTATATCTATTGAATAATATTTAGTACATAAAAATTATTTTACATTTACTACTTTGAGGCTGTTGAACATAAAAATGAAGAAAAGTTAAAACATTTTAATTGGTAAGTCTATAATTTCGATGAATGAGAAAATATACACATATATTTTTATAATTAAAAAAAATTATAAATATTTTTATATTTTTATATCTTATTTAATATCATTAAACAGTTTAATTTTAGAAGAGTTAGTTATACTTCTTATTAAATTAAATAATGTTAATATAACAACTCTAAAATATATAATGTTTTCGATAATATTTTATTAGTTTTATCATCATTTGTTTTTGAGAAGTATTCTATCAAAAAAAAATCCAATTTGAAATTCAAAATAAGGGAATCTATAAAAAGGACTTAACAGCTTTTGCTAAAATGATATCTTTTAAAGCAGGAATAGGAATTCAGATTAGAAAAAGAGTACTATTTTACATTAGAAAAACTTTTTAAAATATTGCGCAAAACACTTTGATTGCAGATATTGTAGATTCGAAAAATTGGGTTTCAAAATTTTTAATTATTTACTTTTACTGTTTCCAAATGTATGAAATGCAATTAGTTCAATGCATTAGAATTCTGAATATTGAAACTATTTAAATTAAAGGCATTTTTCTAAGTTCATTTGTAAAAAGACAATGCTAAATGACTTAATTCTCATTAACAAACATTAGAAAATAATCACAAATAATGAAGGAAAATTTCTGAAATTATATACTACTTATTATTGTAGAGAGGCCTTTTTTCACATAAATAAATTTTTTTATCATTATTGTGTTTGTTTTTACAGTTTTTATATGTTTATAAAACAATTCCTGTAAATTTTTATAAAATTACCTTGTTCATATTCATAAAGTGTCATGCTATCTTAAATGATGATGTAAAATAAAACTAATGGTGAAAAGTCCTCCAAAATATTCTATAAAACCAGATCTTTTGCTCAATATCTTGCAAAAAGTTACGATTGGTTTAATAGTTTCATTAAAAAAGAAATACTCAAATTTTCAGTTAGCGGTTATCTAAAAATGATCATAAAATATTAATCTTTATTCTCAATAAATTAGAACTTTATTTTTTCATTAACATGTTTTAAACCATTTTAAATTCAAAATGTAAATTTTTTCTGACATCAATATTATATATAATTTTTCGACAAGTTTCCTCTGAACTCCCTGATTTCTTTTAACTTGTATTTGTTTCAGAACTAACAAATTCATAAATAAAAGATTGGAACCTACATTTTATAATACTATCATTTATTTTATTTTTCTTATAAGCACAAATAATGGTATTGTAACCTCAGTTTGCATAGGAATCTCATCCTTATTTTTTTATTTTTGACTGAAGCTAT
>JAOUZG010044037.1:9983400-9995666 GCA_026289955.1 Argiope argentata | reverse complement strand
GTGTGTGTGTGTGTGTGTGTGTGTGTGTGTGTGTGTGTGTGTGTGTGCAATTTTCACATTCGCAATTTGAAATTTTACATGCATTAATAGTAACACTATAGGAGATGACACAGAAATTAGTAAAGCATTAGGTTAATTTATTTATGAGTCAGAGGGTTTATGTAATATAATATTAGTGGTAAATAACGTTACTGAAAAATGTTTAATGTGTTCCAAATTTGTACGAAAGCTCTCCATTTATTATTATTATTTATTATAACCCTTTTGAAACAAAATTTGGGATAATTCTTTTAAGGATAATAGGATAATAATTAAGGATAATAGGAAGTTTGAGTACGAAATATAAAAATTGATCAATGTATTCAATTAAAACTACTTAAACTTTTTTTTAAAAAAATCAGTAGTTTTAAGTGATTATAATAGTTAATTTTGATATTCCGCACTCAAACATCAAGATTAATCTCAACTTTTGTTTCAAAAGGGTTAGAATAAAAAATAGTAACAATTGGAGTGCTTTCGAACAAATTTGGAGCACATGGAATATTTTTCATTAAAGTTATTTTTCCCTTATATTATATTATATTAACCCCCTAACTCACATAATATATCCTCCTATAGAGTTACTCGTAATGCATATAAACTTTGAAATTTATGAGTTGAAAATTGCAAAAAATCATTTTAAAGATCCCTGGTCACCTTAAAACTAATATCCCTGAAGATTAAAAGTTATTCTTTTTCTTCGAATTCAAACCAGATTATAAAAATGTTACCTATCTTAAATTCAAGTTAGAAAACTGCCATCAAAAGGCAAGAAAACAATACAGCCGTTCTCGAACATGAAAAATTCTCACTTCTGACGTGGCAACCATATGCGGCCGTAGCAGTAAGAAAAGGGAAAGACGTACCAATCAAAGCAAGTCGTGTTTTATCGTCTTTCGGATAACTTCCATCAGGGTCGTAGCGTGGAAGGATTGGGGGGGGGGGAAGGAAAGTACTAGACTCGAAGGAGATTGAAGATGTGATTAACGGCATTGAAAGTGATGAAGACCTTGGAAGATCGAGGGGTAGCCGTCGTCTGTACCAAATGTTGTCTTCTTTTTTCTCCAGAACCTCTCAACCTGTTCGAAATGCGGATAAAATGTTCCAGTCTAATTTGAAAAAAAAAATGTTAACTGGAAATGATCCTTTGGGAATGGTAAAAAATGATCCTAATCTGAGATTAGCTATTTTCTGTGAACAAGTGTGCTTCAGAAAATATTTCGTTAATTAAATGGTTGTGGGAGATACGGAAAAAGAATTTCAGATACTTTTAGGAATTCTTCACAATTGTGTAATTTTCCTGAATATTGTTTAATATTTATATTTTTTTCAAAAAAATGCATCATTAATTCTAATATCCATAATACACAGTATGTATTTATTGCAGAGGTAACTTTTTTTCCTATTAATAAACCCAATTACTACTAGCCATATTTTAAATCTTTGCGTTACAAATACTTTAATTTATAAGAATGAATGTAATGATTAATAAAGAACATTCTAAAGTATACATTTGAAATTCTATTTTATTGAACAGTTACTTTCGTATTGTTACTTTATTGAACCAATTACATTTTTATTGGTACATTATTGAGCCAATTACTTTTTATTAGTTTTTTATTGAACCAATTACTTTCATACTAGTGCTTTTATTGAACCTGGTACATTTATATTGGTACTTTATTGAACAATTAAAAAAATTAACACTCAGATCTGGCCAGTATCATTTAGATAAAAGTAATTGTATAAAGAATTAAAATTTTTATTTAGCTTTTCTTTTAGATAAAAAAAGGAAATAATATTATTTTATGAATATTTTTCGCAAATTAAAGTGAATTTTGCTCTATTATTGGCAACGACTCTACAGATATATGATAAAAATATAATTTATTCACCGTTTACACATTAAGTACACAAAAATAAAAAAAATGTGTAGTTTCTTTATATATTATTCATTTGATGATAAAATTTAGGAAGACTATTCATGAAAAAAAAAGATTTTTAACTAAACCAATTCATTTAAATTTCTGGCTTTAAATTGATATATTTAAAATTTTCAGATCTCGATAAAGTCAATATTAATTTTTTTCTTGCAAAAAAGAATTGACAGAAAAACTATATCTAGAAGTATTTGGAAGAATGAACAACGGTTCAAAGAAAATTAATTATCACAAAATGAGTTAATTATTTAAATTAATTAATCTTATAATATACTTTTTAATGGCAGAAATTGTTTAAATCGCTTTTCTGAAACAACTCTTGGTAACGTTTTAAACTAGAAATTTTCTTGTTTAAAGATATATATTTTTATTGAATTTCCTTCACATCGCTTACTTAATTTTTTTATATAATACTTACTTATATTTCCTTTCTTTTTCATACTAAGCCACGGTACAAAATTCAATTAGTATCACAAAGAGATCCAATCCCTTTTGCTCTAAAACTATGTTTCTAATCAATGAGTGTTAATTTATTACAATAGATAAGATAAAAATACAGAACAAAATTTTTCGTGGTCTTGTCTACAAAGAGGTAACGTATATTTTTAAATTACTTTAACTATCACAAGAAATATAAATTTATAATCAAACAGAAATTCTTATATTTAATTTCTATTCTTAATTTAAGAAGTTTTGGAGCGTATAATTGTTTCTCCCTCCCAAAATTGAGAAACCATAATTAGCAAGGCATGGAAGTTAACTAGCTAAATCGCATTAAATAAGCATGGTGAACAACACAATTAAGAAATTGCTAAGTAAGGCAATGTTATTACATTCCTTGTTCTATTTACTAATGAAGAAGCTCATGGAATCTCATGCCAGTAATTCTGAAGAGATATCTCCAAATTATCCAAGTAAATAAAGTCTGAACATTAAAGTGTAAAGTCTACATAAAGAGAGCAATTTTCTTTTCTGGTTAATTTAACATTTCGCTATGTAATTCGTTTGAAGCAATTTTCTATTCTAAACTTCTTTACATATAAATTGAATTTAAGGCTATATGTAGAAATCACACGAAATGATTTTTTTAATAAAATCTCTTTTTCTATTCATAAGTTATAAAAGAAATTGTTGCTCACTTTTGGATAGTATTTTACGAATTGATGCAGATAAATTTTTTAAACCTTTTACGATCCTGACGCAGAGGAAGCGCGTCCTCGTAATCCAGACGCTCCGAGTTCCAGTTAGAGCATGGTTGTTCTTCTGTGTACTATCTGTGAGGTAAGTGAATGTGTCCTCAGTAAAAAGAGGCTGTGCAAGCAAACAAGTGTGTCCTCATATGAGCTGGAAGTCAAACTTCTGCCCATGGGTGCTCAGGGATTCGTACCTTCAGAAGCTACTACACCCCTGTTTCCTTTGTAAATCGGATACGTCATCATTATCAAGCATTTTGGGATTCTAAGAAAATCTACTACGGAACAAAGTGATATTTGTACACTTATATATTATTCATAAATGTGGCTGATATCGTAATGTGGATAAGGCTCTTCAAAAGTTATTTCTATCCCTTTACATTTACGGGGTTTTTTTCCAAGAAGAGTTTTTCTGATATTTGTGTTAAAAATCTAGATTAACTTTCTTATAATATTAAATTTCATTCCTAATTCACTTTTTAATGCCTTTCAATAATCAAATTATAATAATCTTTAAACCCTTGGAAAGCATTTAATAATTGCTTTTAAATTAAACTACTGACCAAGTTAAACTTTAATATACGTTTTAGTCTTTTCACTTTAGTTTCTTTTTTTTTCTCTTTTAAAATATATATTTATAGTTTATATCAAAAACAACTGTCGATTTGGTATTCAATAATCGAACATAATTGATTGCGATTATGTAGAAACCTATAAACATGTCATTTTATTATAAAAATATTGAATTTTTGATGTAATTACAACACCTGTTACACAAACATAATCCCAAGAGAATTATTCTTATTTTAGACTTTTCTTCGAAATTCTCACTCATTAATACCAGGCAGTTCCCTCAAATCTTTCCAGAAGTGTTTTAACCTTAGATTAAGAATTCAACTTCCTCCAAAATTTATCTCGTTTGGCACGATTGCTGTTCTCTTTTCTACCATTTGCTGTTAGTCGTTTCATGCAAAATTCCTTCGGGATTGGGATCAGCTGTCTCTAAGATCTGAAGGGAATTAGAAACTCTGAGTTTTCCGTAAATCAAAACTTCGAAATTTCCGATAAGGGACTAAGGAAGATCTTCATATCAGATTTCAAAGGTCAACAATTTTTCATGAAGAATAACTAAAATGTAAGATGCTATTAGTTAGAATTAGCATCTTGAATATAGCATTCGATTTCATGATTTCAAGAAATTCGATTTTTTGGGAAATAATTAAAATATTTCAAGGATGTCCAATGCTTGGTCCGGAATAATGCAGCAATATAATGATTTATTTTTCTGTTATTGATTATTTTCTTTCATTTTCTGTTTATTAAGTAAGAGAGATAATATCCAAAATTATTCGTGTAGCACGTCTTCCTCTTTTCTGGGAGTCCCGGTTAGGGCAAGGCTGTTCTTCTGTGTTCTATCTATAAGGTGTGTGAATGTGCCCCCTGTAAAAAGGGGATGTGCAAACAAATGTGGTGAGTGTGTAGCTAGTCGTACTCTTTGCCCTAGTTGGCGCTACTTAGAAAACAAGAGACGTTCCTTTCGGCTTAAATCTGCTGTTGTATCAGCAAGGGGCTTGTCCGTAGGCTAGTGCCATAAGTAACAACAACAACAATAATATTGCTATAAGTTTTACTTAAAAGAGCTTGATATTTTTATTTAAATAAAAAGAAAAAATACACTGACTTTTCTAATAATTATGATAACTTGATGCTTATGCGCAGTTTACGAATCCTCACATTGTTATAGATAGAGGGAAGAAGGTAAGTCATACCAGACTATCCGACCTCCTCCAATAGCACGCGTATTTAAACCACTGGGGCAGAATGACCAAACCGCCGCAACAGCAACACTGTAGGGAAATATGGTTGAATCCTAATTCCATAACTGACCATTGCCCAACCCTTCCAGTAGGAAGTATGTTTCATCCTTCATGGGAGAAGCGTACTCTCACCTATTATGTACCTTTCAGGGTGGCCGGATCCAACAAACATGCAGGAAGCATCTCATCCTCATTTTGAGGTGACCCCTCCCCAAGTGGTTACTGTAAGAAGTTAATGCGAGACAAGTGAAGCAAATGTGTTGATTGAGAAAAAGTGAAGTGGAAAACGTGAGTTGACTGTATTTGAAAGGGGTTGAATGTAAGCAATCGCTGTATTAAAACCACCTTTTTCTTCTTGAGTACAGCCTACCACCCCGCTATCAACTGAACATATCAGTATCGACAGGATTTATTGCCGACTGTGGAATGTAGCAATGTAAATCTCTACAATGACCGAACCTTTAAAATTGACAGTTTATTCAAGGCAATTGCCCCTAAAGTGGTCAAAAACTGACCCCCTCCTCCTCTACAAACTTTTAAACAGTTGGCAAAAAACTTTAGGCATCATGTCCTTTAGAGTTCCAAGATTACTTGGTACCCTCAGTACTGAACTCAAGTCAGTATTTTCATGTATTAAAATCACCATCAGCAAAATTGATATATTTTTAAGGTTTCTGAGAGCTATGGTTATTAATGTTTGCCGAGAGTGGACAAACAAACAGAATGTTAAGCCTATACGTCAGACTCTTGATCATTACGATTACTTTATGCTTGTTCTACAAGAAGGTTTTACAGTCTAACTGAAGAGCTACAGTATTCAAACTACAGGGAATCTTAATTAAACAACAACTAAAAAGGTTGCTATATGTTATTCCATATACACAATGCGTCAACGACTGGTTTGAACGGTTTTATTGTTTACCCTGAACAAGTGCAGACTTCTAAAGTTTGCAAAGGATCGGACAATATATGATTGGGAAAAAGGCAAGTTGTCCGAATAATAGCATTTTCAATTTCACCGTGCAGATGTAATTTTACAAATATAGAGAAAACGCAACAACGTATGGACCTAATCGTACACCAACCATGAGCTTGTATAATATTGTAAGCTGAGATGAAAATGCTTTACATAACATTTCATAGATTATGGGATGTGTTTCTTGGCAATTTTGGGTTCATTAATTTCTGCGAAAAATCTTTTGATTATCCAATGGTATATGTTATAGTAAATTAAGTACATCCTGTTAAGTAAATGGTGAATCCCCCAAGAAATGTATATTTCCAGTACAACACAGTTCCACGTTATAAAACTGACATTTCCCATAGATAGTGGCAGAATTTTTACCGGGATTTAATGACTTGCATAGTCAAATTATACCAATATAATTGAGGACTTATGGGATTAGGAAACCAAATCCAGTGCAATGAAATTTTAAGTAATTTTTAAAATGCAGTTCATCAGATACGACCTCATATTGTAACGACATGCCAATGTTTCATAGATTACATGCTAAGAAGAGTCAATTCAGTATTTTAGATACACAATAGTCAAATTTTGGGTTGAGGGCCTGGTCATAATAGTTTTGCCTTTCACTTTATATAGGAATTAATTTGCATCCCTGAAAATTTGTATTTGTATCGTCTTTTTTTTAACAGAATGCTTATTTTGCTCGGTAGTGAACCTTAAAAGCATTTAAAAACATCAATTATATCCATATTAAATTCAAAATCATATTAAAATTTTGATATATTTTTCTTGGTAAGCACTTATTACCTAAAACGAACCCACGTGCTAAATGAGTTTGAATTCGGTCCAACAATGAGCTTTTGGAATATTTTTAGATTGGATTATACATTGGATACGTTGCAAATAAAATACTGACTAATCTCAATTTTTTTAAAAAAATAACTTGACCATTTTGCATGACTTCAAGATTAAATGTGAAATCTCCCCAATTACGCGTACTATATTGAATGGCGAATAATGTAAACGGTTATATTGCAATAATATCTTTCATCATTAGTTTTAATACAGTTGCCCCACAAAAAAAGGAAATGTATATTTTTCAAGCGGTTATTCTACAACGAATTTAAAATGAAAGTTATATTACTGAATTTGTTTTCAGAATAAATTACTTTAAAAAAACTCTTCCTCTTTTCTGAATATCATATCTTTCAATTCATGCAGTGTTTTCATTGACCAGCTTGATTTTCTATCTTGTCTTTAAAAAATTCATACATTCATATTAACTATACTTTATAATTTCAGATGACTAAACAGGCTACAATGAAATTTAGGAAAGAAACTAAAGTTTACAATGAAATTTCGTTCCCCAGTTATCTTTTAATTGTAAGTTAAAAATAATTTTCCACATTTGAAGCAATATGATGGCATTTCTACTAGTTCCCGAAACTCTCATATGTATGTTGGAAGATAGGCGAACAATTTTATTATTATATGTTTATCTTATATATATATTTAAAAAATAAGTTTCATAATATCTTACAGCAAATACAGATTGGAAAATTGTAAATAATATAGTTGGTCAGCAAATGCCTTTCATCGGAAGCCTCAATAGGTAATTTTGAGTCATCTTCCATGGCTCCTTGTTATTAAATTTTTGGATTATGTTTCTTCAATATAACTATAATTATTGATACAATATCATTTGATTTTACTAAACATTTTATATTTTATATACTATTTATAGTTTCTCTTAACTATAGTGATAATTTTAAATATTTACAATAATTTTAACTTCCTCAATTTATAGTGCTATAGGAATTGCGTGAGTCAAGTATTTTGGAAGGTGATTAGTAATATATTTTTTAAAAAAATTGGAATTTTATGATACAAAAATTATGATCTACTTTACGTTACAATTTTTATTTTCAAAAAAATTTTCAAATTAGTTTCCAGGCCCAGTATTTCAAAAAGGCTATTTGGAAAGTGAAAAATTTCTTCAAAATACGATTCTATTTTCTTCATTTTGACATTTGTAGAATTACCTCTAAACCTCTAAATTTCTTGGAATTATTTTTATTTTATTTCGGTCTATTTAAAGAGTGATTTGATTGAATTAAATTGATTGAATTATAAAACTGTAGAAAGTATTTAATTTTCTTCGGATTAATTACATTAAGTTTATATTGAGCTTAAACACCAAGTTTTGCTGTTATAGGAAGTAGAAACAAATTTTTAATGATAAAATTTATTTGAAACTATTTGAAAGTTTTATTTTCTGTTTCAGAAAAAGATTTTTTTGTAGATTAAATCTATATTTTAACCAAGATATTTTTATGAAAAACAAAGTGATAGAAAAAAATTATATTTTAGGCAGTAAATATTAAATATTTTTCGTAAAATATAGCATCAAATATCATTTTTATAAATCGTTTCATATTTAAATTATAAACTTTTTGCTCTCCTGTAACAGAAAAATCTGAATTTTCAGAATGATATAGATAATTTCGTTTCAAATATTTAAGATATTAATGAGCAGTAGATAATGGCGTTTTAAGCAATTCTTAAGCAGGGAAAGATTTCATTAAAGACTAAAATGTATTTTCCATATATTCAGATGTAACATAATAAAGATTATATTATGAAATCAAAACAAAATTAAAGAATATATAAAAAAAATTCCAAAACATTAAAATTAGTTTCTCGCAACGCTTAACACTAAAATAACTCAAGAATAATGAAAAAAATAAACATTCTTTCTAATTCTCGCTAAAAATTTCAAGATAAATCAGAAAACACGAATGAGAAGTTTTTTTATTCAATATGAAAGATTTTATAAAATTAAAAGAAATTTCACATTATTTTGCTATCGATATTTCACACTTTAAATAAATATAATAAAAGAATTCAATTCAATATTTTTACAAATGATTTTGATGCGACAAAATTGAGTACTTTTCCTTGAAATAAAAGTTTCAAAATGATTTGAAAAAGAATAAAAAATAGAAATTTTAGAAATTCGCTTTAACCGCTTGTTTACGTAATTTTCTTTCAAAATTTGTTCGTCAGTACCCTTTCTAAATTCATTAAAATCTTTTTTTAAATTTTAGTGTAGTTTTGAATAACGTAAAGACATAATAATTCGTTGCCATTGAAAATTATTTTTATTTTTTAATAAATAGTATGTTTAAAGGTGGAATATTAAATAATAAGTTCCATTTTTTTTTGTTAAGAAATGCGTCCTTTTCATTGCACAAAATAAACACTTCATTTTTTAAAAAAATGTGTGTGTGTCCATTGAGAAAGAATAGAAGATATTTATGATTTCACAGATTCAGAAAATCTTTTCTTCAAATGGTAGTTAATTTTACAGAAATCTTTTGATCTTAAATTACTTTTTCGTAATATTTTTCTTTTAATAAGATAGTAAAGACTTCGGTAAAAATGTAATTGAAATTATTTTATGAAAAGAATCCTTATTATTTAATCATCTAAGTATTAGATGTTCTGCATTCAACTGGATCAAAGATAATATTTACAAAGCCCTCATTAGGTTGCAGTGCTGTTTTAAAAAAAATATTATTTGGATTATATTTACGTCTTCCTTTGCACACAATTCTTCATGCTCTGAACTAAAGAAAAGGTAAGCCATCTTAACTTTAAAAAAGAAGATATTTACAGATTTGTTTTGTTAATTTTCTTTAGATTTACTTTTATTTTAAATTAAAATGATAAATTTTTAAACACAGAACTCGTTATGTGTTATTTCCTTTTTTAATTGTATCCTTTAATTCTTGCAGTTAGTAAATGTTCTGGGTTGAAAAGGTTTGAAGTTGCACTTCATAAAGAAGAAGCATTTTTTAAAAAGAAGAAACACCTTACAATGGATATAAGAAGACACATATAACGTTGTATTTCAAAATTAATTGTATATTTAAAATTTCAATTTATATGAAAATATTTTAAAAATTAGGAATGGATTTTATTTTGATAATTGGATCCCTTTCACGGATTAATTGCAAAAATGGTTCAATAATGTTAATTGAAACAACCATAAATATAAATTAATACAAATACATAAAATAAAAAATTATATAATTATGTAAAAAAATTAAATAGAATATGATTTTTTCTAAAAAATATTGGGAGAATAAGAAATTGACACGCAACAGACCTTCACTGAAATAAATTAAGAGAAAATTTGCTGACATTTCAAATTATTTGATTATTAATTATTACTGTTTGATATTCTCCTTTTATTAAGATGATCCATTCCTTTCATAAAGAAAATACTTCTTATTTCTGTCCGAAATTTAATGCGTAAAGTTATTAAAAAATCAAATTTAATCAAATTTAAAATAATATTCAAATACAAATTTGGAAACCACATTATAATTAATTATATATTTCTAAGTAATCACTATGTAAATATAATTTAGAATATAATTTCAATTCTGATTTTACAAATCAGTTTAAATTAGATGATAAGTACCTTCATGATTAAAATATGAAGTTTTTATTGAAAACAAAATTACATTGTGATTTCAGTTCACTGATTTGAATAGTTACTTTTTCATTGCAACTCACTCATTCCGGTGGTCTTTATATTATTTTACACAAAATACTTTTAATTTAAGTTAAAACAAAAATTTTAATGTGATAAAAAATTGTGTGGAATATAACGATTTAGTTTAATATTTAGTGACAATTGTAAACTAATGATTTCTATTTTTTTATATTTTCCCTCGTTATTGTTTTTATAACAAATGACAATAAAAAGAAAAAGGTGTATTTATAAGTATTTAATATTAAGTTTTGCTAAATAATTTAGTCATGATCAAAACTAATAAATTTAAAAATTATACTTCTTTATTATTTATATATTTCTAGGATACAATTTTGATGATTTCGCAGACAATTTGAACATCAGAAATTTAAAATCATGAAAAACGATTTTAAAAAAAATTGTAATATTACTTGCTAACATCAGTTTAATTAAACATGTAGATATATATTTAATATGTAAAAATGAAATATTGTCCATTTAAGGGTTATAATTCAATATAAAGCGAACAACTTCTTGCAACAGAATAAATAATTTTAAAGCATCCAACAGAATAGAGAGAGTAATTTTATTATTAAGAATCATGCTTAAAATGTCTCCACTTTTTTATTTAATTTTTCCCAATTACATATATTGTGTTGTTTATCGAAAACGTATTGTATTTTCTATTATCTCAATTAAAAAAATTCATGTAAAATATAATAAAATATCCCGTTCTAACAATTCTATTGCAGAAAATGTTATTGTTTTTTAATAATAATTCTTGCATATTGTTTAATTTGGCAGAAATCAATCAAAAATTTATTGTTTAAAATAAAAATGCAGTATTTTATTGATTTTTAAGGTCTAAAGTCAAAATTTTTTTTAAAATTAATGCTCCGCAGGTTTTTTCAATCGAAAATTATACCGATACTTCAAAAAATGAAATAATTGAAATGTTTTAAAAATTTGATGTTCATACATATAAAATAAAAACACTAAATTTATATGCTTTAAATAAACTTTAGAATTAAAAACGTTTTATTGGCATTTCTTATATGTTTTAAACTAATTGACAGTCAAAACTACATCCAAAAATGTTAATTTTCTTTACCAATACATTTTTATATTTTATATTTGGAAAGAGTAATTTAGTAGCTCTGAACTGCAGTATAATTGTATACTTAAATTTGTAAACATATTACTATTAAAAAAATCTAAAAGAAAATTAATACCAGTCAAAGAAAATAAAGCAAAAAGTTAAGAACTTCAGCCGCGGCATGCATTTATAAGGAGAAAAGTAGCATTTATTTTTCAGTCAGGCAAGATGTATTCACAGCATTTATCTTTTAAAAGGAGTACTTTACAACAATAAGAGATTTTATAAATAAAATATAAGTAAATATTAAAATAGAGGGGAAATAGTTTGGCAGAAATATTATTTATTACAAAAAAAGCTTTCTCATTTCAAATGTTCCAATTGGCTTTTAACAATAAGAGTAGACACAAATTCATAAATATTTAAAACGAAATTCTTTAGACTGGGCTGAGATTCAAAAAAAGTAAAATCAATCTTAATATTTTGTGTCTCTAGATTCATCTAAAATACAGTTGCTTGTGACAAAAAAAATATATGAAATGTAAGATTTAAGATTTTCAAATGAAGTTTCCCATTTTCTTCAAAGAATTTTTGAAGCAAATAAATGCAATAAAGAAATTATCCTTTTTCTATTAGTATTTATCTATTCATTTATATATATATATATATAT
>JAOUZG010044037.1:9959713-9978400 GCA_026289955.1 Argiope argentata | reverse complement strand
ATATATATATATATTACAAAAATATAAAAACACAGATAATTTTGATCATCTAACAGGTTTTAGTGAGAAAATATAAAAATCTTTCTTTCTCAGGTGATATTCTAAACTGTATATTTTCCTAACATTAATACTAAATAAATTTTATATAAATAGTTCAAATATGTCCAAGTAATTGCTTTATATACACAAACTATCAGACTTTACATTAGAATACATTATATTACACGATAGAATAAATTTTATTACACGAAATATGCAATTTGCATACTTTATATGAAATAAATTCTTGAGTACCGAAACATTCATTCAATTTACAAATGAATAATAAAGCAATATCACTTTACAAAATATATTTTTAACGGTATTTATGTTTAACACGTATTATTAAAACAAAAAAGGAATAATAATTAAATTTACATCAACAAAAGTGTCTTTTTAGTAAAAACAATTTATGAAATTTTAAATGATACCATCTCTTTAAGGCCTAATAAATAAACAATTTCATTTCTTTTAATACTGATGCTGATACATTTATCATTAAAAAATTTTAAGGTATCCACAACTCAAATAATATTTTGGAATGCTCTTAAAATGATAGTAGAAACAAGAAGTAATATTATTTTAAAAATCCGAATTATAAAAACAAAAAAAGGACTAAAAGTTTGATTTTTCAAAAATTTTAATAGCATCATTAATTTTTTTATTACTGTCACACCATCTCAGATGGGTATCAATACACAAATTAGAGTTAAGCTTTTAACACTCTCTTTGGAGCATAAAATAACTAGACAAATATCTGTGATTACACTGATTTATTTGAAGTCTTTTATAGCCCTTTCCTAACTAAAATTGGATTTTAAATCTGCATTAAAAATTGCAGCCGAATTAAGCTTGATTAAATAAATTAAGTCAAACTTTAAAGAATTGATGAAGAAATTAAATTGAAAATGGAATTGTACTTGCAGATTAGTTATAGAGAAATATCGCAATAAAGGAAAGATTTATTTTAAATAATTTAATTTTTAAACTTTTATTTGTTTAAAATCTTAAAATTAGTATAAATAAAGATTAAAGAGTTGAAAATGTGCAATGAATTTTTGTTAATTTTAAATATAAAAGTACAGACAGATTTTTAAAAGCAAATTATTTTTGTTTTCTAATTCATTATGACATTGAAGAAAAAAATTACAGATAAATTCAATTAAATATTTATGTGCATTTATCAATGGAATCTATTGGTATTAA
Organism: Argiope argentata; assembly: GCA_026289955.1. Lineage (NCBI taxonomy): Eukaryota > Metazoa > Arthropoda > Arachnida > Araneae > Araneidae > Argiope > Argiope argentata. The sequence goes on along the minus strand of JAOUZG010044037.1, from coordinate 9,977,155 downwards.
CCAGATTTCTTTGAAGTTAAACCGATTAACATTCATTATTTAGGATTAAAGTAGATTTTAAGATGCATTAATGCAGTCATCATTTTGTGAGTTTTATAAGAAATTTTCTTCCTAATATGTATGCAAAGAGATATATTTTTTCAGAAATTTCTACAGAAGAGCATAATGATCCAAAAAAACATGTTTAGTAGCAGTTTTAATTGGCAAGTGAAGTTCGGTTTAGTGAATGATTTTTATATGAAAGTTTTGGATATTCATGGCAGAAAAAGTTCTATCCAATAAGAGATCCATATATAATTTATTAATATGATTATTTTATATAATATACAAATAAAAATGGTCTAAAATATAACACTTGTAAAAAGGGGAAATTTTATTTGGTGCATTTTTTCGTTGCAAAAACAATTTTGAGCATCAACGATTTTTTTTCTTCAGAATATTATCCATCATACAAATGTTTATTGATGTTTTAAAAATAAAATAATGATAAAATAATCAAATATAAATAAAAAAATAAACAAGAATAGCATGCATCATTGAAATTTTTTTCGACATAATAATATATACAGTCGTATAAATTATTCACATTTCAAATGAAAATTAGTTATTTAAATCAAAATTGTTTCTCCATATACAGAAGTACATTGAGAGTATGACTGATGTATGAAAAATATTTTTGATAACTTTTTTTAATGTATATGTCAATTTCCAGATAATAGAGTTAAAAGAAGTTTTTTTTAATAATTCTTCCTATAAAAATGTGAAATATGTATGTTATAATAAATACCTCAAATTTAATCTTCTTTTATGTTAAATTTGAAATATTATTAATATGTTAAGAACAATGTTACATTTATTACTTTTTATGTTAAATTAAAAATAAAGTTAATATGTTACTTTTAATTCATTTTTTATTATCATTAGCTTATTATCATATTCTGTTCTCAAATTCCAAATTACACATAATTTCGTTTTCCTTTTGAGGTTTGGACTAAATATCCTCATAGATTAATTTATTAAAGCATTCTTTTTCTCATTTCATAATTAAGTGAATAGCATACATTTTTCGTTGTGAATTCAGGATTTTTGAATTATTAAACTCTCTACAATAAATTTCATTTCAACAATAATCTTTTATTATTCATTCAGTTTTAAGCAAAGCATGAATACTCTTTGTAAAAATAAGAGCTATATATTTAAAATAAAACTTTAATTTAATTTCTTTTTTAAAAAAATTTTAACGCATTTTCAAAATTTATATCTTTGTAAACATTTTTATAATATTTTTTTCTACAGAACTATTTAATACAAAACCACTATCTATTAAGAAGATTCCGATTAAACTGATTGTTATGCTTATTATTCACCCTTCAATTGGCCTAAAAATAGAAAGTCGCCCCCACGGGATAAGATAATTATGTAAGGGTTTGAACGTAGAAAGTTGTTCATATCTTATTATCCTAATATTGACTTGAAAGTAAAAAAAATTCTAAAAATTATCCAAATGACGACGATCATTTTAACGATAACAGTCATTTTGAGAAGATACAAATACTGGATAATCGATGGTTAATGGATTAAAAAGATTGTACCGCTTTTTATTCAATAAATTGTATTTTGTTGATAAAATTCATTTTCTATTAATAAAATACTTGAAAAAAAAGCTTGTCATTTAATATATTTACCGAAATGATATATCATTTCTTTGAGCTCATGTATTATTACATTCCAGATGAATGAATTTGAATGTATTTTAAAATAATTTTAAAATCTTTATGGATATTCTTTTTAATTTTTTAAAAACAAACAGTGCTTATTCGCACATTGAACAGCTATGTAGGAAAATGTATTGCAGATAATTGTTAAAAGTAACATAATTTCTGATTTTTTAAAAATATTTAATCACTTTTGATTATAGGAAGAACATTAATGAACATAAATTGCTTCACCTATTCTAACTTTGCTACCAGTAAAACAGCACACATGATTATTAAGTCGCCGTTCTGAAATGACCTTAATGAGGATTTTGAACGAAAATTATGCTAAATAACAAAAGAAGAGGTAAATTGATGTAGATTAATTCATTATGATTATGCTTTTTGAACCTAATTTAGAGTCAGGAAATGATTTTTATAGTACAAATATTTTGTCAATTTGACGAATTATAAATTTATTTAATTTTCGTGTAAAATGAAAAAATTAGGTTAGCGTCTTAAATGTCCTTTATTTCCTTCAAACTTAAAATCAAAGTTTTCGAAGAAATTGAATTGTTCTTTAAAAAATGCGATTACATAAACTATTTTTAATTTAATATATTTTTCTAGTCTGTACACATATGACTAATTTTCTAAATGATGGGTGTTCTAGATAATTTTTAATATTGTCTTCTAAAGCTAACTTTCATAACTTCCTAACATAAATATTTTTTCGTACGTAGCGAATCTTAATTTCTAGATTATATGATTTTTTGAAAAAAAAAGAACGGAATTTGTTTTAGATTATATTCAAATCCAAATGTTTGTGTAACTTTCAATTTCATTTCTAATTTCTTGTGTGAATTAAACACATTTTATTTGATTTTATCAAGAATTTTGGAAAGAAAATATTTAAAAATGAAATTGCTGAGATTTGAAGTATATAATTGCAATGTAATTATCTTTTGGAATTAGTTAAATCCACATTAGAAATTCTGATTCCCTGGTATCCGTTATTATAATATAGGCATATAATATGAATTTGGTAATATATGGAAATCAACTTTAAATCTGAAATATTTTTATACTTTTCAGTTAATATGTTTTCAAAGATTAAATGTTCAAAGGTTAGCATATTTCACTTACATTGCAGTCATCGAACTGTCTTACATTCATTCTCCCAAGAAAGTCATTAAAGACTTGATAATTCAATAAAAGGAATCTAAAGTACATAAATTCTTTATTGAAAAAATTAAGAAAATGTTCCCAAAAGACAAACAATCATAAGCAAATAATTATGTGACAAGCAAAAAAGGTAAAAAGCTTTTATAGCAATCATCCATTAGATGTAAATTTCCCTATTTGAATTATAATTCATCATTTTTTCCTTTGATATGCTCTTTTTTCTTTTTTTCAGTCAAAGTGAAATAAAATAATTTTTAAATGAACATAATGTAAAAAACAAATCAATGCTGATTTTTTATATATTTTCATAATTCATTTTTTAAATCTCTATAAGTCATAATAATTAATTTTTGAAATAGCTAATAGAGATTCGTAAACAGTATAAACTTATGTATTAGCTAGAAAAACGTTTTCTGCATTGTATTCTTTGATGTGTAACATTTGAAAAACATAGTATGTTTTTATTTTTTTAATATATAGGATACAGATTCCAATCTTGAAAAATCCTAGACAAAGGACATACAAGAATAGAATATATAGGAGATAACAGATATATATTTCATTATTCCATGAACGTATAAACGAATAGTTGAATTTAAATACCAAATTAGAGTAGTATGCACAGAAATTTTTATTTTTGCCGTTGAAGAAATTCTATTTTAATTTTAAATGACAACACAAGAGAAAATATATATTATATTGAAAAATTTATTTATTACTGAGATTTTATTGATTGAGAAAATATATAGTGAGAAAAAGATAATTTATATTGAGAAAATATTATATTGAGAAAAAGAAATCCATTATTAATTTACAGCCATCTTCCGAAAAAATAATGGATTTCTTTCCATTATTTTCTTTCCAAATGGAATTTTTGAAAATAATGGAAAAATAAATCCCTACTATCTCGGTAGATGACTGTAAAGTAATTATGGATTTTTTCCCTAACCTAATATTTCATTATTTTTAATTATTACAGGCAATACATTTCACACCGTTACCATTAGTTATTACATTATCACTCAACTGTTAAACAAATACGATACACATAAATGCGACGTTGCTTTTTCCTCCCTAACTAAGTTACATAACGAAAAAATCAATTTTACAATATTGATTAAAATTGCCTTATCAAAAAGATTGTGGAATGTTTTTTTTCATTCACTGCTAAACTAAAGTAAAACTACACACACACACACACACACACACACACACATATATATATATATATATATATATATATATATATATATATAAAGTAAAACTACATATATATAAGACTCATGGGTCGTTCGCCAATATCAAAATTTATGATGTGGCTAATATATATTGAAGCCTTACACAATAATTATAATTATAATTACTTTTTGGTAAAACTAAATATTTTTCACCAGTATCGCAAACTCCGATTTCCTGACAGTAAGACGATTCTTTTTTCTTGGAGGAAACAAAATATCATTTTAGGAGAAATTATTCAGCAGAATAAAAATCTAAATAGAATTTTGATTTGGATTATCTAAAAGTAAAATCGAATAATTTTTTTAATACTTCACTAAAAAGTAGTAAAAGTAGTTCACTAAAAGTAGTAGTAAATTGTAAGGACATCATCTCATCCCCTCACCATTGTCAATACCATTTGATTGGCGCAGTATGCTCAAACATGGCCTTTACGTCATTAAATCTCACACACAACAACAACCCACCATTAAAAAAAATTCGAAAACTCATATTAGAGTGACTTAATCCGAAAAAAATTTCTTGGAAGATGAATGATAGCCAAAGAATTCTGCAATTCATCATAAATGAATAGGTTTTTTACCTTAGTTAAGATAAAATTAAAAAAAAATGTTTTTGCTACATAAGAGAAAGTGTGGATATATATAAATAAAATCATTAGGAGAATTGCTATATGTGTAAAATGTTGAAGATGTTTCGTCAATCCCATATATTGTAAAATATTGTCATTATATTGCAAAATTCAGAAGATTACATAGCAAAAGTATTGTGGAACATTGACTTTGCTACATGCTTCCATGTATATATTGAAGCATAAAATGGAATATTATATGTATCCTTTTATGAATAAAGAAATTTTCTATATTTCATAGTTCAGCTATATTTATAAAATTCTCCTTATTACTCATTTCACGAAAAGGAGTTTTGAAATATAAAACACAAATATTTTCACATGATTCAAGATTTTGCAAATATATGCATTGAAATAGAAAGAAGTAATATAAAAAACTATTTTTTAAAATAAAAAAAAGAAAAAATTATATTAGTTACTTTTTATTAATTAATAACAATCAATATAAGTAAGTATATAAATATGATAGAATCACATTATTATGTGGCAAAATAGAAAGCAAATTCCCTGGTAATTTTCCATTCCCTTTCTATATTTGGTGTTCGAACTCGCACCCCAAGGTATGCGAATCCAACGCCATACCAACCATATTATCCCGGCCTAATATACAATTACCACAAAAAAATTTATCAAAAAACTATGCTAGCATTGAATTTTCAACGCCAATTAAGGATTCAAAGCCAGATGTGGCAACAGAAAATGCGTAATTTTTCTAATATAGTTGGGGCAACGCAAAACAGATGAGAAATTTCTAGTTTTTGTTTTTTTTAATTCTGTGATATTTTAATTCGAAAGTACTTCAAAATGGATCTGAAACATCGATTAATTATCAATTTTTAATTTAACATGTCTGAAGCATTATGAAAATAAACAGAATTGTTTAAATTATTCGGCCGAAAATATGTTAAACTAACCTCGTTAGAGAGATGAAAAAACAAACTGAATTCCTTACTTATTTGATAGAGAGGAAATGAAGAATTTTCGCGAGAAAGTCAGGTTTTAATTAATTAAAAAATTAATGTATTATAATTTTAAAAAAATGTATTAACATCAAAAGTCATCCACCATATGTTTTTAAAAATTTACTTGAACTTGATTGGATAAATAAAAAGTATTTTATTAACGATTGAAAATTTGTACAAGATATATATAGAGAGAGATAGTGTGAGTTAATAGTAGGAATTGAAAAATATGTTTTTATCATATAAAGGAAGGTGTGGATGGATACAAATAAAATCATTAGGAGAATTGCTATGTGTGTAATAAGTTGAAGATGTTTCTCTAATTCCAAATATTTCAAAAAGATTGTCGTTATATTGCAAATTTCAGAAGATGACAATGCAAAATATTGTGAAACATCTGAGTTAGCTGAAAGCTTCCAAGTATAGATTCAAGAAGAAAACAGAATTGTATATGAATCCTATTGAGAATAAAGATATTTTCTATCTTTCATAGTGCTGTTATATTTTCAAAATTCTCCTTATTACACATTTCATAAATGGGATTCGAAATAAAAAACAGAAAATTTTCTCATGAATAGAGATTTTACAAATATATGCATTGAACTAGAAATAAAGAAAATGTTCTAGAATTCTACGATATTAATATGATATGTACTCATCCTACATATTTTCCACTTTCGCAATCCGTACAGAAAAATCAAGAAAGAAAAACTTCAGGAAATGTCTGGTAAAGAATTTGCTTCACTTTAAAAAGAAAGAAAGTAATTTTTCTTCAAACATACCAGCCAAAGTTTATTTATAAAGAAAAAAAAAGCAATCGTTAAAAAATAAAGAGAAAGGCACACTAATGAAAAGTATTAATTTAAACTCATTACTTGAAAACAAAATTAAGAACTTTTTTGGAAATAAATATCATCACTGCCATTAATAAATTTTAATATTTCTCAGAAGCGTTATTGTTTCTATGATCAAACTAAATATTCTGTAGTATATCCATTGCATCACTAATTAAGTGGGAGGGAATTCCCATAAAGTCGGAGAAGGATTCTCAGAAAGCAGCGGTAAATAATAATTGATTCTAAAAATAAAATTAATAATCGTTAATTATGAAAGCCCCAATATCTGCTTTAAAGCATTTGTTAAAGGGAAATAAGAAGCATCATGTCATTCATAACAGCGTTAGAATACAGCATTATGGTTGAAAAGCATTGGAATAAAAGGTTTTCTCCGAAATGATGATATTCGAATTTAATTATACTGATATTTTTACTGGATATTCTAGCAAATCAAAAGATTCCAAGAATCACTTAGAAACATTCTAAGAATTTCTATACAATCTAATAATAAACTATTATGAGTCTGTGTGCTTGCCTTCCCCTACCTAATTGCAATCAAATGGGACGAAGATTTATTTTGAAAGATGTTAATATACACTTCGGAATGATTTAATTAAAATTTTTAATAGTTATCTTACGATTGAAAAATTTTATTTATTACCTAATTATTTGATTTTTTTATTAATTATCTCAATTTTATTTTATTAATATCTTCCAGACTTTAATACCAAAATTTTAGTTTACATAATTACTACAATATATTCTGGAGTCCGGGTATAGGGATAGAGAATTTTTAATTATTTTTATTTTAAATTTTAATAACTTTCAATATCAATTTTTGAACTACGAATTCCTTTTTATTTATTTATTGTAAGTGCAGACTTTCAATGTTCTCGTTGTTCGTCAATATCCATGCTTTTTCACAGTAATACTTTAATAAAGTTCCCGTTTTGTAAATATTCTAATAATTAAGGGCATAAAAACTCTACAACCGAAAGTAATGTTTAACCAATTACATGTGTTTAAGTGTTATTATTTTATAATTTATTGGATTTGTATTATTCAAAAATTTATTTATGTATCAATTAATAGATACAAAGTTATATTATCAACTCGATATTTACACTCTTTCAACATAACAACCGCCTTTGTTGGGTGCTTATACTTTTTAATAAGTAATTCATCTCTGTTTATGCTACATGTTGTTATGAAATCATAACATTATGTTATTGTGTAATTTTTTGTCCATTGTCTTAGATAAATTGTTAGCCATATTTGAATATCTCCTATGTCTAAGAAAGTATCTCTTCAAAAATTCAATTCGTTGATTCCACCAATACCAACTCATCATAAATCAATTTGTTATATGGGTGAATTCTGATTCCTTACTTTCTCCTATACCATGTGTAGAGAAAATTTTGTTAGAGCAAAAAATTTCTCATTCGAGATTTTAAGGAAATTTGAAGTGTTACAAGTCCTCGAATCCAAAAAAAAACTTTTTTTTTTTCATTTTGTCTTTTTGTCGGTGTGTGAATGCCATAAATAAAAAAATACTTTGCACTAGACGATATAAATTTTGCACATGGGACCTCACCAGTTATCAAGATCACGCTTAAATAACTTCCAGGAGTTAAATTTCAACTCAAAGACATTTGGTTGATTCTCAATCACAGCCAAATTCGTTTTTATATTAACTCTGAAAATTTTAAAAAAAAATGTTTTTCTTTTTTGAATACAAATAACAGGCAATGTAATATTGATAATGGATTCTGAAATAAGGAGAACAACAATTAAATTCCAAAGTAAAAAATTAATTAATTAGAAATTTCCAAAAATTACGCATTTAGATGTAGTCTGCATGATTTTTACATTACTTTCTATTCTGAAAATCCTAGAAGTATTTTCCTATTTGAAGAGGAGCAGTCACTTTAAATCTTCCAATCTGTTTAAATAATTTTAAAGATTTGCATTTTTTTAAATTGAGACAATACAGACAATATAAAAATTAATGAAACATTGTTTTTTTTTTAATTTTGAAAATCGAAAAGTAAAATATCTAAAAAAAGGCATCTTATAAAACAATTAAATTTTTTAAAAGTAATCATAACGATTCCAAACTTTTCACACAGCCCTTTTCTCTAATATCAATTGCATTCGACAATGTGTAGTTAAATATTCCAAGAATATGAGATTCTTCATGACATATTCCTTCTTTTTAGAGAGTAGAAAAACCAACCCTTATATCCTCCAGGCGGCAATTTTCATATATAAACAAAATCTACTAGTGAAGGAGGTCTCAAAAAAGCAAAGAAATATTTCCTCTCTTCAAGAAAGAAAAGAAATACGCCCTTGAGAATTGAAAATAAAGAAAAGAAAATAAAAAAAACAGCAACTCTGAAAAATCTGATTTATTTTTATGCGAATCTAAATCATGATAAAAAATTGAGAATTTATGGGAAAAGGAAATATAAATAAAATCATACATGAATATGAAAACCAAACCGGCTCACAGTATTTAAGGTGATCAAAATTAAAATATCCCAACTTAATCACACTTTACAACAAACAAGTCCTTTTAACTGTTGATTATGCTATTCAAGCCATGAGGAGAAGATTACATGTATACTGTAATCTTCTCCTCATGGCTTGACAGTATACAAATTATTACATGTATACTGTCCCCTAATTTGGATAGATGGCGCTGTCCGCTGTCGACTAAAGAGACGTCGCCATATTGTTGTTGTAGGGGAAAGGTGCTTAACATGTCTTGACGCGTTGCGTTGTCTTTTGTAACAGAGCTGACTTCTAAATTATTTAATACTTCTTAATTTTCTAAATTTTACTAGACATGTTAAACATGTTTCCCCGTTTTGTTTCTAAATTTATCTTAAATGTTTTCTGTGGTGTGTGTACGTTTGTGTAGTCTGTAAATAAATGTTCTTAGTGCTAAAGAGTATAGTCGACCTTTTAGCTAAGACATTACACATGAATACATGTATAAAATTAACGGGGGTGCTGTACAGAAAATAATAGACTGAAAATATTGAAATACTCATTTATAACACATTTTATTCGAATATATCGAAAATTCAATCATAAGGAACCTCTCAATGCAAGGGAAACTGCTCTATGTGGTTCTCTTCTAACAGAAGTAAAATGTGCATTCTGCGGGCACCTTGTTCAACTTCTGATTCTTATTGGTTGATTGAGATGCCTCTCACTTGCAGAGTGATACTTTCTTTCAAATCTTCCAAGTATATCAGACTTCCTGTATAAGCAAGATTTTTTAAGTGTCCTCAAAGCTGAAAATCGCAGAGATTAAGACTTGTAGAACTATATTGTTAGATTGCGGCGACGCATGACTAATTATTTTCGCATAAAACAGTTTTTCCGAATAAAGTGTACCTGTGCAAAGAATACAATGTTTGAAGGCACTAAAGCTTGCATTAATGTAATTGAATCAAGACATCGGAGCTGTTTCATTTGGAAAACATCAACATTTTCCAGCTTGTTGAGATGATTGTTGTTGATTTGCTTAAATTCTGAAGTCGACAACTCTCAAGAAGTGCTGCTGCAGCATTTTCTTTGTTTCATAAATCAATTTCACAAAAAAAGTTTTAAAGGATTAAACAAGAAGTAAGTTGAATTAGGATGCTAATTCATGTTTCACGTATGTATGCATTTTAAATTATATTTAATGTGCAATTTCTACGATATATGCATTTTAATAACATTTTTAAGGAAACTTACCACAAAACAAAAGTGAAAATTTTCATCTATAATACATATTTCATTTATTCGTTTAGGATTGAGGGAGGGTAATAAGGTACTAATTTTGCAAAGTTAGTGATTTTTTTTCAAATTAAAATAGTTTGATGCGAAAGAAAATAAATATATTATTTCTGTGAATGCATAATTATCTTTTCTTTGCTCATTTAAAATTCATTTTTTTAAAAATAATTTAATAATTAGATATTTAATTGCCCAGAATTTTTCCTAATTATTTAGAATAAACTTATTTAACTTATGATTACATTAACTAATTGATTCGAGAATAATATTTTTAATGGTAAGAAAATATATCTCACTTCTTAAGGAATTATATATCAATTATCCTAAAATATTGGCATTACTTTTGACTTTTTCAATCAAAATTATATCCAACTTTAGAGAGAATCACCATAAATCATCATAACTATTTAAAATCTGTAATTTGAAATATTTTGTAAGAAATCTGCTTCCAATTTTGTCGGGAAATTAATTTTTATATGTTACTACCATCAATGCCATATGAACTAGTTTTAAGAAGGAGCCTCCATTAAATTTTCCCTTATTTCGTTTAATTCTAATTCCCTCTTCTAACCACTTACTGTTTGTCTTTCCTTGCGAAATTCCTTCGGGATTGGGATCAGATGTCGCTAAGAACTGTAGGGAAATTATAAATTCTGCGTCTTCCATAAATCAAAGTTTTGGGATTCTTCGATGTTGGAGAAAAGGAAGCTCCCAATCTTACTTTTCAAAAGTTAGTAGCATTTGCAGGAGAAAAATTGTGCTTTTCAATGCAATTAATAATAATGGCGTAATGTAGCAGGAAGAGAGAGGGAATAAACCAGGAGGAAATTTAGCTGCCAAATTACTCAGTGAAAATAATTCTTTTATGATTTGAATTACTACTTTTCATATTTTTTTTTATTTCCCAACATTCAAGATTATTCAACTGTTTAATTTGAGACGTTACATGGTAATCCTTTTTCTATTAGCGAATGTAATATTCTCGCTCTCTCTTGCAACTAGTAACACCATCTATTCAAATGGTGACTTGGCGGCAAGGTCTTGGCTCGTGAGTCGTAGGGTTTCAAGCTCGGGACCCAAATCCACCTAAGAACCGGCTTGTAAGGATGGTCTGCAATTGTGGCGTGGTGTGCAGAAGAATGACACCAGCTCAGGTGTCATTCTCGTCGTCCCACCACGGCTCAGAATTATGAGGTCAGGCCCAAAATAGTCCTCGTGTTGCTTTACAACGGAACCTTAACATAACTAAACTAAGCTATTCTAATGGTAGGAAATTCGTATCAAAAATTTTCATATTAAAATATATCTTTGAATAAAATATGACTTTACATGCCGGTAAGAAAACAACACCAGGGTTAAAAGATCTATATATTAAATATTAGTACATTTAATCATAGTTATTGATCTTGTTAGATTTAAAATGGACAATTTTCCACTTTTTATATATTAGCAAAAGTTCAGAAGAATTTATTTCCGATTTGTGAGATAAAAGGGCGCCAGCATAGATTCAAACAAGTAATAAGGGTTAAATATATTCGATTACATCTTTCAGAACTCTGAATGTTCTTAAAGGACCAAATGATTCAAAAGTGTAAAATAATAACTGCTAGGTATCAAAATACATAATAATTTAAAATCAAACCATGCAATTAGTAAAATCTTTTATATATTTCACTGAAATTTATAAAATATTTTATTAATCTTTTATAAATGTTTCAAGAAACTTCAAACACCTATTCCAAAAAGTTAGAAGCTGATTGTCTCGATAAAACGTACGTAGTATTATGGATATGGTAATGATGCCGTTAAAGGTGGATGGTATGCAGGATTTTTGAAAAAAGTAAAAGAAATAAAACAGAAACTTGAATTCATGTTTTATTTAAACTTTTCTTTAAACTTTGTTAGTCAAGATACTGCCTCACTGAGACAAGCTCAATATTTTTTTGTGCATTTAAATGCTGTTGCCATTTTTTAATGTTTATATATAGTTAAAAAATAACTTCAAGCAAACGTTTAAGAAAAAATATTTAGTATACAAGATGGAGTTTAAGATTATTATATGACATTAGAATATATATATGTGTGTTCCACTATTCTAATTTCAAAACAAACTCTTGCTTTATTTCAGATGCAAAAATATTGGAATTTAGTATTTTTCTTCAAAATCGGTGAGATAAATTTTATTTTTTAATTTAAAAAGGATTACTTGAGATCTTAATTGTCTATCCTCAGGTCTGAAAACAATGCACATTTGATAATTAAATGTTTTTTAAATAAACAAAATCGCTGTTATTCTACATTTTCTTTACTGTAGCAAGGAAATAATGTAAATTTGATTACAATTTATAAAATTCTTTTATACGTAATTTATTTTCAGCTTCAAAGAGAATTATGTGAAATGGTATATTATTAAGTAAGCTTCTTCTAAGTATGTATAAGAAAAGGATAAAATTCAAGATTTTTAATACCATTCTCGACACGTTGAGATTAAATATTCATTTTGGATATAAAATAAGTATTTGGCTCTACCTGGGAAAATAAAATAGGATGAATCTGTTTTTGAAACACACGTATGTAATTTTTTTTAATTGTAAATTTGTTATTGTAAATTTTCCTTGTTTTTTAAACCGTTTTTCAAACGGTTTTAAAAGTTAAATCAAATCATCTAATCTCTTTTCCTAAAAATTAAAGATTTTATTTTCCGACAGAGTAAATATTTTTTAAAAAAAAATGCTGAATAAACAAATTAGCAATTATATATATATTTTTTGTAATTTTTATGTTATCTGTCTTGCAGATAGTAATATCATTTGAATTTTTTCATATGACATGTAATCAACATTGGTTTTTTTAATATTCTTTGTCGTTTCCAGAAGGAATAGAAATATTTGTGCTGCTTTGGTTGAAAAAATGTTTATCTTCAAAATTAAATACTTTTAGTCTAACTTTTTAAAATTTTTTTTAACTTTTCAGTAATTTAGAATATTCTCGAAGAAAAATATTCTTGAAGATATTTTATGAAAAGAATTCTGAAGTGTCATTTTAACGGTGCGTAACAGACGTTAATGAATTATCTTGTACTTTTAATATTCATAACAGATGAAATTCAAATCAGCTTTATTTTTCTTTAAAAAAACTATCATGAAATTCCCGAAAAAGAGGAATGTTTTTGTGCTCCCTTTATTTGAAAAATATTTCCCTTCAATTGGAAAATTTTTAATTTAATATTGCATTATTTATTCACATATTTTTAAAAAAAGTTGTTTAGAATATTTTTAAGAATTATTAATAAACTTGGCGGTATTTTATGAATGAAATACTCCATCGATATCCATTTGATGTATAACAAATGTTTATGAATTCATTTGTAATATATTTTTTTTACATTTATAAAATAGAGGTAAAAACTTTTAACTTCGGATTTATTTATTTGTTTTTCTTGTTATTTTTATTTTATTTCGGTTTTATTTATTCCGGTTATTTTATTCCGGTTTTATTTTATTCCGGTTATAAATGTTTCGCTCTGTATGACAATGAAATATTTTTGAACACGTAATAATGAATTGTTATATTTGTTTACAGTTATGTTTTTTCTCTTTATGTCATTTAATGAAAGGAATACTGGCAAATAAATGGTGTATAATACACGTTTATGAATTGTGGCAAAATTTAAATCAACATTTTTTTTAATTCTCGATCTATTCCAAAAATAATAGAAATATTTATGCTCAACTTGCTTGAAAAATGTTTCTGTCCAAAGGAAAAAAATTCTAAACTAAAAACAAAATTCTAAAAATAATAATTCTAGAAAAAAATTTCAAAACAAAAAGGAGTTTAAATATTGCATTCAACCATAAAAAACAATTTTCTTCTTTATTAAATCTGAAAGAAAGTAGGTGGCATTTCAAAAATTCATATTTTCATCTTTATTAAAAAACATGATACAAATTTCAAAATACTTATTTCTCTCATTTATGAGATTATTTGGAAAGTAATTGTAATATAAAAATAGTAATGTTAGATGATAAAGGCATTTAATATGTGCATTTAATTTATTATAAAACTCTATTTGAATTTTGATCTCATTTCTTGATAACTTGCGTAAGTTGTTGAAATCCGTTCCCCGTGCGATGAAATTAAAAGAAATTATTGCTTTAAGATTATATATATTGAATAGTATAACCACTTCAGTCAATTATTTCACTGTGCAGTCTTTTTTATAATACATATTCACATCAGATTAACAATATAATTATCTTATTATATAATTAACATCATATTTAACAATAAAAGAAGATAAGTGATTGGAATGGAATATATTATTAATTAATAAGTATATAAATGTTTCAGATAAATATTATTGGTGTAATCAAATTATTTTAAAACCTTTTTGGCTGAACTCATCTCACGAGAACTTCATTAAAGATTTCCTCATATTTATCAGCATTGATGATAAAAGTTTAAAAAAAAAATTTGTAGTTTAATTTTCTATTGTTGGCCAAAAATGTATGAAATTTCCCTTTCATTATCCTAAAAATAGTAATTAAATTTTGAATTTCTAATAATTATTTTTTAAGAAAGGAAAATGCAGTTTATCAAAAAGAAGAATTTGAAATAAAGAAAATAATTTTGCTATAAGAAGTTATACTTCAAAGTAATAAAAAAGGTTTTACATAATTGTAGTTTAAAATATGTAAAACATAAAGAATAAAAAAATATTCATTTCTTTATGCTTAAAGTATATTTTATGACTTTTATGTCATGAATATGTATTTTTATTTTATATTTATTGAATTAGGAGTTAAATATTTATTATATCTAAAAAATGAAAAAATAGATATAAATTTAATTTAAAACATCAGTTGTCTTAAATTGGAAATACTATTTAACATGAAGAGCATAAAATAATTTTCATCAATTGCTATTTTACTTCCGCTGTTTGTAAGTAAAGTATATATCACCATATTTCAGAGAGTTTGACTTGAACAATCAGATCAGATTTTCCAAAAAACTAATTTAATCAGTAGTTTCCTCCATCGAAAGTAATAAAAAGCGAAACTTCCAACTATATGTATTTGATTTGCAGATCGTTGCTTATGAATAATTGAGTTTATAATAGTATGATAAAATTGATAGATTGTTTGCAATCTATCAATTCAGATGGACAGCAGAATAGTTTTAAAAAAGGATACTAAAATGAAAATGAAAACTTATATCTCTAATGAATAGTTTTTGAATGAAACTGTATAGTTTATAACATATATATTATTTTGCTACATCGTCTGTAATAAATTAAAAATAATCATTAAAGAAGCATTCAAAAAACATAACAAGATAATGATTTCCTATTGTTAAATTCTTAGAATCTCCAAATTTACATTTATCGTTTTCATGTTTTGAAATCGTTCATATTATAAAGAGACTGATTAAATTCATTGATTGTTTGTTCATGCAATTAATAAACGTAAAAAATAATAGATTTGCATGAGTGTGTTGCGTCATTAGTTACCATTGTTAAGTTTAAAATACATATAAAAAAACCTAAATAATATTTTTATATACATATTGTATGAAATATTTATATAATAAAAAAAACCTATTATATTAACTGAGTATCAGATAAAGGCAGGAATTCAGTCAACGTCAAGACTAATTAATCTAAGAAAATAAATAATACTGCATAAAGGCATAAACGTATGTATACATGCAAGCACCATACATTCTATGAATGTACTGTAATAAATGCCTTTTTGTTGTTACAATATGTACTTTTGAGAAAAAGCAGATTGTATCAATATTGATTATTATGTATTTCACATTGTTCTTAATGCTAAATGAAGTAATAAATTAAATATTTACCAAATTTATTCATTCATTTATCATTGTATATTTATTCATTTACTCCATGGGCATGTAACTCAAAAATAGTTTAAGTAATTGAAGAATAATCTTTTAGTGGCCGGCTGGCAAACTGGATTAATAATAACTGAAATTTTGATTGAATATTTTATGCCACTTCTTTTCTTCATCAAAATAATTTTAATGAGGATATAACACACAATATTATAGAAGCTTTTTAACATTTTAATTATACAACGTATCTCTTAATTTTTTGTCTACTGCAGTAAAATTTTAATTTTAAATAATTTTCAAAATGATTCAAAGGACGTATACAGGTATTTTATTTTTGTTTCTTTCTATAAATTTATATTTGAAAAGATGATGAAATCTGAATTTTAAACCCTCTTATGATCCAATTGAATTCAAAGCAAAAAAAAAAAAAAACATTATTCTTAAGGATACAGCTTTTAAATAAAAAAAATAAGTTTCTAACATCTGAGACCAAATATAATCGAGTTATGAATATCTATTTTAAAACAATGAATATTTTCGTAATTTTAAATAAAACATATTTGGGCATATATTTTATTTACATATATATTTGTATATCTTTTATTGAAGCATTCAGTGTTTATAGAAAAATGTATACTGCAGGAAAAGTTGGGATTTAAGTATTTATTAAATTGGAAGAAAACACAACACAATTGATTAATAAGAAGTGTTTGGAGACATTTTAAATTTATTTTTGTAAATCCTTGTTCTTTCTCTTACCAATTCACTATTCGAAAACAAGCCTTTTAGGTAATCTTTAAGATAATATTAATGTCAAAAAAACTTTAAAAGGTTTTATCTCGTTCTGTTAAAAGAGACGAATCAAGTAAACATAAATTACATTAACATTTTATTTTGTATGAAATGGCTCAAAGGACCATTAACGGTACTGCTTTTCTGAAAAGCTCTAACAGAGTATTTTGGAAGAAAATAATGCTTAATAATGTGCGAAGATGTCAGCTAATTGTTTGTGACGGTCACCGCTAAAATCAAATTTCACATACGAAATCCTCTGCATAGGGATAAGCATCTATAAATTTGGTATGATGCCATACACCAAATTTTAAAATAAAAATTATTGCTTTAATTTTTTTTAAAAAATATTACAATTTATTATATAATATTTTTCACTTCGAGTCATAAAATGTTTGAAATAGTTCGAAAGTCACTGCGAAATTTCTGAAAAAAAGAATGTAAAAACATTTAATTCAATT
>JAOUZG010044037.1:9914347-9925686 GCA_026289955.1 Argiope argentata | reverse complement strand
GGTTAAGCTTCCGGCAACAAATAGTTTTTGGTAACTATGTATTATTTAAACATTTTTAGGCTTATTCAACATGTTAAAGAGGGATCACAATTAAATAATTCTTGAAAATGTGCAGTTTAAATTCAGTTTGAGTAATGAGCTACAAGTAAAATATTTAAGACGAATATCAAAGTTTTGAATAGTGATTGGATGGAATTTCTCTTATTAAACTTTCACATAATATCTTCAGAAGGATACTTGACTATGAAGACAGATTTAATACGATTTGGGGCAACAAATATAGGAGATTTTGTAGGCACTAAATATAAATTTGAGAAATTTTAATTGATTTTAGAGATTGGTCAAGAATCCTGATATATAAGAATGAGTTCTTTTAAAAATTAATGGTGGCTTAATAAGAGATTGAAGACAGAAATGGTACGAATTCCCATCGCGCGGAAAAATTAATTATTTTAAAATCAGAATGTTTGTCTTCTGATGGAACGAACTTCTAAGAAATGTCTGTCAAAGTAAATCAGTATTCAACTGCAAAACAGTTAATGAATATTAATCAGATTGTTAAAAAATTTAATATACAAAACTGTAGTAAAGTACATCCGATTCCTCTAGATAGGTTTATTTCTTTCAAATTAATATGTTATTTTACTTATTGCGGAAACAATAAATAAAATTGACTTTTCAAAGTCTTCAGAATGCATATTCTTTCCTCTATGTGAACTAATAATCATATATTCATTTTAAATCATCAACTTTTTTCAAAATCAGGGTTTTTAATTGCAAAAGGTATTATTTTTAAGAATGCATTACTAAAATTATTAGTGTATAAAAGTCAATGTTTATATTGAAATCATTTTTTTGTGTTTATGAGATTTATTTATAAGCAGCTTATCACTTTAGAATGCAATTCCGTTATTTAAAGCATCTTTTATTGATTCATGTTATTCTATGCGAGGATTTCTTCGAAGTTGTTTCTACACAGAAAATAAATTAATTCATATTTGAAGATATAAATTATGTATTTGAAAGTTTTAATTAAATTATTGGAAATTTTAAGATCAAAGTGTGCATTTTAAAAATCCTTCAATTTTCTTATTCTTAATTTTTTATTTATTTTAATGTCATCAAGAAAATAATTATAATATTAACAAAAGGAACTAAAATGAAAATAAAATTAATTGTTCCTAAAATAATAAATGCATTTTTGACAGACTTAAATCAATTAAAGGATGAATTCTATTTACTAATGCTATATTTAGTAATTCGAATATCTTTAAATTAAAATGTTCTTTCTGTATTTCTGAATGAGTTTGTGCACATATGTGTCTCTAAGAGCAAAAACAAAAAATGTCATTATCATAGAATTAAAAGATTAAAATGAAATCTGCTATGAATATTTCAATATATCATGCCAGCACATAATTAGTTGAACCGACAAACACCACGTGTTTGTGCAAGTAAAATTATATGTTTATTCCTTTTAATGATTTCATTGAATGAGTCACTCTAGTATTGCAAACGATCCAAAACAATTTGTCTCGTATTTATTGTTTAAAAAATATCGCATTTCCTATTCATTTCGTTTCACATAATCACGTGTTCAAAATGACATTTTTCAAGGTTTTATTTGCTGTAGTCATTAACTTATTTTTTCTTTCAGAGCTTTTGTAAATGCGATGGTGACGCATTATTAAAAGCTGATTTTTTGATTTGCTGGTGGAAATAATAAAATTTCAGTTTTTCGCCTACGGATATTTTTATTTTTCATCTACGGATTTTTGTGCATTCCCAAATTAATATCATTTTCTAACATGATAAAAATATTGGTTCGAAATAAATTGATTACTTGAAATAACTGATTCGCTTCAAAATCCTGTATTCAAAGAATATCTTTTATTTGTCAGTTTGAGTATGAACCTCAAACGAATGAAGAATTATTGATAAAAACAAGAACGTGCAGAAAACATTCAAAGAACAGCTGAGGTGTGATTAGAATCTATTTATTTTTAAGACATTTTAACTTCTTATTGAAATTCTCTTTTTTTCTTAGCCTAATCCAAGGAGAAACCATTAGTCTTCTGATCTATATATTTATCAAATTCTTTGTAAAAATGAGATCAGGTTCCAGAAATATTCTCTATAAAAACAAATTTTAAAAAACTTTAGTGAGATAAATCGTTCTATATAGCGGGAAATACTCTTTTAAAAAATATATAACTACCAATCCATAAATAGTGCTAATAAGACATGTCAACAACATTCGATCTGAAACATTTTTAATGTGTTACGTTTTAGGGATTTTTGTCAAGGTAGAAAAAATACTGTTTCTCATTTTAAGTCCTGCAAATACTCTACAATGCTAATCATCCGATGTCTAGAGCAGAATGAGCGACCAGATTGATGAATATGTGTAAAAAATCAGTACCAAGATGTTATCCAACTGCATAATCCATATTACGTACAATTCTAGCTCATTTTTGCATTTACAAGAATGTCGAGTCGAATCTAATGACGAATATTAGATTATTCATCAATCACAAGGCTCCATTGACTTGCCACCCCTGTCTCTCACGCAGAGATTAGTCCCACGGATGATTCAAATTCTTATACTGATTACTTCATTAAATATCTGTCGTTCACGTTCTTTCACTTTTTGACTGTTTTGCTTCAAAAAGTTGATACTCGCTAAACAAATGAGAACTCTGATAGAAAATTTGCTGTCAATATTATTCTTTCAACAGCTTTCTTCCAATTTTATTTTCATTTTTCTTTACTTTTTATAGTTTTTTTTGTTTCGATTAGAAGTTTATGTAACTTATAAATATAATGTTTAGTAAAATAAAATCATTAGTGGCATCATTGATGAATCAAAAACTAAAGTAAAATGAGAAATGAAATATACGCTAGTGAAAATAGTAAAGAACATTATGAAATCAAAATTCAAAAACCTTAAAAAAAGAAATCCGGCCCGATGGCTTTCTCAAGGGTCACCATCAGGCAAGGATTCTAATAAAATGGGGATTTTTTTCTGTAAAGTGTCAGACTATTGTATAAAACAATAACCCTTCTGTGACATAAAAATTCCACGTTTCAAAGTATAAGAGATGCATTAAATTTTAAGAATGTAAAAACAAATGACAATTAGGAAAAAAGGAAAAAAATAGATAAGACTCCCAATATAAAGTTCTAGAAAGAAGAAATAAAAAAATAATTCTAAACACAATACACATTAATAAATAGATAAATATTAGCAAAAGAAAAAAAAAGAAAAAAAGAAGAAGCCCGGAACATACCCTTATTCGTTAGACATCAAAATAAATAGAAATTACTTGATAATGCGAATATACTTGTGTGTGTGTGTGTGTGTGTGTGTGTGTGTGTGCGTGCGTGCATGTGTGTGCGTGTGCGTGTATGTGTGCGTGCGTGCGTGCGTGTGCGTGCGTGCGTGTATGTGTGTGTGTGCGTGAGTGCGTGTGTGTGTAAATGTGTAAATGGAGTTTTTTCAACCATCCACTCGCTTTGAGTGTTTGATGTTCAATTAGTGTTAAAAAAAGGATGACCAGTTTATAAACATTAAAGTAAGAATATAATCCTTATAGTATAAACGCATAAAGTTTGATATATATATTGAACCAAATATTATGTCTATAAAATCATGCTTTTTGCTGATTTTAATACTTTTGTTTGGAATTATCAAATTTAAATTTAAATTGGAAACTTGAATAAGATTATTTTTTAATATCGAATTTAAAGAAAATTTTAGCGAAATGTGCTCATCTAAATTTCTATTTTTATATAATGCTGTCATGAAAATTGTCTCATGTCATCATAATGATGCTGAAATGAAAAAAAAAAAGAATTATTGGCAATGGATTTGTTAAAATAAAAAATAAAATTATTTTATTAGATTTGATTGATTGATTTCTGTTTCTGAAATTTCTGATAAATCTATTTTAACATGAATGTAAATATTTCGTATCAAGATCAAAATTAACACAAAGATATATTAATATCTATCTCACTGTGCAACCTATATAATCGACAAATGGAATAATATTAACCATAAGAGCATATTTCATATACTCAGGGTTATATATAATACATATTAAATTTCAACACATTTAAAAATAAAGAAAATTTATCTTTTAAAATAGTAAAAAGTTAATCACATTGATAAATTTGACATTTAAATTATTCACAAATAAAAAAAATCATAAACATTAAGAAATAAATATTCATAATACTGCTTCCTTGCTTACATCCAGAAAAATAAATATTATTTTTTAAAAAAATTTTTACTCATCTCTACTTTTTCAAAAATTTATTCAAAGAAATTAAAAAGTAATTATCTTTAAAGTAAAATCAGATAAAATTTTATTCACATTCATTGGATTTGTGTACATTTATTAAATTGTGGTTTATCAGGTGATATTAGAAATTCTCAATTTATCGGTTTAGAATAAATACTGATACATTCAAAACCTATTGAAACTAAAAACCATAGGTGAATTTCAAGAAATTTATAATGCTTTGTTTCCAAACAAAAATGACAAACCTTAACATGTGAGCATATTGAACAAAAAATTCTTTATTGATATTAACTATGAATGCTACAAAATATATTGCAAAGATTGAATTCAAAATAATAATTCTTAAAAGAATTAACTATTTTCCTTGTCAGCTCTCCAACATCTTAAAACAATGTTTAAATAGCAATAAAATACCTCTCGGCAAACAGAAAAACTTCCATTCTCCAATTGTACAAAACTGATTTCTGATCTCAGCTTCCATATCTGTAACCAAGTAATGCGATAGACTCACTTTTCTTTTAGAAGTTAATTCGTCTACTAGTTACTTGCAATGCATATCAAGCATCGTTTGGTCTTCTTTAGCATCATGCGCCGACTGTTCTCTGCTGTGCTCTTTCCCTCAACAACCACGAATAAGAAGCCCGAAAGCAGAAGCTGGAATGCTTCTCTGCATGAGAAAAAGAAGTAAATATCACGCCTGGGATAAAGTCAACATCCGAAAGGAATCTCGGGCTCTTCTGCTGCTTACTTCCCAGCTCTTTTCGACTGCCTTCTGCTTTCCTCAATCTCTCTCACTTCCATTGGCGTAGGGTTTTTTTCTTTGTTGGCAGCAGTAGTAGCTTGTGGAATGTTGTCTTTTACCCCTAGGGATCCCTTTATTTGTCTTTCGACAACGAAACTCCAATTCAGCACCTGCTGCCCTTGAATCTATTATTTGTTATCTAGCTGATATTTTATATTATTCTGATTTTTTTTCGTATTTTTATATTGGAATGTCTTTTTCAAATGCAATAAAATACTCAATATAATTTTCGCCAGTAAATTTACGTATCTAAAGAAAAAAATGAAAGATTCTGTTTACTAGAAATATGTTATTGGATAAAATATGATGGTGTGTGTGTGTGTGTGTGTGTGTGTGACGAAAAAAAGACGAGCCATATATATTTCAGATATATATTCATTTATATATCTGAAATATATATGGTTCACTCAAATACTTTGCTTTTGCTTTTAAAGGGATGTAAATACTTAATTTCTTTAAATCTGAATTTTGATTCCATTATTCCAGGATTATTCTGGCTACAAAGAAAATCAAAGCCTTCAAGAGTTTAAATAAACAAAACAAAAATATTCTATAAAATTTTTTGTCTGGTTATCTGAAGATATTCACTTTAACCTATTGATTTATTTAAAAACTGTAAGCATAATTATATTTTATAAAAATAAATTAAATTTTTAAATACATTTTCCCTATCATGATTAATTGAAATAAAGTATAATTTATGAAAGGGATGCACGCAATTTTCAAACATCTTTTTTGGTTCAAATCTACTGTTTAAAGTTGGTATTTACAATGAAAATATAAATAGAATGATGATATTAAGTATAATTGACTTTCAAAAGAATTTCCAAATGACGACTTCATAATATAGAAATTATTTCCTCTATTTTAAAATTATAAGTGCTTTGATCTCTAAGTAGGAAACTTAACTTTTCGTTTAATGCAAAATATTTTGCATTTTAAGGTTATTTATTTTCAAAATATAGATATTTTCAATAAAAAAATTTCCATTTATTTATAATTTTCTACCTTTTTATAAATTTCTAACATATTAAACGTAATATTTTCTTATGTCAATTTACTAGATATCTTATTTCAGAGAAATATCTCATTGATTAAAATATCAGTTTATATTATATTTGAAATGTTTATATGTCAGAATTTTAATTAATCAGTTTAATTAAAACATGTGAAAAGTGACAAAATATACAATTTACTGCTGATGTATTATAAATTATTTTCCAATGTAAATAATGTAATGTATTCATTTGTAAAATAAATATTATTTTCCTTTAGAAAATGATTGAAAGCCAAAGTAAAAAAAATTATTAGATATATTTTGAAAAATGTTTTTTTTTTCAAATAATGTTTTTTTTTTTTAAAATCTTAATATACATTACATAAAAGAAATCGTCTGAAAACCAATTAATTAAATATAAATCAGAAATTTTATTGAATTAGATATTTAATTTTAGATTTAATTTGCCATCCCGAAGCTTAATATTATTTTCTAAAGGAAAAAAAAGTATTATTTCTAAATCTTTAGTAAGTTTTAATGTATGTGAAATATATTTATTTTGAATGCATCTGTTTTCTGAGAATATTCCCGTTTAAAGTCACACCTCTTATAATTCACGATCCTTTCAGATCCTTTCAGATCAATTCACGATCCTTTCAGATCAATGAAACACGATCCTTTCACGATCCTTTCAGATCAATGAAACATAAAATTTCGAAACATTTCTGCAGCAAGAAAAATATCTGAAAGTTGAAATGTAGATGCTTCTCTTCGGAAGACTGCTCTAATATGGAACAAAATGCATCGGAGAAGTTCCAGACAGAAAGTGAGAAGAATCAGTTGAGCTTCATACATAGTTCAGCTTATGTTTTCTCAAAGGAAACGGGAAAGGAATGCTTTAGAAACGCTGAACGAAAGCTGAATTTTCGAAAGAGAAATTGCATCCCTTGTGACTTGCAATGAAGACAAAAGGGAAACAAAATTGAAAAACGTAGAGTATCTGTAGAGAGTGCAATCAAATGGACAAGGCTCCAAAATTTCGTCTTTTATTTTTTTACGTCAATCTATCTCTTAGATATAAAAGTATGGAAGACAGGAAGAAGTGAAATTAGTTTTAGTTAAAGATTTTTCAGTATATGTCCCCATATCATAGATTATCAATTATTGTTCAGAAGAATTAGAAAATTAATCATTACAACTATCTCAATAAGTCATTATAGCTATTGTAACAATGTATTTTTAAATACGAAGTTTTCTATTGCCCCTGTACATAAATTTTAGTTGTGACTAAACGTAGCTCGTATAGATTTCAGATTTTTTTTTTTCGAAAATAATGTAATCCCTCTCTTAATTCGGAAAATGCTAGTTTTAAAATGTTTTGATGGCTTATGGCTGGTTCCCGTATTTTGAAAGTAAATAAAAATTTCATAAACAAATATGAATAGTACCAACTGCTACATATAAGGAATGTCAGCTTTCTGGCTCAGAGGTAGCGCGTCTTCCTAGTGTTCCAGGAGTCCCGGCTTCGATTCCCAATTCAGGCATGGTTATTCTACCTGTGAGATGTATGACTGTGCCCCCTTTTAAGAAGGGGCTGTGCAAGCAAATATGATGAGTGTGTAGGAAAGTCGTACTCTTGGCCCTAGTTGGTGCTACTTCAAAAACAAGAGGCGCTTCTTTCGGCTTAAATCTGCTGCTGTATCAGTAGGGGCTTCTCCACAGCAAGTGCCATAAGCAAAAACAACAACATATAAGGAATAATTTTATTGACATTATTAAGAAATAGAACTATTTGAATAATGTCATTGAAAAATCAAATTGAATGAAATTATAGATTGCATAGAACGTACTTGATAATAAATTACCTTATTCTGGATTATCTTAATATCATGTCAGAACATAATGTTATTTTTGGGATGAGGCTTTCGGCATCAACAAAAATCCGTAGGCGAAAAATAAAAAAAAATTATTATCTGCACGAACAACTTTAAAAAATCAGCTTTTAATAACGTGTTGTGATTGCATTTACAAAATATCTGATTAAAAAAATAAGTTAATGACTACAGTAAATATAATCTAGAAAAATGTCATTTTGAGCACGTGATTATATGAAAACGAAATAAATAGGAAATGTGATTGTTCTTTTAAACAATAAATGCGAAACAAAGTTTTTTGGATGGTTTGCAATACTAAAGTGACTCATTCAATGAAACAATTAAAATGAATAAATATATAATTTAACTTGCACCAGCACATGGTGCTTGACCTTTCAAAAAATGATGCTCTGACATGATACATTGAAATATGCAGAGAAGATTTCATTTTAATCTTTATTTTTTATTTTTCAGGTGAGTCAGAAATTTAATCATTATAACTATCTCATTAGTCTTTATAACTAATGGAACTATGTATTTTTTCTTGTGAAGTTTTCTATTGTCTGTACATAAATCTTAGTTGTGATTAAATCGGGGATCTCGTAAAGCTTTTAGTTTTTTTTTTTCGAAAAAAATAATAGCAATCTTCCCTTAATTCAGCAAATATAACTTCAAAATGTTTTAATGTTCTGTAGCTTGGCTATGTATTTTGAAAGTAAATTAAAAATTCGTAAACGAATATGAATTGTACCTGCTGCTATATCAACAAAAATAGCAATATTTGAATAATGTGATTGAAAAATCAAATTGAATCAAATTACAAATACTTGATTATGAAATTGTCTTATTTTGGATAATATTATTTCTATATATTTTCACCACTGATTATTTAATGAAATCATGATATTTGCAGACTAATAAATAATTTATTTTTTTATCAATTAAGAATCCGTTCGTTTAGTAAAAGAGCAATTTGTATTAAACAGTTAAAAGCTTAATGCATTTATTTCCGAAATACAATCATTACATAACGAGAATTTTTTCAAGACGTACTCTGAAATAAAGTATAAAAAACGCCTCTATTAAAAGAACGTTTATTATTTTCTCTCTTTCAATTTTTTATCACCCTCTAAGGAATCGTTTTAGTACTTATCACTGAGCTATTGAAGGAAAAAATCCTTCCACTGATTCCTTCCAAAAATCCTTCCGCAACCAAAAATTTTCTTCAAAGCTGGGAAAAAAACTTTTTTCGTTGTTCTTTTTTGGAAGATTCTTTTTAATTCCCCATCTTTATTTTCGAGGAAAGCATCTTCAGACATTGGATAACAGTTTTTATTAAAAGGTTTGTAATTAATGGTAGAAAATTGGGAGCGAAGCAAGGAATTTTCACTTATTCATTTATATTGATATTCATTTCTATTTTTGAGAAAACCGTGTTTTTATAACAGTATTTCGTTGGTAATAAATTACTGAGCGTTATCTAAAATTATATTATTCTATTGGGGGTTGTCAATTATTTTTTTCCTAAGCATTTAGTTTTAGTTGAAACTATAAGTTGTTAACTAAATTTGACTGAATACTATTTTATGAAAGAATACATAATGTTTTGAGTTCAAATATTAAGTTTTTCAAGGTAAAATTCACAAATTATGCTGATATTTTTGCTAGAGACACTTGCCATGGACAAGCGCGCTGACGATCATCAACGATATTAAGCCAAATGAGTGTCTCTTGTTTTTGAGGTATCGTCAACTAAGGCCAAGAGTACGAATTAGCTTGCACATCCTCTTTTTACTGAGGGGCACATTCATACACCTCACAGATAGTACACAGAAAAATAACCATGCCCTGAGCGGGACAAGAACCCAGAACGCCCAGTTCATGAGAAAGGCGCGCTACCTCTGTGTTTAGACGCCGGCACAAAATTATAATAAGACATATGTCAAAGAAAATTTTAATTAGTTATTTTTTTCAACCAATGAAAATTATATAATTTCCTATTAGTCACTAATTTAGCTATGTCGGTAAAAAATAGATATTATCATATAAATAAAAATGGGTACTTACGTATAAGATCATCCAACTTTATCGCCGCATTTGAAGTCGTCGTCAATGAGTTGCTTAACCGCCAGTTATGGCATTCCGACAACGGTGTAATCCGTTGATCTTTATAGCCAAATTTAAATCCTACGCCAATGAGTAACTAAACAGTTGGCTATCGTTGGTGAAGATGTTCTATTAGTAAAACGTAAGTGCCTCAAAACGTACTCCTATAATTTTTTTATTACTCGGAAAGGCAAAAGAGTCTTGTTTTCTCACATTCTATACAATAATAACACTTTTTGTACATTTGTAAAAAAATTAAATTATAATTTTTTATATCTGTCAAAGACCTTTGGAAGGATGTTTGGAAATTAAATTCTTGTAAAACAGAATGAATGCCAAAGCAATTTAGGAACTAAACAATTAGATTATGTTTTAAGGAAATGCATGTCATCAAATTTACTATCATCAAATTTCAGGTAAAATTTATCAAGAGTGTTTTCATTTCAGCTACAAAATTTGTTGCAGAAAATATGAAATAAAGTTTATTCCACTTGCGTGCTATCACAAAATTCTGAGTACAATTTATAGTGCCTGTTTTCCATTTTAGCTGTAAAACTGAAAATAAGAAATTAGATTTTCTGAATTACTTGAATTAAGTATAACAGATAATGTCAATCTCAAATATTTGTTAACATTTCAAAAAAATCAGCTTTTGATATTAAAGGCTTAACCAAATAAATTGGTAAATGACCTTACCAAAGATCAACTGTAGTTTGTCTTCAACAAATGTATACAGTTTTTCAAGTAAACTTTCCCCATACATATTTAACCACCATTTGAATAGGATTTTGCTGTTTAAATTGTAAAATAAGTCTTTGTTCTAGAGAATTAAAGATATTTTTAATATATTCAAGCCCAAAAAAGGGGCAAAAGTAATATCACTGGGGGTACTGGGTCAGAGGTGATCGTTCTCTGTTCCAGGTCTAAATTACGGTCTGAGGTGTATGAAGGACTTTGCATGAATGTAGTCCTCCCCCTAAAAAGGGTTGTGGCGAGTGTATAGCTAGGTCGTACTCTTGGCCCTAGATGGTGCTACTTGTAAAACAAAGAGACACATTTCTTAGGCTTAAAATCTGCTGATCGTATTAGCGGAAGCTTATCCATGGCAAGTGCCATTAGTCTCAACACACACACACACAACAGAATAAGTATGTAAATGCATATTTGAAAAATTAAAATATAGTTGACAGATAGGAATTCACATTGAGTATATATGAATTTAATATACAGGTAACATTTAATTAACAACTATC
>JAOUZG010044037.1:9877396-9908916 GCA_026289955.1 Argiope argentata | reverse complement strand
ATCAAGGAAAACATGAGATATTTATTCGCTTTTTGTTTGTGGAAAGTATTAAACATGCTGAAAATATTTGCAGAAATCATGTATAAATTATTGCATTCCAGATGCGCAACAATTTGTTAGATAACGAAGAATGTCTAGTGGGTTCAAATAATACCAAGACACAGGTTGTTCTTTTCCTAGTTTATTAATAACATCAACAAAATGAAATGAATACATCAGGAGAGAGCCGTACTAGCTAGTACTCCCTCTCGCACTAGGGTGATACTCGTATACTGAAATATATATATATATATATATATATATATATATTGGCAGCCGACTCCGCCCAAGAAGATGACGTGTTTATGGTTTAAGTCTTAACAGTATTGTAATAGCGATTTATTAAGAAGTTGTTACGTGTTGTCACTTATGGCACTTGCCTATGAAAAAGTTCCACACTGATACAGCAACAGATTTAATCCGAAAGGAGAGTCTCTTGGTTTTGAAGTAGCACCAACTAGAGCCAAGAGTACGACATAGCTGAACACATCTCACATTTGCTTGCACTGCCCCTTTTTTACGGGGGGAGGAAATTCACACATATCACAGTTAGCACACAGAAAAACAACCATGCACCAACCGGGACTCGAAACCTGGACTCCCAGAACACGAGGAAGACGGGCTACCTCTGTGCCAGAAATCTGGCTATCAAGAAGCAAGTTCTTCGAATAGGTAGAAAGTTTCAAACGATAGAGAAATTGTTTATGTGAGGAAGAAATATCAGGCAATGTCATCCAGATCAACCATTGAGGGAAATTTTAAAGTCGTTAAAGTTAGGGGATGAAAAACAGATGAATCAATACTTCGTGAAAAACTACGAAGAGTATCATTCTACGGCTACATTCTTTCTAATGACTACTGGAACAATAAGTGAGTTGGGTTTCCAAGTGCTGAAACCGAAGCGGTACAGTCCACATATCACTCCAATCGATTTTCATATCCTTGAATCACAGGATAAATTGCTAGAGGGAAGAGCATTTGCAGTCATTGATACGGTGCAAAATTGGTTACAATCTAAAAACCTTTTTATTCACCTAAACCAAAAAAACTTGTGAAACGTTTCAAAAAGTCGTTATAAACCATCGTGGTTATGCTAAAAATTATATATATTTCGATTTTCTATCATTAAAATAAATATACTTTTTCTCAAATGTCCTTTTACTGCTTAACACTTCTTTGTGCTGTTTTATAAACTATAAAATATTTGTTTTGAAATTATTGAAATGAAATTGTTTTTATTAATAGTTCGTTCGGAAAAATAACTTCATATTTATTTAAGATAGCAGTGGATGTTCTATCAATGCAAGATCTCAGATGATCTGTTTATTTTGAAATGTTTACTTCATATTTAAAAACAATCATTATGGAATAAAATAAATAAAATAGTCATACATTATTTGAGACTAATTATTTGAATCAAGAAATTGTAGTGTACAGAAATTAAGGATGACATATTTATTATTTATAAGAATATTTGAATGGTCCTTTTTGTTGTTTTGGTTAAATACCTCAGTTTGATTTTTATATTTTGATTTATACTAAATATAATATAAATAGATTTCCTTATAATATTTTTCAATGCATTGGAATTTTATTCTTCCGCTTAGGAAATTAAAAGTATTGATTAAAGAGATATATGAATTTTAGTGTACTTTTAAAGTGTAGTCCTTAAAAATATTTTGCTATTTTTATTTTTCCTGTTGCTTTTATAACCATGACTGTTTTAATAAGCGATTTCTTTTATTAGGTAATTACATTATAATGTCAAAAATAGGGCATTCCTGTGTAAATTTTAATAAAAATTTCAGTACAATCAAAATATTTATTAAAATTGCTTCCTTTCGAAAGGGATCATATTATATTGGATTTAAACTATTTTATTTATTATTTACAAATACTGAATAATCTATGAATGTACTGCACTTGGGTTTTTCAATTAAATATAATATGTATTTCATATTCCAATACAACTATATTATCGTTTTATTTCCGAAAAAATTCTATTCACATTGGTAGTAGCTAGCATGCTCAATAAAACAAACTCAAATTAAATCATAAATTTGCACTTTAAGCACTTAACTGTTTTATTTTCTTTACTATCTAATAAGATGACACCTTCTATTTTAGGAAAATTTTCTTATTTTGTTTCAAATTAAAATCCTTTGAATTCATGACTTATCTATGTATTCAAAGTAATTTTCATATTGAATTATATTCATTATGAAAGGTTTATTTTTAGTTTAAAGCTATAAAAATTCAATAACTCGATGCACGTACGGCATACGGCCAAAACTGTGAAGAGGTTAATTCTGTAAAAATAAAAATCATGTGAGAAGTAGAATCTAGAATTTTTTGAAGTCTGTTTAAATAAAAGTTCAAAATTAATTAAATTGTTAATTAGTCCTATTTAGAGTGCTTTTTGCATACTTTTAACCTTGATATTTAATAAAAATATATACTCGATAAGATAATCTACATGATATACATGATATTCAAATGCAGATATTATAAATTATCCATTAAGAAAACTAAATTTTTTACAGTCTATTTTTAAAAAATGACTGAAAAAAAAACAAAAAAAAGTTTCCTGCAAAAAAAATTTAAAAAGCCGCTGCTTAGACAGAATATTAACATACAGTACTTATGTAGTAGATTCTGAAAAATAATTCAAAAATAAATATAATTTAACTCAATTACGTATTTACTTTTAAATTTAATTAGATATTCTTTTAGATTTACAAGAAGAGATAAATTCAAATTATTATTACCAAAGCTATAATAAATTCAAAGTAGGAGGCATATACTTATTTTTTTGAGCATTTGATTCCAAAGCAATTTTAAAACTATACCGCATATCAAAATATTTTATCTGAATTCACAAAACACCAACATAGATTTCAGAAACAGCTCAATAATAAGACTTTGTAGAATGAAATATGAAACATTGAATATCAGCTGAAAATAATCAAGAAAGAGCTCTATTTCCCTTCGGAAAACTGTTCTAATCTAAAGCAAAACGTAATCCAAAAGTTCAAGGCAGCAAGTGAGAAGAAATCGAACTTCAACTCAAAGGAAATGGGGTGTTAGTTTTCTCGAAGGAAATGGGGAGGGGCTCCTTTTAAAACTCGCAACGAATACAAATTTCAGGAGCAGAAACGGCATCCCCTGTGATTGGGGATGAAGACAAAAGGGAAACAACGCTGAAAAACGTAGGCTCTATGTAACGAGTGCAATCAAATAGAAAACGTTCCCAAAATTCTTATTTTTTTCATTACTTTGGCCTAGTTTTTAGAGAACAAAATGCTGAAAATTACTTTTATTTAAGTCTTTTTTAATTTATTTTACCATGCTGACTATTTTCCAAGAGAAATAGAAAATTGGTGATTGATATCATAATCGTCTTTTGATATCGAAATTTTATGTATTGTTAAATATGTTATTATCGTCGGTAACGTCATTCTTGTTATAAAATTGGCGATATTACACAGTTTTCAGAATATCGTAAAAAGGTTTTCCTAGCCTTTAGAGACCAAAATTCTCAAAATTACTTTTATTTAAGTATTTTTTAATTTATTTTACCATGTAGTGTAATGCTGACTATTTTCCATGAGAAATAGAAAATTAGTCGTTGTTATCATAAATATCTTTTGGTATTCAAATTTTATGTATTTTTAAATATGATATCATCGTCGGTGACGTTATTCTTGTTATAAAATTAGCGATATTACAGTTTTCAGAATATCGTAAAAAGGTAGTACTAGCCTTTAGAGACAAAAATGCTCAAAATTACTTTTATTTAAGGCTTTTTTAGTACATTTTACCATATAGTGGAATACTGCCTATTTTCCAAGAGAAATAGAAAATTGGTGATTGAAATCTTAATTATGTTTTGGTATTGAAATTTTATGTATAGTTAAATATGAAGCTATTGTTGATAACGTCAATCTTGTTGAAAAGTGGCGATACAACACATTTTTTTGAATATTGTAAAACAGCTGTCCTATTTAGATACGAAAATGCTAAGAATTATTTTTATTTAAGACTTCTTTAATATATTTTATCATATAGTGGAATACTGCTTATTTTTCAAGAGAAAAAGAAAATTGGTCATTGATATCATAATTGTCTTTTGATAATTGAATTTTATATATTTTTAAATATGAAGTTACCGTCGTTAACTTTATTCTTGCAATAAAATGGACGATATTGGGCAATTTTCAGAATATCGTAAAAAGGGTATCATATTTAGAGATGAAAATGCTGAAACTTACCTTTATTTCAGGAATTTTTTACATATTTTACCATTTTGTGGGACATTTACTATTTTCCATGAGAAATAAAAAATTGGTCATTGATATCATAATTGTCCTTTGATACTGGAATTTTATATATTTTTAAATATGAAGTTATCGTTACCGTCATTCTTGTTATAAAATTGGCGTCATTACACAGGTTTCAGAATATTGTGAAAAGGAAAAATAATATTGTTCAGTGCTTCAGTAAAAGCTGAGCTAAAGATGATTTGATTTCCTACAACTGAGTTAAAAACTCTGATTATCAAAAACTCTAAGAATTTTTTATTAATTATCAGAATCAATCCTTTTCAAAGAATTTTGAAATGCCATTATATATATTTTGTATACATTATCATTTCCATGTTTGTTGAAATAATTTAATATATTTCAATGCGTATTAAAATAATACCGATCAAAAAAGTTCCATGAAAATTTAATTGGGAGCTTTGTTATCGTTTTCAAAGATTTTATTTCGCAGTCAGATTTAGTTTTCTAGTATTAATAATTTTGGATATCTTCTTCGCTCTACACCTTTTGTGAAAATTGATAACATTTCTATTGATAACATCTTGTATTATTTTCATTTTGTAAACGTAATATTCATATAATTTTCAAAATTAGATTTTTCAAATATTTTAATACTTATTTTAATACTTATTTTTAAAAAAATGTGTATTTCAGAATTTGATTGTTTTAAGAATTTTTATCAGTGTACCTTTTTTGATATTT
Source organism: Argiope argentata (assembly GCA_026289955.1). Classification (NCBI taxonomy): domain Eukaryota; kingdom Metazoa; phylum Arthropoda; class Arachnida; order Araneae; family Araneidae; genus Argiope; species Argiope argentata. The sequence continues at coordinate 9,903,853 of JAOUZG010044037.1, read as the reverse complement.
TCTGTAACAGATGTAGTCTAATATTCTGTTACTTTTAAAATTTTATTATTACAATTAAAGTAATATGTGAATTTTATAGAGTATTTATGAATATGAAATTTTTATAGAATATTTATAAATATGGATAATGTTATGGAATATGGGAATTATGGAATATTTGATTAACGGAATATGGAAGAATAATGGAATTAAAGGAATATTTTTTATTCTATAATTAATGTAAATATCTTTTGGAATATTTTCATACCAGTTTTCGATATTGTCCTATGCAAACTCTAATAAATGTAATTTTGAGTACGATTATTCTTTAATATTTAAAATCTTTTGAAAGTAAATCTTCAGAAAAAAAAAGGCAATAACAATCTGTAAAAATCACAACTAGAAAACTAGAAAATTTATATCAAATGAATTATTTACAGTTTGAAATTTTTGAAACCTTAGAATTTTTGAAACTTAAAGCAATTATTCATTTTTAAATCCTAATGGTTTTCTATATCGTTTATTTAATTTTCTGAAATTTAAAAAGCATAATTCAGATATATTTTAGGGATGTAAATTATCTTTGACAATTACCTTGTTCACCAAAAATATTGACAAAGTTTAATTTCACCTAAATCTGTTATATTTAACTTACTAATGACTCTTTCAAACACTACTTTTAGTCAAATATTTGTGATAGACACAACAGTTTTCTCCATTGATAGCCTGATCTGAACCTTTTTAATGGAGTCGAATCCAATGATGCTATAAAAGCAATAAAAGTATCGGCAATCTATATTTTAATTTAATGTTCCTTTGTGATATTTTAAATTCTACTATACTCTATCTTCTTTCATTTATTATACATGCAAAATCCATAAATAAAAAAATAAAATCTCATTGATAAATTATTGATGGAAAAAATCATGCTATTAAGTATTTAAAGAGGCAAAAAAGTGGTTTGAATTTCAATGCAACAATAAAAATTATCATTGAAAATTTTCAAAAAGGAATTTAAAAATTAGCAGAATGTGGTAGAAATATCAATTAAAATAATATCTTTTAAAAGACACATTTTTTAAAGGTTTTTAAATGATTTAAGTAATAAAGTGCATTAAAGTTTCAGATATTATTGAGGGAAAATACCAAAGTTTCATTTGATTTTTTATCACATAAAATTAAAAGTAAGTATCATACCTATCAAAATTTATAAGTGAATAAGATTTTGTAAATAAAAGTCTGGTAAAATAGTCTGGTCTATAGGAAGCAAATGTGCATACAGTTTTCCCCCTATTATTCTTAGAGATAAAGTTGAATATGCTATCTTTATCTCTACAATCTCCAAAAATATGAAAATTCTTTACAGTCGGTGATAATTAAGTTTTTTGCAATAAATTTACCAACTCTGTCTATGAAACTGAATAAGGAAATATTTCTTATATACAGACACTGTTTAATATTTTAATGTATTTTTTTTATTAAAAGTCTCTTGTAATATGCCGCTCTATAAAATTAATATCATTTTATAAGGTTTATAAATTATACATGATCGTGCGTTTCAGAGAAAGGAAACAAAATTCAACTATTCAATAAAGTAATTTTCCTAGTATTATTGTATAAATGAAACCAATACCTGAAAATAATTGAACTTTGAAAATTATTTTCTATAAATAAATTTTAAAAACATTTTAACAGACTTTTAAAATATTAAATTTCTTATTCTTATACGACTAGCAGTAGATACTATTTAAAACATTTATTTTTTCTAATTATTGTTTGCAATATATTACAGATAAATTTTATTGAGAAATTACATCTTAATTACTCCATTAAGATATATTTTTAGGGTTAATTCAATAAGAAATTACTTTAGAACTACGCATTTATTTAAATGTGCATATTATCAATGTAACTACAAATACTTTATTTTCTTTATAAAAATGAATAATTCTTTGAATTAATAAGGAAAAATTCGATCAACAAATAAAGACATACAACATTAATTTCTGAAACATATTAACCATAGTAGGAATTTTTACGGACATAAAAAGCAAAAACAATACTTCTATTAAAAGAACTTATTGAAGAACTTTATTATTTCATCTCTTTCATTCTTTTACCAACCTTTAAGAAATCTTTTTAGTGATAATCATTGAACTATTGAAAGAAAAATTTATTTTATTGATAAAATTTTCTTCAAGACTGAAAAAAAAACTTTTTCGTCCGACATTGTTCTTAAGAATATTCTCTTTAATTCTGCATCTTATTTTTTTTTGAAAAATATATCTAGAAAATGGATAACTATTTTTAATAAAGAATTTTTAATTAATGATGGAAAATTGAGAGTCCAAATTGGAACATGCATTTCGTTACTTACATTGATAGTCGGTTTTTTTAATCTATTAAAAAATACATTTTTCTGCTCGTCCATTGTTAAAACGATTTTAATATCCATTAAAAATTATTAAACGACGAACTTTAATAAGACATATATCAAAGAATATAGAATTTACCTTATTTGCAATTTATTCAACTATTTGAAATCACACAAATAACCTCTTACTATCAAAGAGTTTTTGTCATATCAATTTACGTTATTTATATAGTATTGTGCTTAGTCAATTGTAAATATAAATTATTAATAAAGTTAGAAATTTTTGATAGTCAAAAAAAATTTCTTATAAAATAAGTCATATTTATGGAATAAAATAACTTTTCAATTGCCTTTTTTTCTATCTATTTCTTATTTTATTTTGTGTAGAACTAATGCTTTTTATCAAATTAAATAAATTAAAATTCTCAAATGATTTTGACACTTTTGGCATAATTTTTAAAATGAGCATATGAATGGAAATGTACAAAATTAGGTATATAGTTTAAAATTAAAAATTACATTTGATTTCAAATGATATTACAAGAATAACAAAGTTACTATTAAGTATTCAAAAAATATTATAAAACTGAGTCATTAACATATCCCCCATTCCCCTATATTTTAAAACAGTTTTTAACTAAAATAAATATTCAAATTAAATCTTTTATTTTAAATAATTTATTTAATTATATTTGATTAAATATTTCAACATATGTGAATTTTAAGGTGTTTTTTTCCTTTTTTGAGGAAAAGAAATTTTATCTTATTCTAGCATGAATGAAATTTACGATCAGATATTTTGAAAAACCGTAACATCATATTATATCAATCTCTTATCCTAATCCCAAAGCACGGATAATAAATATTGTAGTAGTTGAATATTTTTTAGTTTGTTTATCATTAAAATGTATCATTAATTTTATTGTAATAATTGTCACTTCATTTAACACTAATTTTCATTCACCAGTTCTATATTCACTTACTGTAAAATTGTATTCTTACCATTCTTGTTAAAACATACTGCTATTCTTGTTATTTGTTTACTGCTACCATTATTATTTGTTTACTGCTACCATTATTATTTGTTTAACAAGCATTTATGAGGTGACCATTGTTATTAACAATAGTCACCTCACAAATGCCTGTTAAACAAAAATTTCCAGTGTAAGTTAGATATGTATTTAAAAATATATACTTGTTTTAGAGAGAGAAAATTTGCCATTATCTTGTAACGAATTATACAGTAAGTGGTGACAAAATTTTTTTCATATATCAAAATAGAATAACAACTTTATTTCATTTATCTTAGTGTATAAGTTTTCAATCGATATCTCACGATGATATAAAATATTATGCTATAAAAATCTTACAATTTTCCTCTCCAAAAGTCTCTCATAAACTATAATAAAAATTAGATTTCTCCCATAATATCTCCAGGGTAAAAAGACAGATCGTTTGATTTAGCCACTTCAGATAAATCTCCACCATTCCCTCCTACACTCATAATCAGCTTTTCAAAAGAGATTCATTAGCCTTAAAGCCGGAGTTGATTCTTCCCTGCATTGCATGTCATGAGGGCATTCATTGTCATTCCGGTGAGGTTTTGGGGAAAACCCCAGAGAAAAACGGTCCGCAACGACTCCAATCTTGGATTAGGGAACAGATCAACCTATTTCGAGGGGTGGCCTTAAAAGAAAGTGAACTTTCCAATTCTAACAAACTCACTTCCGGCTTCAACGAGACCTGCAGATGATGGATTGGACTTAGTAGAAATCCGACGCATGGAATTGAGAAGAGAAGAGAGTATGTGAATAGAAAAAGATGTTGACACGAGTACAAAAGAAATTTACGAATAATTTACAGGATTTAAATACAGATCATTGGGATTTTCTCTAATCGGCCTCTAAGATTATGCCACACAAAAATCGACTCGGGTGAAAAATCTGCAACGGTGTTTATGAGGACTAGACATCCTTTTTGTGACGTTAAAATGGCATTCTCCCGTCAAATAAATTCCTCTTGGCAAGAGTCATTGGATCTGCAGATCCATACTAAATTACATTCCATTCAACCTATCATTGGTTCTTGGCCTTTACTTCCTACACGTGAGACCGATGTCAAACTGACTCGTCTTCGAATAGGACACACTACATACACTTATAGACATCTCATTTTTGGTGAGAGGAAACCAATGTGCCCTGCTTGCAATCGTAATTTAATGTAAAACACATTCTGATTTAATGCCCTGTTTTTAAAACTCAACGTATATTTTATTTTCATACATCATCAACAACTTTACAAGAATTAGTGGGTGAAATGTTCCACCCCAATATTTTTAGAATTTTAAAGGCCATTCGTTTTTATACTATCATTTAGCACTTTTTACATTTTGTTTGTGTTTTTTGTATAGTCTCATAGTTTTACATTTTCATTCGTTAACACCTATGTAAATTTTTTAATTTCAAATTTGTATATTTCTGATATATTTTTATGAAGGTTTATATTATTATTGTGGAATTAATATTGAATTGTTTTTAGTATTCTTCATTGATTTCACCATTTGCTTGGCACAATATAACGAAATATGGTTCTGGTGCTATAAAACAACAAGCAAACAAAACACAAAAATCTCTCATTGAAGGCTGGTTAAATTCTGTGTGGTTAATATATTTGTTAGAATTTGAATATATTTTAGTATAAGAATTAAATTGTAATGTATATAGAGAAGTCATTGATAAAATTAGATTTCTGAGTAATGCAATAAATAAAATTTTTCAGTTTTGTAAATAATAAAAGGAGTATGACTCGTTTTAATCTAGACTGGGAAAACAAGAGAATTGGAATTTATCTGATGAATAAACTTATGAATGATAATGAACGTTTCACCAAGCGTTGTGTTTCTTCAGCAATTTTGAAAAAATATTTTTTTCTTTATCAAGATTGAAAAGAAAAATTTTACAATGAAGATAAATGATTGGGTAGTAAAAATAATCGATTAACTGAAAATCACCATTATTCTTAAATTATTTTTTGTAAGTATTGAAGTGTATTTTTAAGAAAAGATGTTTGATATAGACATTTAATTCTAATATGGTTAACAAGCATGTAATAGATAATTTTACTGAAGCGAGTAATAATATTACGAAAAGAAAATGAAAACTGCAGCAAACTAAACAAAACATCCAATTAGCAGACATAGCAGAAAACTGTGAACAGATTTTAATAGTATATAAATAATTGAAGCTTGGTGAAAAACATTTAAGGTTATATCCAAAAATTTATAACAAGATCAATATTTTGAAAAATAAACGGTGGAGCAACAGCACAGGCATTTAGAATATTTCTAGATAATATTTTTTACTCATGCATTTCAAGAGTATATAAACATTTTCTTATAAATAAAAAAATATTAAAGGTTGAGTATGCGATATTTAGAAAAAATATCTCTTTAAATTATATAGAATCATCCTCTAAGACTCTATCATATTCATAGGATATCTATTTCCAAGAATTTTGCATATGCTTTTATGTTTAATTGTGCCCTTTTGCACTTGTATTTTATAACAATGCCAAAATTTGTATCTAATGTTATCATCTTTTAAAAAAATGAATTTATCTTTAAATATGTTTTCTTAAAAAAACCTTTTTCAGCTTTGAAACGAGGCTTACATTTTTATTTGTGAAGTTGGTTTAGTAGTCATTGATCGGACCAGTACTCAGCTTTTTGACTATTTGAAATTATATTTTATTTATAAAATAAAATAATATTAGTATCATTTAAGATATTATTAAATATATTTTCAACATTTTAAATGAACGTTGGTTAATAAATTTGCAAGGCTTTATTTTTATTTTCATCTAATTATCGACCTTTTGGAAAAATGCTATATACCTTATAGCAGTAAATAACTGAAATGTAGCTTAACGTAAAAGAAAAAATGTTGATATACCCAAGTTTTTTGTTGTTGTTGTTTTGTTGTTTACAACCATTAATTTTCATACGTCTACACAAGGATTAATGATTGAAGACTTCCTTCTTGAATATTTTATCTGTTCACTGCAACAAAAACCCTTAGATTCCAATAACTGATAAACTGATGGCAACAAAACATTTTCTAAAATTACTTTTGAACTTTGAACAATATCAAAAAAAGGGATCGTAAACAAAATAATTTTCCAAGAAAAGCAATTTCAATTTCGTTTCATTAAGGCTCCGTTTTCAAAGATACTCGAAAATTTCGTAGGAGTAAAATTTAAACAATCTTTAGATGAAAGTTTTCTTGTAAAATTTTGATGATCTAACAGAAAGAATATATCTGGGCTGTGGCAACAGATTTAATATGTCTCATGGCCAGTAACCATAGCAAGAGTTTGCAAGAAAAATACTCAGAAATTAAAAAACTGCAACTCATCCTCAATGTACCATAGTTCTTTAGGAACGAATTCCTTTTAAAACTCAAATTGGAGTACTAATAAATTAAGGCTGAATTATTTCAAAATACAAAAAAATTAATTGTTTTGAAGTAAACATATTTGTGTTTTACAGTGGGGTTTATACTGAAAGTTTATGAAAACAAATCAACATCAAATACAAACTAATTGATCAGATTGTTAAAAAAAACTTTATTATACAAAACTAGACGCAACCACATTGATAGGGTGTGAAAGTTTATTTTTTTCTTATGAACTATCATTCACATTTAAAATACAAAAAAAAAAACGTAAATGAATTTGGCTTTCTAATAACTTTCTGAAGTTACCTTAATAATTGAATTCTGATATTTGGGTTGTAATTTCTTTTTATTGATCCAATATTTAGTCCAGACAAGAATTTTTATTAAATAATCATTTTTAAGGCAGATTAAATGTTTTTTTTTTGTCATTTAGTCAAAGAAAGAGTTTTGGTAAACACGTGTTTACATTAAATTTATTTTATTTGTAGATGCCTAATCATTATTTAATAGGCGAATTAATAACATTAAAGCGTATTGTTTGATAGACATTTAGTTCAAATAATGAGTTTTTTGGCTTGAAATTAACAAATATGCATTTCTGCAATAACTCAAAACAGTTATTTATAATATCATAACTTCTACAAACGGTGCTTAGAATAGAGGTAGCACGCCTTCCTCGTGATCTAAACGCCCCGGGTTCGAGTCCCGGACAGAGCATGGTTGTTCTTCAGTGTATTTATTATCTGTGAGTTGTGTGAATGTGCCCCTCTTTAAAAAGAGGCTGTGCTATTGAATGAGTGTTTCATCCTGATATGAGCTAGAAGTCAGACTTCTGCCCTCCGGTGCTCAAGGGTCCATACCCTCAGAAGGTACTCCATCCCCTCTTTCCGGTGTAAAGTAGAACCGAGATCATCAACATTTCTACACTGTTCTGTTTTACTCTACATTAATGTTTATTCACATTTGATATCATTCAGCCTTAAATGGTCATCAAGGATTATAGCACTTAATTAAGAAATTCCCATTTCAATAGAGTACATTATTCATAACATCTTGCATAGTTTTAGGATACTTTATGTGATCTTTCCTTTGAAATTATTTCTATACAGTATACAAAATAATTTCTATACAGTTAATGTAGCTGGTTTGATGTTGACTAAATAATGGAAGGTGTTTGATTTCTACATAAGTTGATATGTTTGGGTATATCCTTCCCTTTTAAAGATTACTTAACCTGTTTGCTCTTGAAATGTTTTGAGAAAAAAAAATTATGAAACAACAATTTCTCAGAATCAAAACCATATTGCTCAGAACTAAATTTTCTATCATTTGCTATCATCATCAGAACTGATTTGCTATCATAAATTTGCAAAAATTTGCTATCTCAACTGAGTTTTCTACAAAGGCTGTATCCCTAATGATGCACTCTGATAATATTTTTACTTAACGATGGTTCTCTTCTTGGTTCAAGTGTTCAAAAAAAGGTTTAAATCGTATTAAAATATGGAGTTTTTCTCGCCATACCATAAAGAAATATAGAAATCCTTTTTAAAAATTTAATTAAAAACTCGCAATTTAGAATAAATTTTTAAATTAATAAGTTGCTTTAATTCATAAAGGAAAATACAATACTTAAAATTAAAAAAAAAACGTTACTAAGATAAAATTTTATAAATATTAGCCATACAGGATCAGAAATCGATTCCAAGAAATAGACTTAACAAAATCAAATATATTCTTTAAATTTAGATAAATGACTCAACCCAATAAACCAGTTTAAACAAAGCCAATAAAATACGTCTTGGTTAAGAAGAAATCTACCTTCATTCATTCTCTGATTACACAATAAAAATTCCAATTATAGCTTCCCTTAGTCAATCCAAGCATTGAGATATCACACTTCTTTCACAAAGTAATCAACTTACACTTAATAACAGAGCATATCATACATCCTGTAGACTTATTTAACATCATTCTGAGACTTTTCTCCGTTAAATTCTTTCTCTCAACCATCACGAATAGAAAAGCAGAAGTGCATCTGTGCTGAAGAAAAAAAAGGAAATATCACGTCTGGGATAGAGTCAACATCTGAGAGGATTCTCAAGCTCTTCTGCTACATACTTCGAAGCTTTATTCGACTGTCTTCTGCTTTCCTCTATCTCTCTTCATTTCTCTGATATAATTTTTATCACTTTTTATGGCAGTATTTGTAGTTTGTGGAATGTTGTCTTTTACCCCTCGGGATCCCGCTGTTTGTCTTGAATTCCCTACCGCACCTGCAACCCTTAAATCTATTATTTTATAGCTATCTGATATTTTTTTTATCGACTTCTCTTTCTTTCATATTTTACATCGGAATGTCTCTAGAAAAATGCAAGAAAACGCTCAAAATATTTTTCGGAGATAAATCTACGTATGCAAAAAAAAAAAAAAAAAAATCAATGCAAATTTTCCGAGGAGGATTTTATTTATGAAATTTTATTTATGGTCTAGAATGTAATGTCTATATGATCGATGCTGATATGGAACAATTGGAAAATAATGAACGTTTACTTTTATATTTAAAAAGGTTTCTTGTTGCTACTAATGGAACTTGCCATGAACAAGATCACAGACCGCCGTCTGCGATTTTCAGCCGAATGGGCTTCTCTTGTTTTTGAAATAGCGCCAACTAGTGAGAATTACGACTTATCTACACACTCATCGCCGTCGCTTGCACAACCCCTTTTTATAGGAGGGCACATTCATACATAAGATGGCATTGTAACTGGATAGAGGGGACAAGAAAACTAAAACTAATGATGACTATGCGTTGAACGTACAGGGAAAATAGATTACCAACTGAAAAGAGGGGAAAAATTGACAAATTAAATTGTAATCATATGTATGGCAAATAAACAATCACTATAGAGTCAGAAATACGTAGCGTCCATCTGGGATCTGAGGTCTTGATTTCAATCATGAGATCTGCACTTTTGGGGAATTTTTGAAGTTATAATTTCGGTTGTTTTTCACAAGGAGATTCTGGTCTCAAATATTGTAGGCATTGAAGAGGTTTCGACATTTATGAATATGGTTTACTATGGAGAAGATTTTACCGCGTGAAAGGGTGTTCGATGCAGCTCTCCTGTATTCTTCTTCTTCGGGACTTCTTTCTGGCTTTCTCATGTGCCATGAGAGAGTGAGTAGGCATTTTAAGCCGAATGAGAGATTTTAGGTCGAATGAGCGGCTCTTGTCTTTGAAGTAGCGCCAACTACTGATAAATATGACTTATCTACACACTCATCCCCGTCGCTTGCACAGCCCCTTTTTATAGGAGGGCACATTCATATATCTTACAGATAGAACTCAGAAGAAAAACCATCCTAAAACTGAGACTTGAATCCGGGATTCCTATCCCTCGGGGAAGACGCACTTTCCCTATGCACGGACGCCAGCAAAAAAAGTTTATGATAATTTGCAAGTCCCCATTGACCACCAGTGTTAGTCCACGTCCATGACGGGATGGTGAAAGGTTGCAGTCTCTCTTAGTCACAAGGCTCAGAGCACCTAGAAATATGTAGAGGGTAGACATATCTCAATCATAGACATTCGCTTGAGCAGCCCCTTTCTACAGGGGAGCGGTTCACTCACTTATAGCGCGAGATGTACAACCATGCCTAAAACTTGACTCGAAACCGGGACTCCCAGAACACGAGGCAGGCGCGATATCTCTCACACCGACCACTGTGCCAGAAAGCCAGTAAAGCTTATGATTGATATCAAAGCTTTGTTTTTGAATTTTTAACGATAATATTTTGTTTTGGATTATACAATTTATTAACATAAGAGAAAACTCATTATTGATCAGAATTTGAATCCGTAAATAGATTATGTCCTAATGCACATTATTAGCATTATGATAATAATTTTAAGAACTGTTGTGTTTCATTTCTTTTCTTTTTTTTGTCACACATCACTTTCAAGCAAACATATTTGTGATTTATCTAATAAAAAAACTTCATAGGCTGCAAATGTAGATTTAAAAAATATTTTTAATTACTTTTTAAATGCATACAGTGCATCTAGTAAGTGTTTGATTTCTCTTAAACATTTTGTTGCCATATGTGAACAATGAGATGTTATTTCAAATTATATAAGTAATTTTAAAACTATGTTAATGGTCTATTCTTAGATTTTTTAAAATCATAGATATTTGAAAATAATCTAGCATGATTTTGCAATGAAATACATTATAAAAGGTTACAATCAGATAATATATTAAGTACTCTTTAAAAGTAAAAAAAAATAATATTCATCTAAATCTCCATGTTCCACTAGATATCTTAAGTTCACACATTATTAACTTTTAAAATAGATTGTCAACAATTGTACAAAAAGCAAACTTAACACAATTCCAGAAGCAAATTTAAAATGACCACTTTCTTAAGATTCTCATTATCTGGAACAAGAGTTTCAAATCATTGTAATCAGGTTTAAGATCAGGTAATCAAGTTTTATCATTCTCATCAAAGTTTTAACAGCCTTTAAACTAAGAATTTATATCTTTCTCTAACTAAATTACAAATGTTATATATTAAATTAACTGAGCACATATAATAGGCTAAAATCAGTTTAAACTTTCATGCATTTTATAATATAGCTTTTAAAAATTTTAAATATAAGTTTTATGTATAAAAAATAATGTGTGGTTAAGTGTATTCATGTAAAATAATTGTGTAAACATTTCTATAACTTTACAATTTGAAATAATAATTAAAAAGTCTCTTTCTCTTTCTCTGGGGGGTGAACGAAAATCTTTCTGAAAATTAATAATATTTTTATTTCTTTATTTAATAATTTGTTTATAATAAAAACATGATACATGTTGGCAGCTGAAAAAAAATTGTGCAACAAAGTGTCTTTTAAAAATTTCTACAGCAAATCTTGTGGAAAGATATAAATGTAAATATTAAGGAGAAAAGAAAAATTTCTAAAAGAAGAAAATCCTCAAAGTGCTTTCGTCCTCAAAGTACTTCTTCCTGATTTAGTTACAGTTCATAGAGTCTTTAAATTGCATTAGAAGAGTAGTGTACTATAAAAGAATTTTTCGCTTCGCCAGAAACGAAGTCTTTGGAGTTTTACTTTTAGAATCAACTTGACATAAAGATTTCAAAATGAAATAGCCCAGGCGAAGTATGGATAAAAGGATCAAAAGTAACACAGACTTATATTAAACATGAAAGAAGAAATCCTTAGCTTTTTAAAATCGCCAGTCGTAATTTATAAAAGGATTTTTAAAAAATAAGTTATATAAAACCAATTTAATTAATCATGTATTTGTTAAAAATTTTATGATTTTTCTGAAATAAAGGGTTTGTTAGCCCTAATTTTTAAAACACTTTGTAAGCAATTTATATATCGTATGATTTTTTTTATTGTATAAGATTACTGCCTTTTAACATGCACAGTTTTTTTTTTAAATCTTATTATTATGGGATATTTTATTTAATTTCGCTAAAAATTGGGAATATTATTTTAAATGCTCAGTATTTCTTAACATTTCGGGTCATGACTCTAAATCTTTTAATAACTTTTATTGAAATCTATTATTTTCAAGCACTTTTCTATCCTCCAATTGGATATGTTAGTAATGTACTATATAGTAATAATTTAGCTTTCTGAAATTCATGACACTCTGCGTTTTTGAATGCCAGCACTTCAAAATTGATCTAAATATTGCCTTTATAGCAACCATAGCTCTAAAAAATTTCTCAAAGACTTATTGCGACAAGATCATTGCCATTATACGATTATCTTTCAATCTCATAGTACCAATAATTTACAATTTTAAAGTTCAAATATTGTCGCGAAGACACAATTAAAGACACGGATATTTAGAAACAATTGCGTTTATTAGCATCAAGCAACTCTCCGGAGAACAGAATGAAGAACTGAGCAGAACTCAGCTTTTACACATCTGGAGAACATTCGAGAATCATCTCGCTCGAATGGTAAAGAATGTTCTAGAATCATCCCGATTTTAGAGAAATAATAGGAGCAATTTTAAATTAGAATTCCAGTATTTGGATAACATGTGCTGAGCGGGAATCGAACCAGGGACCAAAGGATCTGCAGTCTAATGCTCTGCCAATCGAGCCATGGAGAATAATAACATCCTTTATTTTTGTGACAATATACATGGCCATTTGCAAATATTCCTTAAGTACTTCAGGTTACAGAGATTGAGTAAAAATGAATAAATACCCAGTAACATTATACGATAACCCTAAAATCTTAAAAGCTTATCTTAAATTGGTTTCAACATAAATGAAAATAACGGCTGCGTTTTTTAAATGAACCTTTCTCTCAAAAGTAAAGATATTTTTTCAGATGCAAATATTATGTCATCGTATGTTGCAAATCTTTCTTCGGCATTTTCCTCCCAATCCAAACGTTTCATTAGGTTTAGCACCAATTTCCACACCTCAGAAATATTCATACTGAAAGTACTAAAATCGTCAAGTTAGTAAGCAAAATTTCGGAATCTAGTTCACGAAATAAGAATGTGTATATTGAAATAAAAAAAAAACTGTGCATATCAGCAAATAAAGTCAAGATATTCTTTTTGGAAAAATGTTTTAATGGAAAACAAAATGATCCTAGATGTTAGAGATAGATAGTGGGAAGAAGCAATAGAACTTCGCAGATAGTTCAAATTGTGGTTTCTTGAAGGAAACGGGGGTTGTTTTTGAAACGTGAAGCGAATAGAATTTCCTGAAATAGAAATTGTATTTTCTGTGATCTGAGATAAAAACAAAGGCGAAAAGTTGAAAAAAACTAATCGAATCTGTGGCGAATGCAATCAAATTCACTCGCTACACTTCACTCAATTTTCTAGAAATTTCCTCCATTTCTTTTAATTCTATCCTATATCTTAGAGACAGAAGCGTGGAAGACATATTTATAATTCAAATATTTTCTGTAATTTTTCTGGAGAGTAGATTATAATTGTTCCGAAAAACTAAACTTTTTATTATCTCCACTAAAAAAATCGGTCATTATAATTATTTTATAATATTGAAATTCTATAATATTTCTTAACTATAAATTTACATTCTTTTATGCAACTCTTAAATGGTAAAAAATACAATGTCTTTTAGAATTTTCAGATTTGAATGAATGATCAGATCTCAAATCGGATCGGATCAGTCATTCTGCTCTGATCTGATCATTATTGTTCCTGTAAATTCTAAATTATTTTTTATGCGATTCCAACAAACTAATCTGAAATTTAAAAAAAGAATTTATAAATATTTTAATATTAAACTTATTCTAATTTTTTAAATTTCTCTTCTTGAAACTATAGAAAAAAAAATTCTGGTTTTTAATATTTTTTATTCATTCTGTTATATTTCATCATAACTATTTTATAATATTGGAATTATATAATATCTCTTAAATATAAATTTGTGTCCTTTTATGTAACTCTTAAATGGTATAAAGTGCAGTAACTTTTAGAATATTCAGATATGAATGAATGATCAGATAGATTAGAATGACTGATCTAATCATTATTGTTCCTGAAAAATATAAATTATTTTTATGTGATTTCCAATGAACTAATTTGAAATTAAAAAAATAATTTGTTAATATTTTTATAATAAACTTAATTCCATTTTCAAATAACTGTCGGATTTTGACGGACGGATAAAAAATTCGATATTTGGATATTTATTTGCATGTAAATTCTTTTTATGCACTAAAGAGTTGACTAATGTTTCAGGAATTTTTATGTATGCAATTTTGCTTACATTTGTAAATGAGATAGTTTGCTATTCTAATTTTTTTTAATTTCTCTTCTTGAAACTATAGAAAATTTTTCAGGTTTCTGATATTGAAAATAAAAAAAAATTATGCTTCGAAATTATTTTTTTATGTTCTATGGCATTTTTTAAAAAGCTTTAAGCTTTATTTTTTAATTGTCTTTTTCTTTTCAGTTTTTTTATTGATGTTGTACCGATTGAGGGTCATGATACAAACCTGCGACGCTATAGCCAGTGGCCGAGTAACATGGCCATAATACAAAAATCGATTTCGGTATCGTATATGTTATTTAGCTTATGAAGCTAGCTCCAAAGTACTCCCCCACCAGTGAGTCGACGGAGGGACGAACAATTTCTTATAGTGCCAACCGTTATGGTGTGTTGCTACTTTTGCTTGCGTCAAGTGAGTCTGAAGACTTTACTTTGCTTGCGTCAAGTGTGGCTGATGAGTTTGCTTTTATTTGATTACTTTCGTCAAGTGTCTCTGATGAGTTTGCTTTTACTTGATTACTTTCATCAAGTGTGCCTGACGATTTTTATTGCTTTGCTTACTTGCATCAAGTGTGCCTGACTTGTTTGCTTTCGTCAAGTGGGGTTGGTGGTTTTGCTTGCTTGCGTCAAGTTAGTTTTGACGACTTTTCTTTGTTTCTGCTGCGGGTAGATGGCGCCACCATGGTTGCAGAAGGTTGCGTTGCCAAG
This sequence comes from Argiope argentata, assembly GCA_026289955.1. Lineage (NCBI taxonomy): Eukaryota > Metazoa > Arthropoda > Arachnida > Araneae > Araneidae > Argiope > Argiope argentata. Next base: position 9,888,541 of record JAOUZG010044037.1, on the reverse strand, counting down.
GGCACCAATGTAAAGATTGAAGGTTGCGATACGAACCTGCGACGCTAGAGCCAGTAGTCGAGTAATATGACCATAATACAAAAGTCGACTTCGGTATCGTAGATGTTATCTGGCTTATGAAGCTAGAGCCACAATGTATTAATCTTGAGAAACAACGTTAGTAAAACATAATTTGATATTCTTTAGACCATCTTTTCCAAATTGTATTGAGTAAGTCTTGTTGTAACCTGTAAATATTTGTGTTTGTTATATTTTGTTCAGGTCCGAATGGGACAGTTGTCAACGTTCAACCAGTTAGGGAATGAGCTGGGTTCAAAGTTTCCTCTCTATCATTTTCACCACGTGTATAAATCAAAGGTCCACTGTTTAGTGAAGCTTCTATTCCCATTAATACCGTTGTTAAGGCTTCCTAGTAATTAACGACCAAGTTGTTTCAAAGACTTCGTTTGGTTAAGCCTGTTAGTCACTCCCCCCTCCTCCCCACCAATCTTATCCTGCTGCAATTAACTTCCACTTTACACCACTGTGAATATAGAATTGAGTTTCTTATTTGCAGCATGGAAGATGGTGGCGTTATCATTGTATAGTATGTGTAAGTCGTCTCCTACTGACAAATCTTTCTAAAGTCAAAAGAAATTTGTCAGCAGAAAAGTATCGTAGTTAACGCTCTTTCATCTAGTAATGAGATACCCCCCATCCTCCTTACCACGATGGTCGTGCTGCAATAAACTTGTACTTTATACCATTGTGAACATAGAATTGTTGCCCTTTCGCTGAAGTCAGTGTATTCCAAAGGAAAATGAGGTTTTTGTTTGTGGCATGGGAGATGGTGGCGTTATCACTGTATAGTATGTGTAAATCGTCTCCTACTGACAAATCTTTGTAAGGCCAAAAGAAACTTGTTTGCAAAAACGTATCAAAGTTAAGGCTCTTTCTAGTAATGAGCGACCCCGCCCCTTCTCCTTCTCATCAAGCTGTTAGTGATGCAATAAACTTCCACCTTATGCCATTGTGAGCATAGAATTGCTGCACTTTCGCTGAAGTCAGTGTAATCCAAAGGAAAATGAGTTTCGTGTTTCAGCATGGAAGGTGGTGGCATTGTCACTGCACAGTATGTGTAAGTTCTCTCCTACAGACAAATATTTGTCAGGAAAAAAGAATCTTGTCTGCAGAAAGGTCAAAAACAAGTTCGATATGCAAGGCTCTAGTAGTAGAATATGTAGTAAATAGTGGGATGTAAGCTGTATTTGAAGTTTAAAGGTCTTAATATAAACTGGGCTGCAAAGTCTATCCCTGTAGTATCGAGAGTTATACAAGGAGTACATCTAGAAGAGGGGTTTCTATCTTATTAGAACTTAATGAGTGAGACAGTCTGCTTGGTAGACCCCTTGGAGTATCCAAAACTCTGAGCTTAATTCAGTCCCTTCAGCTTGCTGCAACATGATGCATTTCATTGAATTGTATGTAAAATGAAACTCAGCAGTTTGGAAATTTAGTAAGCGTGCAAATGGTTTCTGATATTGATTAATAAAAGATTATGTCTTCGATTTTCATTTTGTATGTCATTTATATCTGTATTTCAGATTTTTACTATTTGAATAATAATGAAATAATAAATAATCAGTTTTTTGGGCTTCATTGCAATTTTGATCTTGATTATATCAAGATACCTTATTTCAGCATTGGTATTCCCAAAATATTTGAATAATTACGTTTGCCAGTCGATACATCCAATAGAAATTAGCTATTTCATAACTATCCTGTAAATACAAGATAATTTTTTTCTTGAGCAACCTTTGAAGTTTTCATCATAATTATTTTCTGAGAAATATTTTTTGCTTTACTAAAATGCTTCTTAACTGATTAAGCGTTTTGTGATCTCCATTTTTTTTTAAAAAAATTATACAGTCAAACTCTCTTGCAAATAAAATAATATGTTCCATGTCAATTGGAATACTTTTATACTGTTACGATTTTAGCGTAGCGGGTTCAGATTAAATGACTTTACTTGAGGATAGCACAAAGGAATTTATTTACAGATATTTACAGGATGACTTGATAAAGTAAAACTTCAGATAAAAACAACCCAGCAGTCAACAGTCACTTACAGCGTAAATGCAAGCCTTACGCACAATAAAAACAAACTGAAAAACAGCTTTCGTATAGCACAGCAACAGTAAGTGACAATGAGCTCAATTATGCAACGTTAGCAGCAAACGTAAACATAGCTCACTAATAACAAGCAAGAAAAGTATTCCCCTAGTCCAGCGAGACCCTTCTCTTCAGAGAGGAAAACTCACTGCTGAAACTACGGCAACCCGTCGCTTATTTATATAGTTTCACAGGCCTTCTGCAACTATCAGTAATCCCAATTATATTGCTTATTATTTTCAGGTATTCTGAAAATTAGATTTAATCATTAATAGACTTAATTTTCAATTGATTTAATGATATAATTTCTGGTTAAATTCCTATTCTACTTAACTTAACAATGAATACAAGACCGAATTCTCAAAGACAAAATGCAGAATAGATATTTCGTTAATACATGATCTGATTATTTATTCATTTCATGGTATTATGTGTTATGCATTGCATTCTGTACTGCGAATACTAAATGAGATAGATAAATCGCACAGAAGGAAAACCATCCTCTAAAAAGATATTTACTGGTACTTTTACTCTTTTTGATCTAGAATGTTATCTAAGGTCATATATTAACGTAATTCTGCATCTAGAAATAAAAAAAAATTATATGCTTAGTATCAAAATGTTAAAATTTTACCGAAAGAAGATATGATAAGAATTATAATTATTAGAAAGTGATATAAATAAAACAGATTTAAAAAATTGTATCTTGAATATAAAATATTGAAAATTGCTAAATTAACAAATCATAATATAATCACTATTGAATTACAGAATGTATAACAATTTACAAGTTTCATATAATTATTACACAAAAATTTTACTCAGCAATTATATGTAACCGAAGGGTAATTTATCATTCAATGTGGGACCTGTATTATAGATAATTAATTTTATAGAAATTAGATGCAGATGTTATATTTCAAAATTCAGAAGTCCGATGTTATAGTTAAGGTACTATTTAGTTTTGAATTTATATAATTAAAATTATGATTTCAAGAGTGCTTCTGAATTTAATTTATAATATGAATATAATATCTTTCATTTATATTACTATTCATAAATATATTGAACTTTCAATGAATTTTTCAAACGATTATCAATTTATTAGCGTTAGAAATTAGAGCAATTCTGTTATAATAAAGAATTCAAAAATTGTTAGAGGAAATACAAGTTATTCGAAAGAAACTACCTTTATAATTAATTTCAAAATATATTCTATTGCAAGCATATTCAGCAAATTAATATTTATCAGTATTATGAATAAAATCTAAGAAAAACAGGTGAAAAATCGATTGAATTTCATGCATATAAAAAAATAAAAAATATCGTTTGAATTTGACTATTAGTACAAGCTCAGAGGTTTTTTTTTTTAACTTGATAAAAAAAAATGTCTAGAACACTGCTTGTTAACTTGTTTCTACTGTAAAATACTGATTTCTGTTCATAACGTCCATCATTCAATACAGACAATAAGATGAGCACACTTCTTTTATAAGTTAACATATCGAATAGCTAGTTATAATGCATCTATTACGTTATTTGGCGACTGTAATCCGAAGATTCTTTGCTGCTTAAATTCCAGTTTCTTTTCGCCTGACATATATGACAATACATATCAAGCAACTGATAGTTCTCTTTAACATCATTCTACGATATTTTGTTAATTTTCCTTCTCTCAACAATCCCAAATAGAAAAGCAGAAGTTCTTCTGCAGTGGGAAAAACGAAGTAAATATCGTGTCTGGGATAAAGTCAACATTCGAAAGAAATCTCTACTTCTTCTGCTGCTTACTTCCTGAATTTTTTCCGTCTGCTTTCAATCAGCCTCTATTTCTCTCACTTTCGCTGGTATAATTTTTATCTCTTTTCAGGGTAGCAACAGTAGCGGTACTTACGTATTAGACCGTCTTCGCCAACAATCGCCAGCGGTTTAGTAACTCATTGGCGACGGATTTAAATTTGGCGATAAAGATCAACGGATTAAACTATTGCCGGATAGCTATAATTGGCGGTTCGAAAACTCATTTGCGACGACTTAAAATTTTCCGTTAAAGTTGGACGGTCTAATACGTAAGTACAGCAATAGCTCCTGGAATGTTGCCTTTTGCCTAGTGGAATCACACTTTTTGTCTGCAGACAGTTCGAATCCCTTGCTGCATCTGGAACGCTTGGATCCATTATTTGATAAATGTGTAGAGGTTCTTTTTATAGAGTTCCCTTTTCTTTCTTATATGTTTTATTTATTTCACTGTAAAATGTATGCAGCAAATATATGAGAATGTTCTAAACTTCTTACAAAAATAAATCTACATATACAAAACATAAAAAAAGACAGAAATGCCTTGTCTATGAAAGTTTTAATTATTGATTAATTGGTGCAATGTATATGTTGATTGTATCTAAAGAACATTTTGAAGAAATATGAGCATTTCTTTATATGCATAAAAAGTAATCATTCATTTTTCTCGATAAGGATATTTAGAAAATGACAAGAAGAAATGAAAACAAACTATATTATAGTTTTAGTTTTGAGACTAAAAATAGGCAAAAAAAATTGTATGTAAATAAAAGAATGTTCATTTTAATCCTTTCTTAATTTCGTTACGTATTAGTTCTATCTAAAACCATACAAGTTTTCAGTAACTCTTTATTAAAAATAATCTTAAACAAAATTTCATTTAATAAAAAATGAATATTTTGAATTAAAACTTACGAATTAAGTTTAAATAAAACAAATAAATATTCTTGTAATTTAAATAATAACTGGCTTCTTAATTTTGAATTTTTAATTTATTACTCAAAATTAATCTTATTTAATGAAAAATAAATCTAATTCTAGTAAAATAATCAGTGTAATCCATTTTACGTTGGATTCTATATTTTTTTTCAATTCAAATTATTTATTCGTAACATTGAGTTATAGTGATTATTATTATTATTATTATATTGATTTTTATTATTTATTTGTAACAATTACAGACGCTTAAATATAAACTGTTTAAGTATGAAATGTTTGCTCTGAAAATACGATTGAGAAATTTGGTGAAATTTAGTTCAATATCAATAAGAATGAGAACATAAGCAAAGAGGTTTCTAAATTCAACTAAGAAGCATGTAGGTATGAGCATTTTTTTTACTTCCTCTTTTACCAAACACATTGAAACAGAAAGTAATATAGTCATAAAAACACAGACAATTTTGTCAATTATCCACATTACAAATCTACTTTAGTATGAAAAATCATGTTTGTAATTATGCTTATCAAACTGTGAGCGCAGTTACTCAAATTCGTGTTTAGATAAATGTGTCTTCTAAGTATTGCCATATATACTAAGTGAATTAAAATTTTAATCCCACACTTAATATTAATATTTTAATACTTTAATTAAATATATTATTTTCTCTATTCATTTGATATTTTTGCTAACTTAAAGCATTAAACGCTTTAATTTTTTTTGTTTTAGCTTCATGGTAAGATTATGAGGCCAAATTGCTACTTCAAGGCATTTACTGCTGTAAAAAACATTTTCAATAGTTTATTATAGTTATAAAAGTTCACTTCTTACAATTGTTTCATTATTTTTATTATTCTATTTAATTTTTTTAATCCTTAATCAATTTCTATAATTTTTTCTGTTTTCTAATCCTATAAAAGCTTCTATTCTTGGAATGTATTTTTTTATTGATCAATAAACACGGTACTTTTGATATATTTATAGAATTACTTATTTTTTAGTTGAGTGATGAATTGTAACAACTGAAAATTAAATCATTTTAACATATGTATTTCAAAGATAGCCAAAGTACTTCAAATAAGAGTTTAATAGGTCATATAATTTATCGGTAAAATAAAATAAACTTTATTTTTCTTCTAAAAGAAATTTATATGATTTAATTCATTCTAAATTAATGTGATTTAATTCATTCATTAAATTAAAATTCAATTCAATAAATTCATTAAAATAATTAATTAAATAACATTAAAATTAAACATTAAAATAATGTATTAATATAATAATCAAGCAAAAGTCTTTTTACTAAATTCTGAAAAATTTACTAAATATTATATATTGTAATACAAAATTTCTCTGTTATTTTCGGGAACATATTATTGCTCAAAATTTCTAAAATCTGTAAAGTCCAATTAAATAAAAGCATCTAAAAGTATGATAAATTGTAACCTTTTATGTAGTAACGCTAAACTTGAATAAATAAAAATATTTTTTATAAAAAAAAATAATTTTGTCTAAAATAGAAACTATATGATAGGAAAAATAAAATGAGTTGAATTCATCAAGAAAAGTAAAAAAATCATTGTTTTTAATGGTTTCTTTTTAAAATATTTTGAAATATACGATTAGTGAGGAACAGCCTAAAATCAATTAAAAAATAAATTGTTCCTTTTTATTGATTGAAAATTTTTAATTGAACAAAAACAGCATTATTTCTGAAATTTTAGTAATTGTATAATATAGAAAATAAACAGATTTATTGTTAATGTCTCTGTGACTTTAAAATAAATATAACGTACAACCTAGTGGACAATAAATTTCGAAACGTAGCAAAATATGCGGAATTTGTTCGATCGATATAAATTTGTAAGATTAAATAAGAAACTTTGAATATGAAGGTGATCTGACATCTTTTCAGTCTTCCTAATCTAAAACAGAACGGATTACAATAGCTAGAAGCAAAAAATCAGACGAAGCTGTACAAATTTATAGACCACTCAACTTATTAAAGCAGCCGATTGTTTATGAAACAAGAAGCAAGCACTTATTTTCGAAAGAAGGATTCTATCCACTGAGGTTTCCGATAAACTTATGGGAGGAGGGATTAAAAATAGTAGATTTGTTTCTTTATTAATCGTTTCTTCATGAATATCTATCTCTTACTGATAAAAATGTGAAAAAAAAGCAAAAATATGAAAGCTTTTTTTACTTTATTCCGTCACACGCTTTATATCCTTTTCTGTCGCATGCAATTTTTTTTAAATAAAACTAAAATCATGTTTTTATATACATAACACAGAGATTTGATCAAACTATCAATTTTGTAATTTTAAAAGAATACCATAGTTTGCATAAGTGTTAGTTTCTCGTCGTCTCCAAATCTGTAAGTAATGTAAGAATGAATTAAGGCACATTATTTAAGATTTATGTCAGATTTCCAATTGAAATCAAACTCATCATAAAGATTCATATAAATTATACTTGCATAAATTCCCAACATATTCGTAAATAAATTATAAATCGTACTTTTACGGCAAATAAGAGTGAGCTAGAGACTGCAATAGGTTTAAATATTTTCTAAAAGATAATACTAGATAGCAATCTGTAATTTGATATGCTTCCATACTATTTGGTATCCATAATCATGGATGCAGATACATATGGTAAATGATTTGTGGGTATTAATTTTTTTTATATTATGAAGAATTTATTTTAGATAAAACAATATTCTGTTAAAGTACAAACTTTGATAAAATATTTCAACAACTACATTGCTGATTATACATTCCATTGTTCGTATAATAATTTTTTAAAAGCTATTACATAAGGCATGAAATATTTTCATCATGCTTCTAGAACATATCTGAATATAATTATTTTTTTAAATGCTGACAATTCCTATATGTAAGGATTTTTTGTGAATTTAATAAATTTATAGCTTGAAATTTTCGCTCCAGCATATATAATAAACAAAGTCACGTTTTGCTACAAAGAACACATTTCTTGCTCTTTTTATTATAATTTTTTTTCATTTTTTTATTGAGGATAAAAATTTATCTTTATCGCTTAAAACGTGATACTTTCTTAAGCTTTTCCATTGTTAAAATTAATTATATTTTGAAACTGCTAATGAGTGAAAATTTTGATAAAGCGAGAAAAAAATGTAGCAAATTAAAATAAAAGATTAAGAGGAAATCTGCTATGCATATTTCAATATATCAGATTAGAACATAGTTTCTTGAATGGCCAAGCACCACTTGCTCGAGCAAGCTAAATTACATTTTTATTCATTTTAATGGTTTCCTTGAATTATTAATTTTAGTATTGCAAATGATCATAAAAAACTTTGCCTCGCATTTATTGTTTACACAGATATCACATTTCCTGTTTATTTCATTTCGTATAAACACGTACTCCAAATAACATTTTTCTTGGTTTTAATAGCTGTAGTAAGTAACTTATTTTAATGAGAGCTTTAGTAAAGGCAATGGCAACGTGTTATTAAAAAATGATTTTTTGAGATGCTCGTGCAGATAATAAAATTTTTATTTTTCGCCTACTGATTTTTGTTGACACTAAAAAAACTCATTCCAAAATCAATATAATGTTCTGACATGATAATAAATAAATACATTTTTATTCTAGAAAACGATGTTAGAATGTTTTAATCCAAACATTCTAAGTAAATCTAAAGTTAAATGTATGCAAAGAAGTTACTATAAAGCAACTTTAATTATGACAAGTTGCTTATATTTCTAATAATAAATCAATAAATTTGTTTGAAAATTTGATTATACTATATGGAGAATAATTTTGTTTCTTTGTGAGCTTTCAAATAGAGTCCGTTGAAATGCATTATTCTATTGAATATTTAGAATGTTCATAAATATTTGCAATTCCATTAAATTTAATCATAAAAAATAAATTTATAAAAAAAAGGGAATAATGGCTATTATCATAAGATTATATCGTTTGGTCTAAAAGTACATAATAATCAACATCACAAAATGGTTTTTGCTGAAAAAATTAATTTCTGATATTAACATTCATATCATATTTCATAATATCATAAATGTCTTATTTTATTTTATTAACATAGTTTTTTCCGCCAAACCTATAAATATGTTAAAATATTTGAGTCGGAAATCAGTTTTTAGCATGACAGATATACAGTATGAAATACACAACTGATTTGTTTCGTTTAAGAAAAATCAAACAAAACAAAAGGAAGAATTATTCTCGTCATTAGAAAGTTTCATTGGGAAAAATCATTAACTTGACATGAATTGTTTTAAGAACATACAACAAAAGCTACGCAAGAATCACAATACATATAACATTTAAAAGAAGATAGAACAAAAAGCGATAAGAATTTTTTTAGCGTCACTTATTCAAATAACCTTTTCCCTTTGAGTTTAATGATATAGAAATTGGATGGTATTCATCCAATAGAACTTAATTTCTTTCTTTTGCTTTAGTATACGCTTTGTTGAATGCTACTGAGAATACTCTCTGCAAAGAGCAAATAATGCCAGTTCCCCTTCCTCTTTTGTTTCTTCTTTTCAGTTCTTCAGCTTATTGTTTTGAAACCTATAAAAATAATTAGGTGCGATTGAGAATAAAAAGAAGCATATATACTTCGAATGCAATTTATTTATCATTTAAGATTTCAAGGGATTATACTTGGGATTTACTGCTCCTAAATGATAAAGAATTGGATGAATTTTCTTTGTTCGTGAAAGTATTTTGAAAACGTCGAGTATCTATTACATGAATGAAAATAATTTCCCACTGAAATAATTTTGCGTCTTCTGTTTTAGTGCACGAAGATAAACAATTCTCTTTTCATTAGAAAATATTTGCAGTTTTATTTCTTTAGGGAATTTTTTTCTGAAGGATGAAATAAATTAAATAATTCAAGATATTAATTGTTTAGATATTTAAATAAAAAAACAAAGAAACATTTATTCGGTTACTTAATCATTAGTGAGCTTTATCAATTAAAAAACTACTATCGCTTTCAATATAATTTAACAATCACATAAATTTTAAAGAATTTTCTCTTGAATTGAAAATAGGCTTACATAAATAATACATATTAATTTTACGACTGAAACTAACAGAAAAATATATTTCTGTAATTAAGTAAATAAATTGGCATGCATATATTTTAACCTAGCTAAAAAGCAGTAAATATGATTTTTTTTTGAAAAAGAAGTTACTGAATTTACATCATCTTTTGTTTCTATCTGTAGTGTTTGTTTCTATCTTTATTTAATTTTTATTTTTTTATCAAACATGTAAAATATGTATTTAATATCTTTTTAATATTCCTCAAAAAATTCCCCAAATTTCTATTGTATATCCAACATAAAACTTGAAAAGCTAACACTAGATTTTATAAAATTATTCTTAAATTTTTAAACAAACCATGCCTTTTAGTTAAATTCATTTTGTACCATACAGTCTAAAAAACCCCCACAAAACTTGGAAATTGAATAGGAGTCTCCATTATAGCTCTGTTTTTTTTAATATATGCATTGATATATGAATATTTTTAAATATATGTAATGTATTTTTTAAATAAATGTCTCAAATCATATCTCATTTTATCCGCAATGCTATAAACTTCCCATTTTACGATGTATTAAACATTTAAAATATATCAATTAATATTCATATTATTTTATTTTTATATTTCCACAAACGGCTTCCCAATTTCTACACTTTATATCTATCTATTTGAAATACAAAACCGGAATTATGATAATTTTTGGGAATCTTACAGAAAACATTCTCAAAGTGTGTACCATTTTGCATTAAACAATTTTAAAAAATTATTATATATATTGAAATATATAAGTAAAAAATGAAAAGTAAGAATTAAAAAAACCTTCATTTCTAAATTTTAATTTTTTACTTTTGGCGGTAAAATTTTAAAACCAAAGTGTATTAACTCTTTCTCCTAGGAAATCTAAATAAATAAATAACTGAGCCCATAATTATTGTCAATTTATTTCAAGTAAGACCGTTAACCTTGCTTAAATAATTTGAGAAAATCTACTAAACTTAGACAAAAAAAATCTCTTCTCTTAAATCGGCAGAAGAAAATGTAGCAGTTTTATTTTATTTTGAAAATTTTATTTAAGGGAGCCATAAGTTAAAAAATAAATAACAAGAATGTGGATGAACTTAATTTAAAGCATAAACATATCTTTGTTTTGTATATATATATATATATATATATATATATATATATATAT
>JAOUZG010044037.1:9849970-9876996 GCA_026289955.1 Argiope argentata | reverse complement strand
CTAACACCTGCAACCCTGCGGTCTATTATTTCGTAACGCGTAGCGATTTTTTTCGTGAATTCTCAGTTCTTTTTTTATATACATAATTTATTTCTTTTACCACAAAATATCTGTAGAAAATGCATGAGAATGATTGAAATAGGAACTAACATTAAATTTAGATACTCAAAAAAAAAATAAAATAAAAAATAAAATTCCCTGTCTACCGAAGTTTTAATTATTGCATAGATTTGAATGTTTTATATGTTTGTTTAATTTGCAGAAAATACCAGAAGAAATATGTGCAATCATTTGCATGTCTAAGAAATTAACAATGTGGGTCGGGACAGCCTGGTTTGTAGAGCGTTGGACTCGAACTCCTCAGGTTACGGGTTCGAAACTCACCGACCAGAAGATTCCCCGAGTGTTTGGCGGCTGGAGTTCGTAAAATCTGTCATGGTCACAAAGTCCTCCATGTCGAGAGTAATACCCCTGGGGGTACTGGGTCAGAGGTGATCGTTCTCTGTTCCAGGTCTAAATTACGATCTGAGATGCGTGAATGAATTTGCATGAATGAAGCCCGCCCTCTAAAAAAGGTTGTGACTTGTGTGTAGCTAAGTCATACTCTTGCCCCTAGATGGCGGTACTTGTAAAACAAAGAGACGCATTTCTTAGGCTTAAAAATCTGCTGATCGTATCAGCGGATGCTTGCCCATGGCAAGTGGCATTAGTCACAATGCAAAAGAAATTAACTATTCAAGAGATTTTCTTAATAAATTAAGTGAAATCTGTAAAAAATGAGACTATATAAATTTATCCTTCTTACAGATTTAGTTAATGATATTCTAGATTTAGTCTCTGAGCTATAAAAAAATTTGGATGATTATGGTTAGCAAATGAAAAAGAATATTTATATGCACTTGCGATTTCATAGTGATTTTCTGATACTGGAAATGTACAATTTGTCTGCAAACTATCAAGTTAGAAAATATTAAATATGTTTTAATTTCTTAAATTATAATTTTTAAAATAAAGTATACGCATTAAATTTAAATCAAACCAATCGGAATCCTTGCAACTGAACTAATTAACAATTAATTATATTTTAGAAATTATTTCTTGAAGTATTTTTAATTATTAGAAATTGTTTCTTTTTACTGAAATTTAACTCGACAGCAACTATATTATTTAATGTAACTTTCTTTCCATAAATTTCCGAAAGAATATTTTTTTAATTAAAATTAATTTCAAAATTCGCCGATGATAAATTATTTGCTGTGTAAATAAATTAACAGAAAAGGCAATTTAAGTATGAAATGTACTTGTTAGTTCAAAGCAGAATATCATGTAATTTGTATTAAAAATCTAAATCACTTTTTAATAATACTAAGTCTGAAAATCTTAAAATATTGTTCTATAACATCGAAAACATGAGAACTTTTTATAGTTATTAAATTTAGAAGATTGAGTAAATTTAACTTCATTGATATTTTCTGCTCATCTGTATATAGATTATGTAAAATACCAAATCTTACTTCAGATGTTTCATTCATTCCTGTTCTGTCTACAGATATTTCTTTCATCTTTCAGGTAAAATAGAAGTTTTTCGAATTGAAATGTTGCATCTCCATTTAAAATCGAAGCATATTGCTACTTATTAGAGATCTATTTTGCCTGCTTAGTTACTTTCTAATATAGAGGTCAGAATAACTGAATAAATGCCTTATCAATGTCTCTCGGGCATTTTGACTTTGTGCCGAATCCCACTAAGTATCCAGAAATTGCAAGAATCTTGGTGATATCTTCATTAAGATATAAATTCCTTTTCCTTGTCATCTGAAATATAAAATAGCTGGATAGATAGAGATGAGCTTCATCACCTGAGTAAAATTACAGAGAATAGCGGAGTGGAATTAGTCTGAATTATTTTTGTAGTGTATTTCTCACTTGCTGCTTGTATGTTATTGAATACTGCAAGACTTCTTCGTTCTTTTTGCTACGGTTATTCATATTTAATTTTATAAAGAAGATACTTTTTCTGTATTTGAGTTGGTAAACTCTGCTTACCCTATACCCACTTCATCAGACTTTGACTTTCGAATTGCATAAAAATATAAATTAGAGAAGTATAAAAATGCATAATAACATTCTCATTTACAAAAACTAGTAATCCAAATATTTTCCGAAACTTTGAGGAAAATGCACTTATCTAAAGAGGTTTTTAATTTTCCTGCATACCAAAAATTTATCCAAATGTATAAAAGTATGCATAGCAATGTTTCAAGATATCAGGAAAGAAGAAGTGATTTAATAATAACAATAATTATTATAACAAATATTAACTTTTTATCACTTGACTTTTTGCACTGTATATTTCAGTACTTAAATTTGTGATTTTATTTTTGTAATCTGTATTTGTAAAAACATTTCCTTATTTATAAATTAATAGGTTTCCATTAACATCTTCGAAAATTATTCTATTGAACAATTTCTTTCATCCAAGATGATTTATATATACATTATAGTTTTTTTGCAAGATTTTTAACTGCAGAAGTGTATTATGAAGTGTTTGTAATAAATCGATAACAGATTTCCCCCCAATTTTTTGTAGCGGCATAAAAATATATTGCAAATATTTCAAAAAAACTTCTGCAAATCTCGTCAAGAAAGTCTCGCTAAAAGAGGTTTTTGTAAAACTTTCAAAACAAAACTATCTTACTGTTACTAACAATATTTCAAAAAATATTTATTTATTTATTCATTTGAAAAAAGTTTTATAAATTACCATTCAATGTAATCCATAAGTATAAAATTATAATTATTTACTTTAATTTTCCTATAGAATTTATACATATCCTTGTATAAGTTATGCATGTGTAAAATAGATATTAGGGATATTAGGATATAAGTCCAAAAAGTAATGAAAATGGTATTAGTAAATAGGACAAAATTCCATTTTCTTCAAGTAATAAAAAATTATCATTTAAAACGAAATTACAAATTCATTAATTTTAAATAAAAAATTTTAACAGAAAAGTATTCTTAATTTCAAACACTTAATATTAAAATTTTTGACAGCATATCAAGGTAATTAATAATGAAGAAAGAATGACGTCTAGAGGATAAATATCCACCGAGTGCTTTCTTTTTCGAAATACTTCATCCTTATTGAGTTACAGTTACAGAGATCTTAAATTGAGTTAAGAATAAAAAGCAAGGCTATATAATCCCTCGAATTGGAGGCTACAGATGCCGTTGGCTTTCAATTTTGAATTCCTTTTGAAATTTAGTTGCTAAAAATCAGTTAGATAATACACTGAAAAATATGCTAAAAAATGAGAGTAACATCGGCATCAAAATGCAGATTTTAAATAAACTTTTAAAATGAAACAAGTTAATTACAATTAACTGTACACTTGTTTTTTTTATAATATATATTTTTGATCAGTGATAATATTTTTTTAAAAAATATTGATGTTAAAGTACCCACTAACAATTTAATTTTTCAACCGCTTAGACTCCTCTTTCTAACCAGTTTTTCTTTTTTTTTCTTTCTAGTAAATGCTATTTAATGTGAGAGTATTCTATGTTGCCATTCACTGACACTTATTAGTTTAACCAATACAATATTTAAAGTTATGAATCATAATTTGAAAACATATTTTGAATTTGCAGCATTACATACTTATAATTTTTAGAACGAAAATAACTATTTACAAATTATCTCCCTATTAATGGAAACAGTGTCCAGATATAATTTCACATTTACTTAATCTATATCAGAAACTTTAATACTTATCGAACTTCTATTAGCACTTTATCAAAAAATAATATATTAATTAGATTAATTAACTATCACTAAATTTTAATTATATACATTTTGTTACATCATTGCTACCAAGTTAAGAGTACTATAGATATGCCTGAGAAAATTAAAGATTTTTTTCTTTTGTGTAAAAATATATTGTACAAAAATGTTTTTCTTTTATTTGTTTTTTTTTCCGAAATGCTTACTTTCTATTTATTATTAGTTAAATAATTGATACCACAGAAAGGCATCATCTATAATTACCTGAAATTACCTATAAATAAAACAAGAGAACAAAATTGTCCTGTTGAACTAAATTTGGCTTCAGAGAAAAGTAAATTATTAAAATACCAGATTTAATGTTAAAAAAGCATGTAAAAATACACCATAGTTACCAAAATAATAACTTTTTTTCTTTTTTAAAAAATAAAGTGCAATAATATAAGGAAAACAAAGAATTTTCAACTTAACTAAGGAAAAACATATGGCTAAAAGGACAAATAGAGATAAATTTAGAATAAAGATATAAAAACTACTCTATATAAATGCTCCTTTGACAAATTTTAAAATATATACTAAAAAGGAAAGCTTTTTTAACTAGATAAAAACAAGTCAGGATGTTTTAGAGAATTAAATGCTCGCTTTATGATTAAATTAACTCCTCAATTTATTGTAAATGTATTTCTTTTATTTATAAAATATTATGATTTTTAGCATATATTAATTCTATAACTTTTGTACATTTAAAGTACTAAAAAAAATTATTTTTCAAAATACTAAATAAAATACTACTTTTCAAAAACTACTACTTTTCAAAATACTACTTTTTCTAATGCTTGAACAATTTAAAATATATAACGCATATTGGAATATAATATTTCCAAACTTCAAAAACTTATAAGAAATGTAATAATTAAAACTTTTTAGATAAATAAAAATAAGTCAGGCTGTTTAAGAGAATTAAATACTTGCTTTCTAATTAAATTAACTCCTCAATTTATTATAAGTGTTTTTTATTTATAAAATATTACGATTTTTAACAAATATTATTTCTATAACTATTGTAAATTTAAAGCACTAAAAATTATTTTTCAAAGTACTGAAATTTTTCTAACGTATGAACAATTTAAAAATTAAAATGCATATTGGAATATAATATTTCCAAACTTCAAAAAATTATAAGAAATGTAATAAGAAATGAAAATAATTTCTTATTACATTTCTTATAAGAATAATAAGAAATTTACAAAAAGAGTATATCTAACGAGTTGGAGGGATATGAATTGTCAAGATAAAATAGAAAAAAACATAGAATGTCATTGAAATTTAATTGAAAAAAAAACTCGATTTTCCAAAAACATTTCTAATCTAAAGGAAAGCCGGTTCCAGCAGTTACAGTAAGAAATTGAAAAGAAGCAATGGAGGTTCATAGCTAGGTCAACTTATGTTTATTTGATTGGCATCAATGGGTGCATTTGAGACTTAAAACAATAACAGATTTTAAATAGGAAAATTGAGAAACATAGAGAATCTATAGTGAGTATAATCAAATAGAATACGATTCGGACTTTTCCTCTTTTACTTCATACTATCTCTTAGCGACGAATATTCGTTTGAAATCTATTCTAGTAAAAGCTTTTTCAGTACATTTTTCCTTAAATTAAATAACACATGTTCTGAAAAATTAAAATAATTTATTGTATAAATGGCATTGAGTGCGATTTCTTATGCCATTTCTTAACGTGACATTCAACAACATATATGCATGGTCTAAAATCTTCTAAATAAAGTGCCAAGCATTTATTTCCTCGGTCATATCTTATGCTCATGTTATCGGATTATTTATTCATTTCACGTGCCTGTTTTTTATGCATTGCCCTGAATAAGAACGGATAGTAGATGAGACAGGCATATTAAAGAGCAAGGAAAGAAAACTAACTCAAGTAAGGCACTTAATGTATTTATTGGGATGGTTTCATTAGCATTGCAATATAATAGCTAAAGTAAATACTAATTCCTTTTCAGGGTCAAAATACTTAACTAATATTTGGTAATGATAATTGATAATATTGATAATTTGCATAGCATTGAAAATCTGTACGTTTGTATAAAATGTGGTGTAATCTATAAGGCTTATATCTCTGTATTATTATAAATTTCTTGGACTTTTAATAAGATTATGTTCGTTTCTCAGAACTATCTTTTCACTTTAAATTCATATTTTTATATACTATTTCAAATATATTTGTCGGAAATATATCAGTATTTTAATTTTTAATTTTTGATATGTAAAACTATAAAAACAGTTATGTAGTTGGTATAAGGAAGATCTTATATTGTCACTCTGTGTATATTATGTATTATTTGAATTTTTAATTTAAATAACTCGTTTTTCCTGGCCAAAATGATGCAAAGTAAATTTACTTTTATTGAAAACTGAATATTTAAATGTGTATTGTGTTAACCAAAAAAATTATCTATTTCTACAATTCAAATTCACTGTTTTATTGTAAGAAAGGAAATGCTATTTTTCAGAAAAAATATTCAAAATTGTTGCTTAACGGAAGAAGAAAAAAATTAATTATTAACAAAGCATTCATTATTTAACAAAGCAATTTCTTTAAAAGAAGTTAACATTTCTATAAATTTGTAAATTTTTAAATATGAATTGAAAATATTTGTATAATTGGCTCTTTGTTAATTATAAAACAAGTTAATAAATATAGTTTTAATTAAGTATAATACTATGAGTTCTTTAAAAATTAAATAATAAAAAAATTACAATTTCAATAATTTTTGTGGTAAAAACTATAAGCAAAGTATAGGTATATTATAATGTTTATCATATTTCTTCAAAACCTTGATTATATTACATGATCTGGCAAAATCTATAAATTTTCAAACAACTAAAATGAAATAAAAATAATAATCAATTGTAGTAAAGGAAATAATTATATATTAAAAGCTGTAGAATGAATAAAATTTTTATAAATATTAAATGGCCCCATTCAATATACCCAGTATTAAAGAAATAGCATCAATTAAATGATATAATATTTGGTACATTTTAACGTTACAAAAGCAAATTCTTCTTTTACCAACTATAATCATTTTTTTAAAAAAGTCATAATAACGTAAAATGAATACAAAATAAACTAAGTTTTAGTATTAAGCTATATTAATCAATGCGTCCATTATTAAAGAAACAATCTCAAAAAATGTTTAAAAGGGTGGAAATTTCAAAATAATTCGAATCATATCAATCGAAAAATTAAATTATGTTAATCAATGTGTACATTATATAAGAAACAATTTCATGATTTAGATTAATCAAGATTTAATTAATATCAATCTCAATATTTAAAGGATTGAAAACTTGAAAAGTAATTTGAAGCACATCAAAAAATTTATTATTACTAACTACCGTTTGTTTACTGATAAAGCAATAAATATGGATAAATCAAGTGCTTTTTTGAACAATATATTTGGGCAATTTAATATTCCTGTTTTGTAGGTTCATTTAAATGATTTTTGAAATAATTTTAGATTTAATAAATTTTCCAAAAATGCAATAATTATTATTCAAAATATATATCAAAATTACACTAGAATTCAAAATGTGTATCAAAATTCATTATTAATTTCTTCCGAATAAAAATGCGTACAGAAAAATCTCTATATTAAAAGAAGTTTGACTAATTCTGTATTTTTATTTGCTCATTAAAATTTTTTAAGAATTTTGGTTTAAATCAGTATTCTAAAAAATGCTTCAGAAATAGATCTTCTAGAAATAAAAAAAAATCACCTAAATATTCAGTACTAATTTGTTGCTGTAAAAGTAAGAACAGAGAAAAAACATTACATTAAAGTTATTTCCGCAATCATAATTGGCATATAAATAATGAAATTCGTTTGTTACTCCAAATTATTATTCCTTGAACAAAAATAAATGATAAATACTTTGAGAAAAATGCAACAAGAAACTACATTAAAGATCAAAACAGAAAAAACTTTATTCTGTTAACAACACAAAAATTAAAGGTTTCCAAAAAACAACTCATTAAACTCATCAAAACTCAAAAATTTTGTACTGATGTATATTTTAATGATATTCATTCAATAGAAAGGAATAAATTCAAAGGAAAGTTGGAGTTTATATTCTTAAATATTGAAAACAATCCTTAAGTAATGCAATTTATTTTTATGAAGCAAAGTATTTTTTAAAACACATTTTTGATAGCTCTAAAACAGTGACCTGTTCACTTAGTAAGGTTTAATATGAATAAATTCGAAGCTATTAGTTTAGATAATTTGATCGCTTGAGATCAAATCAACAAATGTTCAAACGTTAACCCTTCTTTGCATGACTTTTTTCTTTTTTGTAAAATAAATAATGGAGATATAATTCATGCCCTAAATTAAAATAAAATTGTTTTTAAAAAAACCGAAACAAGTATATAAAATACAGTGCCAAATAAATAAAATATGTGATAATATAAATATATAATAAAAAATAATTAAAAAACAATATGATGGAAATATCTATCATCATGCAAATTTGCATATTAAGATCTTCAATGCTCCTCTCTTCTAAATTTCTCCAGTAAATATCACTTTTATTAGAAATAAAATCGCTGATTAATTATTAAAAAAATATTCAAGAAATCGCACGTTTCTTCAAACAGCAACAAACAACGAAATGACAAGTTTAAAACCACTGTAATGATTGTGACATTTGATTTCTTTTGACTATTATGTTCCTTATTTCGCAATAGTCGAGATAAAAGCCGATAGCAACAACCAATTTATAGTACAACTATTTTGACTACGGTTATTTGTTCAGTAAATGTTATGATGGAAATTTCCATCGTCATGCAAAGAAGGGTTAAAACACGTTTTATTTGCATCTTAGAAGAAACTTTACACAAATGCTTGCAGCAGAGTGTGGCTCAAGCAACCGAACATAACAGCCATTGCCAAATATATATATATATATATATATATATATATAAAAATTTGAACATTAAATTCGTTGCCAAATACATTACCATGCATTTAAATGATTATAAAAGAACTCAGAGACAACACAGAAACAGGAAAAGAACACTAAAACAAAACTAATAAAAATTACACATACATCCTACATAATTAAAATAATTTTAAGTTAAGAATTCTGCTTTCTATATCCCCAAAATTTGAGTTGGAACCTATATTTGCATATTAGTAATGTCTATTTCTCTAACTAGAAAATGTGACTCAAGCATTCTTCTAATACGAGTTAATCCACAAACAAGCAATTACAATGTACCTCACGTATCTAGTGGTCTTTTTTAACTTATTCAGAGGATTTTTCTTAGATATCTTTTTCAAACACCATGAAGGGAACACCAGAAGTGCTTTTTGAAGGAGAAAAAAAAGAAATAGAGCCAACATCAGAAAGGAACCTCAAGTTCTTCTCTGACATTTCAACTTTTTTTTCGTCTTAGATCAAGCCTCCTCTATCTCACTCATTTTCGACGATGTAGCTCCTATTTCTTTTGTTGGCACCAACAGTAGCTTTTGGAATGTGTTCCTTCCACCCTTCGTGATCCCATTGTTTGTTGTTCGCCTCTGAGAATCCCCTTCCGCACCTGCAATACTCGGATCTACTGCTGATAGCGTGCAGAGATCTTTTTAAACTTTCGCATTTATTCTTTTATCTGAGGTGAATTTTTTTGTCCGGAATGCCTGTAGGAAACGGATGAAAGTGCTGTCAATAAGATCCGGCGATAAACCGATGTCTGCAAAATGGAAAAGGAAAAAAATCATGTTTGAAGAAATTTTTACTATTTGATAAACACGATACGACATACAGAAAAAGGAATATAAATCTGCCAATTTAAATTTTTTATGATTTATTCAGATTATATTTTTCATAGGTTTTCAGTTTAGAGCTATGAAAACCAAAAATTGGTAAATTCTATTTTAAGACATTTTATTGAATTAAAGATAAACAATAATATTTCTGACATTTAAAAAAATTAGTAAGATGAATAATAAATTTCATTTGTTACAACATAAAACAAGTTGAATTGAAAAACCTAGATAAGAAATTATATATTAAAAAAATAAAATGTTTTAATTATTATTACTAAATAAAATAATATATTACTAAATAATATAATAAAATTATATATTACTAAATAAAATAATAGTTTTTGTTAATCACATATTTCAAAAAATTGTAAAAAATCGGCAAATTTTAGCTAAGAAAACCTGCTTAAAATTGGATATGTGTCAATATCAGTTTAAGAAAACCAAACTTTAGTACTTGTTGGGACTAAACTAGTTTCAAAACCTTTATTGCACAATATTAGTGATGATTACTTATTTCAAGAATTCGAATACCAACAATACCAACCAATTCGAATATCAACAGGCTATTTTCAAAAGAATTGTTTTCAAATTATTACTTTAACCTATCATTTTTTTTTTCAATTCTCAAATGATAAATTATTTCCTATTAATTATAAAATTCTTCTGGATACTTCAAAAAATTGAGCCTATATGGGCTTAAAATTTAAAATTTTCTTTGATGTATTTGAATAAACATAAATAGTTGTCTAAAATATACTTAGTGCAAAAGGTGTTTGGATAAAATTACTTCTAGTTTTTTGGGTCTAGTAAATACAATCAGGATGATTTTTTTTTGTTCTCTTTTGTAATACACATTTGTTTTAATTTCGGATAAAATTTATTTTTTTAAGTGCTGGGACCTTCTGGAATTATACCAATTACTAAAATCAAGAATATATTTCATATGTAAAATAATGAAAACTCTAATGAAATATGAAAAAATTTGTGTAAACCAATTTTTATGAAACAAACTAATTAAAACATTCGTGGAATAAAAATTTTGGAAATTACAAGTATTTCTATTATGAAATATCAAAATAAAAAAATTATTAATATAAATGGAAGTAAACAGAAAATTATAGCAATGGAATGAATTTCCGTTAGATGTTTTTTTTTTCGTTTCTAACACTAAAAGTGATAAATTCAGAGAAAAATTGTTTAAAACACATTTAAAAGTTTTCAAAATTTCCTTTTCAGGAAAGAGTACAAATCTTGAATAAAAATTAAATATAATTCATTTCTTACATGACCGTTAAATAATGTTATTTTATTTTCATATTATATTTATTTATAAAAAATAAATGTAATGTAGACTTTAAATTCGGAAGAAAATTCGCTTATTATGATTTACAGATTAAAAACTATAATATATTCATTAGATTTATTTTAAATACTTGTTTTAAGTTTAACTGAATATATTTTTCATCAATTTCTTTGAATTTTAAAATTATTACCAATATCAATTTTTTTGCAATATAATAATTTCGTATCAAGATTAAAATACATGCTGTTATTTCCTTGCCCGATTTCAAAAAGATTCAGTTGAAAGTGTGTTATTCTATTGAATATTTATAATTTTACATGATTATTTACAATTCAACTGAATTCAGCCAATGATAACATAAATATAAAACAAGAAGAATAGTGAATATTCTTATAAGATTATTCGTTTGGGTATAAAAGTTTATTATTATCAATATCAAGAAATGGTTTTAAAAAGAAAAAAAAATTCTTATCATAAATGTATTTCATTTTATTATTTTTATTTCTTACCTCATATATATAAGATATTTTTACACATTTGCTTCAGAAATTAGTTTTTGGAGCGATGTTTGATATAAAATTCACAACTGATTTGTTTTATACAAGAAAAATAAGACAAAACAAAAGACAGAATGGCTCTTTACATTAGAAAGTTTCAATGATAAGAATCACTAACTTAGGATGAATTGTTTCTAGAAAATAAAACAGACTACGCTATCGTCACAATACCTATAGCATTGAAAAGAAGACTCAACTAAAAACAATGAGAATTCTTTTAGCTTCACTTATTCAAATAACCTTTTCCCTTTGAGCTTAATGATATAGAAATTGGACGGCATTCATTTGAAAGAACTTAGTTTCTTTCTTTTGCTTTCGGTTACGCTTTGTTACATGCTATTGAGACTCTATATCCAGCAAAGAGCAAATAATGTCAGTGCCCTTTTCTCTATTGTTCCTAAAGTTTTTTGTTATGTAGCCTATAAAAATAATTAAATAAGATAAAGGAGAAAGGAGCATATATAGTTCGAATGTGATTTATTTATCATTTAAGTTTTCAATGGATTTCAACTGGGATTTCTTACACTGAAATAATGTAGAATAAAATGAATTTTCTTTGTTCATGAAAATAGTTTGAAATTCGTATAGTGTCGGTTCAATGATTAAA
This sequence comes from Argiope argentata, assembly GCA_026289955.1. NCBI lineage: Eukaryota > Metazoa > Arthropoda > Arachnida > Araneae > Araneidae > Argiope > Argiope argentata. The sequence goes on along the minus strand of JAOUZG010044037.1, from coordinate 9,864,886 downwards.
AATAATTTTCTCCTTTAAATAATTTTGTTCCTATTGATTTAGGGTAAAAAATAAAGCAATAATTCTCTTTTAATAAATATAAAATATTTATAATCTTTTTAAGGATTTTATTCTAGACTAAAAGTGAAATTATGTAACATACGTTATTGATTGTTTAGTTAACTAAATAAATAAAAACAAATATTAATTTAGTTAGTTAGTTAGTTATTAATAAATGCTTTTTAAAAAATTTCTGTCTCTTTCAAAGTAATTCAGCTGTCAGATAAAATTTAATTTAATTTTTCTTCTACTGTAAACATGATTTAGATGATTAATACAAATTATTTTTTAAAAAAATAACTGAAACTAATGGAAAAATAATTGATAAATAAATTTTTTTGTTACTAATGTAGAAATTAAAAATAAGAAAAAAAAATTCATAATTAATATTATTTACATTAATAATTTTAAAATTCAGCGACAAATTCCCAAAATTCCTATTCCGACAAATTCCCTTTTAAAAGGTATTTACAACCCAAAATTAGGAAAATGCTATAAGAATTTGCAGGGTTTAAAGTTTTAATAATGATAGATAAATGTAATATAACACATGGAACAAGAGTATTTCAAGAATTAGAGAACTAAAAAATGATGAAAGTATTGTTATGAAAATAAAAAAGACATAACTTTCTGACCAGGAAATGTTATTGATACTTTTGCTTTTTTTGAGAATCAATGGAAAATATAAATTACTCTTATTGCCACTGCATAAATAAAATTTAATACGTAATGAATATTATTTGAAAATATTAATAATAATTAATGATAATTCTAATATTCAAAAATATATAAAGAGAACACTTTATTGCATTACATTATTGATACCTAAAGTTTGTGTATAAAACTTCATTAAAATTGACAGTTCTCAGCCGTATACAAATAACAAAATAAAATTATTCATATGATTAAGATAATTTTTCACACTTAATATACATTCCTAAACCAACGGCTTGGATCTTAGCTACTAATCCAAGATCGGAATAGATATATCTTATAGTTTTTTACAAGTCTTGTGTCTTAAGGTAATAATTATTTTTTTAAAAGATATCAACGCATGTTTTCTCACCAAGGTAAATAAATATATGTAAAATAATTAACATATACCTTAAAAGTTTTTTTGATAAATAAATAAATAAAACATTATCTCTTAGTTTCCTTTGCCTGCATTGCTTATTAAATACGTATTCTTCCATTGAAGAATACTGAAGCAGGAATGAATTGGTATCTAGATCAAAATAAAAGCTGTAATTCAACGGCAAATATAGTAATTATAGTAATTTTTACTGCACCAAAAGTGTGCAGATTTTTTTAAGCTGATAAGTATTTACGTATGCATTCATGATAATAAGATAATGTTTATAATAATTTTTAACATCATGAATTTAATTTTTTAACAATTTTTAACATCATGAATTTAATGTTTAAAAAAAATTTAACATCATGAAGTTAATATTTTTAACAAACTACTCCAAAATTAAATTAAAGAAGTTTCCCAAAATGTCTATCCGACATATACTGCAAATTCGAATTTCTCATTCAGAACTTGTTAAATCTTTCATTCAATAAACAAAAGACAAAGCTGCAGCTTATTCTGCAAATTTTGTTTCCAAATCTCTAGAAAATTACAAGTATACAAAATAAAGTCTTCATGTCTGCAACGTTTTCTCAGATTCAATATAAATAGATATATATACAGATATGATCATCCACCATATTGGAATCTAATATCTCTAACAGTCAAACTCGATTCTGAGAGTAACAAAATACATAAATTTCCGTCAAGAATTCTATATTTTAAAGTATATAAAAAGGAATTGGTAAGTTTCACTATCAGTGAAAATAATCTAAAGTGTTCTCTACTTTTCTTGAAGAAACTGTTCTAATCGAAAACAAAAAGGATCGCAGCATTCTTGGGCAGAAAGTGAGAAACAGTGGAACTTCATAGATAGCTCAACTTATGTGTTCTCGAAGGGAACGGGCGGATGTTTTTGAAACGTGAAACGAGTACAAATTTCCGAAAGAGAAATTGCATCCCCTGCGACTCAGAATGAAGACAAAGGAGAAACAAAATTGAAAAACATAGAGATCGGTAGCGTGTGCAATCAAATAGAAAACGTTCCGAATTGTTCTTTTTTTTTCTTTCCTTCTTCGCTTTTTCATCTTCTTTTCATCTTTCCTTTACAGACGAAAATGCGAAAAAAGTAAAAAATGCTTCTGTCTGAAATTTTCTTCGTACGGTTGGTCGTATGTTAAATAAAATTTTATTCTAAATTCTGAAAAAAATGTATGCAAATAAATTTTAATTAGAAGTGTTTTAATTGCCCACTTGCTGTTGTTTTTCTTGCCAAAAACGCCACTCTCTAAGTACACATTTTTATAATGAAATGAAAAGCGTTTGTGTATTTTAAAAATATTTTAATAATTTCTCTCATTTGCTGGAAAATATTTAGCAGTTTTTTAGATAAATAAAAAGTATCATTCGAAATAGGAATATCAATAATGAAGTAGCAAATAGTAGAATTGGTTTCTACGACCTCAAATTTTACAAAAAAAGTATTAAAAAGAAATTTTTAATTGAATCTAGTATATAAATTTCTATTATCTTAATAAGTAGACCCAAATCTTATTTTTACACTATCCTGTCAATACTTCATTTATTCACATCCATTTTCCTTATTTTACATAATCCTTTCGAATTTACCTATTTAATTAAAAAATATATTTATTTAAATATTTCTTGTCTATTTTTAATGCTTTTTATTTTTGTTTTCTTTAATTAATTTAACTACTTTTTCATTCAATATTTCTTCTGACATAAGCTTTTGATTAAGCTATGTCATAACATGTTTCAGTTATTTTTTCTGGACGTTCATTAATAAAAATTTTGATTCTAGACTTTTCAAATATAGAGCAAGAGTCTTTTATGTAACCCATATCATTGATTCTCTGCCTCGCCCGAAGGCACACGGCTAAAGAGAAACTGAAAGACCAGATCGTCGTAACAGCAACATTGACGGGAATTGTGGTTGAGTTTTAATGGCTATCACCGGCCAAGTTACAACACTTCCCGAAGGCAGTACGTCCTGGAAGGAGTCAGATTCTCCGCCTAAATGTGTACCTTCCAGGGTGCAGAGATCCAATCACCGTACCGGAAGCATCTCATCTTAATTAATGGTTTTAAATCTCTAAAGTTGACTCATTATTTAGTTTCCAGTGTTACTTTTAAATTTAGTAGGTTTCATATATTCATTATGCATCATTTCATGATAGATATAGATCTTCGAAAGATGAAGTTATTTTTTTACACTTTTGTTCTTATTTATTGCAATCTGAAAACGAATCCTGGTATAGGAGTAGCGCTACTTCCCTGTAATTTGGGCATCCCAGTTCGACTCTGTTTGAGCATGGTTACTCTTCTATGTTCTAACTATAAGGTGTGTGAATGTTCCCTCTCCCTTTGTAAAAAAGAGCTGTGCAAGCGAATGTTAGGAGTGAGTAACAAAAGTCGTAGTCTTGGCCCTTGTTGGTGCTACTACAAAAACAAGAGATGTTTATCAGGTTTAAATCACTGATTCCCTCAGCGAGCATTTCCATGGCAAGTGCCATAATAAACAACAATATTTTTTCTTACACTTTTATTAATAATTTTCAGAAACATTTCATTTTAAAATCCTACTTATAGTTAGCAATTTCATGGGATGTAACATATCTAAACTCTAACGTTTAAAATAACTTAGGTATTATACAGGGTTTTTTTTGTCCTTTTTGGAAGTGGTAGCTCTAATATATAGCTCAAGTAATACAATTTTTTAAAGTAAAAATTACATCAACCTATGAATAATTAAAATCATTCATATAATTCTCTATAATTTATGCATGATTTATTTTTAAATTATTACAAGACGAAATTTTTTTAAATGAATGCTTGTGACCTCTAAATAAATTGTATGTTAATTAATTAATCAATCAATATATTCATAAATTCTGTCTCCAATATTGTATATATATTTCATGATACTTGATTATTTTCCATATGCTTTGATTATTAACTCTTTTTAATGTTACTTGTATATTTATATAATGTCAGTAGCATTATTATTTAAGACATAGTATATCTTCCTGATATTTTCGTTGCTTCTTTTGGCAATTAATATATTTTTATATCGTAATTTGCACAGCATTTCTTTGAGAAAGAGCAAATAATTGATGAGACAGAAGACAAAGGTGATAAAAATTAGGGGTTGAAAGAAATCGTTAGATGCATTTATTTAGTAGATGGAACCTCAAGCTGAAGGAACAGTTTTTAAAGAATCGTTCTCTCACACACCTAAGTTCTCAAATCGATCAAGATTTTTTAAAAACACAGTTTCTAATTAATTATTACACTCTAGAGATCATTGGAGGACATCTAGTTTCCCAGAGATTGATTGCTGTAAAATTGGCATTTATATATTTTATTCAGCTTGTTCTAAATGTTTCTACAATGAAGTATTTCTGAACTTTAGATTCCAATTGACTTGCAACCCGTACTATTTCAGTAGCCTTACATGATTTTGAACAGTGTACAACGTAACTCACAAGTTTTGGTCGTATCACATAAAATTTGAGGTGATTAATCATCGATTTAAATAAAATATTCCTTTTAGAAGGCTTTTTAAAATAAAAGAATGATAATCAGATGACGTAATAACAAATATGCCTCATAGAATATATGCTTGGTTACCGCTTAGTATTTCTAATGCATGGTATTGACCTAATAATTTAAGAAAAATTCATTTAGGCTTAAAGAACATTATTTTTTTGTAGAAACTTAATTACAGGATACTGATTTAAAAATCAGTTGACGAACTATAAAGATTTGTGCGGGACTTTTCACTTATTGAACTTTTATGCAATTTTTCTAACAATAGGTTTATAACTTATATTTTAAAGTAGACTTTTGAGAAAAAAAACTAGAAAAATAACTGTAATATTAACAAAGTGTTACAGAAAAATCATTCATTTCCTTTATTATTACCAACAAAAATAAAGAAAAAATATGTGCTTGCGTGTTGCTGTTTTACAGAAAAATGTCAGTAATCCCAGCGCTATCAGTCATATCACGGAGACATTTTGGAGATTAGGAATGTGTAATTCAGAGCATTTATTCAATAAATTTATTTAATTTAAAACTTAAAAAAATTCTTAATCTCGGTAACTTCTGAAATAAATGTAATATAAAAATAAATTTTAAAATAACTAAGAATCCAAAACAGTTATCGTTTCAATTACACCACGTTAAATTATGTGCAGTTTTATCTATTTTGAATTAATTTTTTTAAATATCTTTAAACTTCTATTTAGAATAACACATTTCAGTGTTTTTAAAAAATTTAAAGTCTTAACAATGTCACTATAAAAATTTCAGCCTAAATTTTTCCTAAATTGTTGACTATAGTATAATGATGCAAGTTACTTATTCTTGATAAGTAGTTTTCGTGCTGAAATGTTTTTTTTAGTGCTGATTAGTTTTGAGCGCTTATTGCAAGTACAACAACAATTCTGGAAAACCGGCGTCCTGGCTTATGGGTAGTTTCTCGAGAGCTGGATGTTCCGATTTGGGCATGGTTCTTCTTCTGCGTTGTACCTGCTTTGTGTATGAATGTGTCCCCCTGTAAAAAGGAGTATGGAAGGGCAGTAATGAGTGAGTAGCTTAATCGTACTCTTGACTCTAGTTGGCGCTAATAAACAAAACAAGAGACGCTCCTTTCGGCTTAAGACTCCCTGAAGCAATGGACGAGGCCACTTCTCAAAGCTTTCCATGGCAAATGCTAATAGCAACAACAACAGCTATTCAGGGAAATTTATTAGAACTGCATTTTAAAACCGAAAATGGACCTTTGAGCAAATAAAGGCAGAAGTCTGACTTCTGGCTCCCACTCGTCACAAACCCATCTTATGGGCTGGACATCCTTCATGCATTTCAATGATTCATCCATTGATCACAATTTAGATCTGGAACAGAGAACGATTACCTCCGACCCAGTACCCCCAGTGGTATTACTCTCGACATGCAGGACTTTGTGAAAATGTCAGATTCAATTCACGCGGACACCACACACACGGAGAACCTTTGGGTTCGAATATGAGTCCACTGCTCTACCAATCACGCCATCCCGGCTCATTGTACCTATCTAAAAGTCAATTTCAAATGTACTAACATTTTTTTTATCTAATATTCAAAAATGTTTGGTACATGCAACAACTGACGAATAATTTTTCTAACGATTGAAATCATAAACATGGTCTAATATTCGATCTAAATCAATTCTACGTCTGATCTTTTTTTTTAAAAGGGTTCTGAGAAAACTCAAAATGTATCCATTTTAGGTATGAATTATTGAACATATTACTTGGAAACGCATCATCGTGATTGTGAATTTCAAAAAAGGAACAAAATGCTTTCGTGTATTCGAAATTAAAACCTTTATAACTACCTAAAAACCATTTTGAATGTGCAATATTATATTTAAAAAAACGAATAAATGAAAATAATTCAGAATTATTTAAATTATTCGGTGAAAATATCTTATCCCATATATATGTACAAATGAATTAATTTCTTATTAAAATGATTAAATGATAATCAAAAGTTTTTAATTTAAATCCCATTTATAATTTTTTCATGTCTTTCTTACGAAAAGCCAAATTCATTAAAAATGTTTAATGTAAAGTTATGTTTTTGCATTTATAATTCTGGGTAAAGAAAATTAAAAAAATTTTTGTTCCAAAATTTAATTCTAATTCCACCTCACATAAAAATGTAACGAAAGGGAAATAGAATTAAGTAGAAATTCTCTCTCACAGTATGATTTTCATATATTTTAAAATGTTGCCAATGCAAATAAAATCATTTGTACTAAATATTTAAAGTGAAAGTGCGTTTCTAAGCCTAATGGCTGCATTCAACAAATCTGAATGTTTGACTGAGTTCTTCTAATAAAGTACATATAAAATTTAAAGGTGGCAATGAACCCTTAGAAAGAAATTTTAATCGGGATTTTATTTATTTTTTATCAAATTTTAAATAAAAAACATTTTACTTGTTTTAGGGTTTGATTTATAATTATTAATAAATGAAATTACTCTTGAATAAAAATGCAGTTGAATATATTTTTAAAGTATAAATGTATAATATTTTAGTGATATAAATTTAATTCTGTGAAGTTTTAAAATTGTATACATTTTTTCAAAAAACATGCTGTTTCATTAATTGTAACTGCACTATCATTATTGCAAAGGAATTCGAGACAGTTCTCAATATTTCGTCAAATCGTTAATGGCGGGTCTTTCTTCTTGTAGTGAAATATATTGAAGACATATCATTTTTGTTACTTAATTTAAACTATATAAATTTACACTACCCCAATGTGCATATAGAAATCACATTACACGGACAGATATATTTTTAAAAAACTGCGATGTGTTAAAAATCACAGTGTTTTAAAAATACGGACTTACTGCCATGAAGTAGTTTCTAAGCAAAATAATAAAACAGACATAGCGATAATAAGATAAACTGAAAATAACTGTCATTCCCTATCACAATTTCATACTTAAAAATAAGTTTTAAATACCATTTACATCAAATTCGAAAAAAAAATTTAATTAGTATTAATCACAATTAATGTAAATAACAGCAAATATGGTCACCAAAGATGACTGGTAACGAAATATACGAATCATGTTCAATTGGTGGTTCATGTAAAATTCACATTTCGGAGAACTTTGAACAAAATGAAACAACACCCACACACTTGATCAAACAAAGCAAAGAAAAAATGCTGTTTCAAAAGGCTTTATTAAGAAAGAATATTTGTTTGATCCGAAATTCTTGGAAAGAAGCTTTAAGAAGTACGCATGCATCTGAACCTTTTTATAATATCGATGGAAATAAAAACTGTAAACAACTCTTGCTATTCGATTCGTTTACGGAAACAACTCTTTCCTCTTCAATTTGTAGCACAAAATTCAGTCAGATAAAATGCATTCCCTCAGAATTCAATTTCCTTTCTATTTCTTGACATGTTTTTAGATATCATTATATATCATATTCGCAGAAAAGAATAAATAATATGTTCTCTCCTCTTCACTATTGATGTAAGCAAATCGCGTTTCTTGTAGCTTATTATTTTCTGACAGAAAATAATCATTTATACATAGAGTGAAAATAGAAACTGAAATTCTTCAAAAGTAAATTTATCTATAATTTCAGCCCGCAGGATAATGAGACTTTGTAAGCGAAAATTTCATGGAATAAAATTATTATTTTTTGTTTAGGTATTTCAGTTCTGTGTTTCCTGAGTTCTTTTAAAAAGTAAAAATAAATTCTGATTTTGATTCCAAAAATAGATCTTAAAAAAAAGAGTTTTATCCAAATTTGACGTTTTATACAGAATATGTCAAATAAGTATATTTAAATTTCGGTGGCAAATATAAGTCAAAAATGCATATACATCAGAATTATTCTAAAAAAAATATTTCTTTCTACTTTTATTATCGGTTATTCACAAAATTCTTTCCATTTCAACTTTATAAATCACAAATGTTTGTTTTAAACTTAACTATATTAGAAGCTTCTCATTGTATAAAATAAGATTATTAATAAGATTTCTTGGAAACCCGATATTCCTTATAAAGATTCTAAACATTTTTAATATGACTTGCTCTCACGTTTTATATACTTCACTTTATTTCTTTTTTTTACTTTATTATTTTGGGGGGGGGGGAGCCACGAGGGCCGGACGTTAAGGCTTTCACACTGGAAGGATTCAGGTTCATAATCCACTTTATTCGAAATACTGGACCTAGTATAAGCTAAATCAGTGAGGGTCAAACGTCTTTCAACTGGGGTGATTCGAAAACTTGGAAAGGGGATGTCAGCTCAGGTGTCGTCTTCTTCATCTGATAGCTGCTCAAAATTGCGAGTTCCATCCAAAAGTATTCATCGAGTTGTGATATAATGGGATGTTAATACAGCAAAACGAAACGAATTTTTTTTAAAATCTCGGTTACATATTACACATTTTCTATTATTAGTCCACATCCTAACTGCATATATATCTTGTTCAAACATTTAACCGTTAATAAAATATTTTTTATCCATCCATTCAAGATCAAATACATTTTTTAAACTTGTAGTGGAGGACACTTGATGTTAATACAGTTCCTTCAAATATTAATTAAATGTAATTAATTTTTTATACTTTAAATAGAGTGTTATTAGTTTTTAATAAAAGTCGCAATCAACAAAAAGTAGTTCAATCGGCGAAATGCAAGGATTTTAGTATTTTTGAATAGAAGGTAGAAAGCGAGTTCAATTCTTGATAAAATCAATATTTTTTTGATAAATTATTTATATTAATCGTAATTTATTAATAAAAAGTAATTAAAATTAAAATTTTCTTTCCTGACCTAAGTAGTAATTAACTTTAATATTTCAAATTGTTTTTGACTGTATATACTGTGATACTTATGTGCACTCATGCTTTTATGGTGCTATTGTGCTTGTATGTGTTTTACTTTTTTGACCTTTGCTTGATGTTTAAATTTTTATTTATATGTGATGTACAATGTTGTAAACGTCGGCTTTCTGGCACAGAGGCAGCGGGTCTTCCTCGTTTTCTGTGAGTCCTGGGTTCGAGTCCCGGTTCGGACATGGTTGTACTTCTGTCTGTAAGATATGTGAATGTGCTTCCCTGTAAAAAAGGACTTTGCAAGCGTGTGGGTGTGTATTTCATCCTCATATGAGCTAGAAGTCAGCTTTCTGTCCTCGGATACTAAGGGGTCCATACCCTCAGAAGCTACTGCACCCCTCTTTCCGTGGTAAAAAGTGGACACGACATCATCATCATCATCAATGTTGTAATCATTTATTCTTTACTGTCCCATTTTATGTAGGCTTTAATTAGCTTTGTGGCTAGTGTTTCTTGTATGTTTTTGATTATGTAATGCACTCTGTAAAGGAAGTCAGTCTCTGTATTATTCTTATTTCAAATAAATAAATAAGACAAATAATATTCACTTAATTAGACATGGATTTTTTTCTTGTTATCTGGATTTTTTTAAGATTTCTTGTGACAATATTCAAAATAGAGAACGAACAAAAACAGAACATCTTTGTTCATTAATGCAGAGAATGCCTTTTTTTCCTAGCTTGTTATTTTCGAGCATAGAAAAAATCTATCAAGATAAAGCAGAGGGAAAAACACTAAACATTTTCCAAGGCAATTTCTTTATCTTTCAAGTCTCCAGGGTAAATGCTTGAGTCTTTCAAAACTGCTATGCAGTAAAACGAAATATCTATTTTTTTTCTGATCAAGATCTTTTCTCTGATTTCAAGAATCCTTTATCCAAACAGTTTGGTGCATATATGGATCAAAAAGTTTTTTTTTTCAATATTTTTAGGTCTTATGCCATAACATATAGTCTCTTGCAAATAGAGATCTTTCCTGTAATCTTGGAATTTTGGAGCAATATATTTTCAATCACTATAAATCATTTCAATTTTCTGTTTCAATATATTTTCAATCAATATAAGTTTGCTGGAACTATAAATATAATGCTGTGATAGGGGAAATATATTTTCATTTTGCAATATGTATTGATAGTTTTATTACTAAACATACAGAGTGACCTGAAATAGACTGGCGACTTTCAAAATGCAAAACAAAAAATTTTTAAGATTAAAACAACAATTCTTGTTATAAATTTATGTAACAGGGTATCAATATTTCTTCCCATTATTTTTCATTATAGTTCAAAAAGTTTTTGACATCTTTTAACTTTGTTAGTAGTAAAAAAAAGTATCTATTTTTTTTCCTGATCCAGATCTTTTCCCTTATTTCTAGAATACTCTATCATTTGTCACATAATATAGATCGAAATGTATATTTTTCAATATTTTTATGTCTTATTCTATGCTGTAAACAGAGTTCTTTCATGTAATCTTGGAATTTTGTAACAATATATGTATTCAATAACTATAAATCAGTGAAATTTCCTTTTTCAATATATTTCCAGTTTAGTATACGTTTTCTGGAACTATAAATATGTCTGGTGGGTGAAATATATTTTCTATTTATAATATATATTGATATTTTTATTATTGAACATACAGTGCTCTGAAATAGACTGGCCACTTTAAAAAATGCATAACAAATAAACCTTTAAGTTTAAAAAGCAATTCTCGTAGCAAAATCATGTAACAAAGTATAAATTTTTCTTATAATTCAAAAAGTTGCTGACAGATGGCACAGCAAGTCCCTTTTATTTTACTTCCTGCATTAAACTCATCAAAATGCTTAACCTCAGAAGTGGTTATTGTTTTAACTTTAAAATTAATGTTTTATGATTGTTCCAGTAGTAGACTTCATATGAAAATTTCGAAAATGCAGCATTCGATGATGAAAAGAACTTTTCTTGTATAGAAATAAATTCTTCCGATTTGGGAGAAAATTAGAGATTTGCAGCAAACATTTCAATGCAAATTTCAAGTTGCTAACGGTCCCCAGACGAATAAAATAAACAACTATATGGGTAATTCACTTGAGCATTTATTATTGTGGATGAAAAATTAGGATTTGTTGGGAAATACCGTTCAGTTATTACAGAAGTAAATGTACAGGCCGTTGAGGAAACAGTTGGACGCTTCCCTCAAAGATGAATCGGACACTCTGCAGTATCCACTGGTAATCCAAATTATATCAGGACTTGGGAGATTCCCTGCATATTTCCAAAGATTTGGAAAAATGCAGGAAAATAAATATATTTGTGGAGGAATCGGTACTGCTTACCACTATTTAAGGGAATGTGCAGAAATCTCCGATCATAGAAAACATCTGCAAGTTAAAAATACTGACTTAGGACTGATGGTTCCAGGTAATCTTAGGACTCTGAAGAACATGACGTCTAAAGCTGTCAGTTTTTTCCCAACTATTTGAAAGTTTGTAGAGGAGGAAGTGGTCAGTTTATGATCACTTTGGGGTCAATTAATTGAAGAGAATATTAGTTTGACAGATTCGGTCAATGTAAGGACGTACATGGCAACAGTCCACAGTCGGCCACAACAAATCCTGTCGATACTGCTACGTTCAGTAGTGGCGGGGTGGTCGGCTGCGCAGAAGAAAAAAAGAACACTCTGCAGTCACATATTCAATGTGTATAATGGCAACTCATAAGATAATACCTGACTGCTTAGACATCTTGTCGTACAAAATTTAATCCCAACAATCGCTTCATAGTGTTCTGTAAGGAATAGGAGCATGTTTCGGTACAGAAATGAATAACTGTATTGGGTTGAAAATGACAATATTAATACGAACTGTATGTGGTTTTTAGATTAATCGCATTTGAATTTCGAGGGATTCATCACAAAAAAAATGAAGAATTTGGTAAACTAAGAACCTCTAGTGTATTCCTTCTATTCTCAGAAAGTAGGAGCAGCTTTTCCTTGTATAGTGAGTAATTACATCTTTTTTATAAAGGATACAATGATTTCAAAACGATGTATTCAAATTTTGTGGACAATGAAATCCCTACAATACGCAACATCCTAGTTTTTTCAAGATGGTACAGTGATCAAAGCTTTTCGTTTATAGATGAAAATTTGTATAAACATGTAATTGTTTTAAATTAACCATATATCACAGGAAAGGAAATACTTTCATTTAGTAAGTTCAATCCTTTCAATTCTTACTTTTTCTCTCCTTATGTTCACTTACTTTCGATACTTAGAAAATGGCATCCAATTTCTTTCTCCGATTACAACGTGTAATTGCAGCTGCTGATGGACATTTGAAGATATTATACTGTTATTTTCATCAATTAAAAGATTTTGAAAACTTTTGATGTGTTTTTCAATTATTTCTTTATGTTTACTGTCTGCAATACCACCAATCGAAAAAAAATTGAGCTAAAGCCAAAATCTGGGGATAGAAAAATTTATACGCTGTCACATTAAATTGCAACAAAAATTGTTTTTTTTTAAATTCTAACTATTGTTCTATTACTCATTTTTGAAAATCGTCAAATTATTTCAGGACATTCCGTATGTAAATAACATTCCAGATATTTCAATTTTTCAAAATACTTTGATTAGTTCTTAAAATAAAAGTAGAAATGTTCTAAATTATATGCCGATTAAATTGTAATTTAAATAATTGTGACCAACTTCTTTATCTAAATACAGTAGGCATAATTATTATTATTTTCATGCTACAATAATTACAAATGCTTCTATTAATATCCTATTTCATGATAACTGCCGTTTAACAGATCATAATTTTGACATTTTTATGGAATAATCAGTGCATCGATCTACCGTAATTTAGGAGGGTCTAATTCGTTTGGTTTGTTGCATTAGAAAGTAGAAATTCCTGAAATTATTTTATACTTTTATTCTTAGATTTTACATTTCATATTTTACATAATTAGGGGGGAAAATCCAGCTAGTATTTTCAAATTCTGTATTATGTCAACTTTAATCAGTGTTTTGGAAATCTAATAAGTTTTATCTAACAATTTCTCATTCTGTTAGAAGGATTTATTTTGATAATTAAATGATAGAAAAAAAGATGCTTGATTCGGAAGGATTCCTGGTTCGAGTCCTGATTAGGGTATGAGCACATTTTACATAAATGTGCTCCTATGTAAAAAAAGGTTGGGAAGGCGAGTGTGTGTGTCATTCACATATGAGCTAGAAGTCAAACTTCTACCTTCGGGTGCTCAGGAGTCCATATCCTTAGAAGCTACAGCACCTCTCTTTCCATTGTGAAAAGCAGACACGCCATTATCATAAAAATATCAATTATTTCCAAATTGAAGTTTAATGGTTTCTTCTTTGTTTCCTCTTAACGAACTTAATATTTTCTATTTATTTAAATAGGTACAAGAAAATCCTTTAATGAACCAGTAAAAATGATCAGTAAAAGTCAATTGCAGTTATAAGCTATTAATTATCAGTAAAATGCGTCTCAAATAATAGTAGAGTCATTCATATTATATCACTTTTCTATTCATAAACTAGGAAAAGAGATAAAAATTACTTTTGGTTGAAGGATTAATCCACTTACCAACTCACTATCATCTACAGCAGATGCTTTAATATCGTTTTGATAGCTTTTCTTAGCTGTTTCCTTCTTCTAGAACCATAAATAGAAAAGTAGGGGTGCTCTGTAAGGAGTAAAGAAGTGAAGTAAATATCATGGTTAGGATAAAGCCAACATCCGGAAGGATTCTCAAGCTCGTCTGCTCCTTATTTCCCAACCTTTTTGCCTGCTTTCTGTCCGCTTCTATCTTACTCGCCTTCGCTGATCTAGCTTTTATTTCTTTTGTTGGAAACAGCAGTAGCTTGTGGAACGTTGGCTTTTTTTCTTCTTACAGATTGCAATGTGTACCTGTCTTCTGTGAGGATCACCTTTTGCACCTGGGATTTACGATTTAATACCGAGTAATTTTTTTTCATATCTCTCCTCAATATTTTTCTATTTTCGTTTCCTTTCCTAACAGCACGAATTCGCAGCAAATGCACGATAACTTTTTAAATGAGTTATAGGGAAAGCAAATTGATTGGAAATATATGAAGAAATATCGAAAGCTTTTTCTTAAATAATATTATACAAATATTAAATATGCTTCAACGTGTTTGAATGATGGAAGTAGATGGTTAAACATCATTAAAAAAACCGTGTGTGTGTGTGTGTGTGTGTGTGTGTGTGTGTGTGTGTGTGTGTGTGTGTGTGTGGGTGTGTGTGTGTGTGTGTGTGTGTGTGTGTGTGTGTGTGTGTGTGTGTGTGTGTGTGTGTGTGTGTGTGTGTGTGTGTGTGTGTGTGTGTGTGT
>JAOUZG010044037.1:9815608-9836521 GCA_026289955.1 Argiope argentata | reverse complement strand
CAATTAGAAAATCAATATTTTTAGTTAAAATCTGAAAAACTTTCTTTCATTTTTAAAAATAATTTTGATAATTTCTTCTAATAGAAATATAATTTCTTCTAATAGATCGTAGAATTCTTTAATTGTAAATAGAATTTTTACATTTTTTCCACTAAGTTACTATAAAATAATTATAACAATTTCGATTCTTTTAGTGCCCCTCGCAAGGTTGTAGAGAAGTTGAAGAACCATCTTTATTATAATATGGGAAAATGTGTTTTAGATTGAAATCACTTTTAATACTTCTCTTAACAGTAAAGATAATTCAAAGAAAGCAAATTGCTACCTACACGCAATTTTCTAGGTGCAATAACTATGAGATTTCGGGATGAAAATGATTGTGCATTCTAAATCCTGATTAATTTGCCCCTCTTCAAAGAAAGATTCCTTTATCTAAATATTCTTCATTCTTTCTCTTGCTCTTTTCTAATAATCCTAATCCTTGTAAAACAAACAAAGAAACATTGAAGAGAAACATCTTTTATCCTGATTATTTGTAACAATCTCTCCCTATTTAATAAGTTATCTAGTAAGAAAGATAGTTTTCTTGACCTTATAAAGTATGATTAATACCGTCCATGACTTCCATGACTACCATTTAATATTTAGATATAATATATTTGAGAATCTTCGCAATATCTATATTAAAATTCAATTTCCGGGTATTGTTTCAGAACTTTCAATGACCTGTCATAGAATTTATAAAAAACGGAGAACAATCAAAAATTGAGTTGACAGTTGACAACAGGCAAATGTAGCAAACAGTAGCAAAGAGAAATATCTCTTTGAAGAGCTGATTTCAGAACTCGGTGTTCTATTTCGATCCTTTTATACTGATTTGTTGCTTATGTGCTACTGTTTACTGCACAGTCTGTTCTTGTTTATGCTTCGACTGCATTTTGCAACCTTGCTGTCGCTTATAATAAAAGAGTAAAAAATCTTAGAAATATAGCGTCGATATTTAATATTGCTTTTTAGCTTCTTTTAAAATTCCTTTTAGCTTTTATTTATTCATTTTATGGTCAAAATTACACTAATATTAAGTGTTAAAAGGAAGTAAAGTGATCTTTTTATTAGCACTCTTCCCTTAAGGTAGTTAAGTCCCTTAATTATTTTCTTCAATAATTCTATTTCTTTTCAGAGTTATCAATAAAAGATGTATCATAAAAATATATTTATTATTTATTATAAAAGAGTAGGAAGCAGAAGACACTTATTATAAAATGTTAGGATGCAGAAGTCACAACCTTTCTTATGAATCCAATTTATTTATATTTTAAATCATTCAAAATTTTTAGAAGCACATTTTAAATACTCTGAAAAGCTCACAGAAGAAAGAAGTTGGAAAGCAATGCAAAAAAAGGAATAAGGCTAAGTAAATATTTAAACAAAAAAATATAGCATCATACTGAAATGAAGACTCTAAAGCCTGTTTCTTTACTGCTAGAGATGTGAAATCAGCTGGAGTATTCCAAATCATCAACAAATTACCTATCCCAGAATGAAAAAAACCTACATTTATCTGATAATCTATTGATCATCTGGATACCTAAAAATTTGTCAAGCCCTTCCTCAAAAGTGTTCCAGAAACTGGACTACAAAATTATGAAAGTAAACAATAAACTAAAAAATAATTCCTAATACTAATTCAAGATATTCTAAAATTATCTTGAATGATTAGGCTGATAAAATCCCCAAAAAAATGTCTCAAAATGTTCAGAAGATGGATTGCACCAGAAGGTATAAAATTCTAGAAGGAAGAGTAGTGAGTAGTAAGAGAGCATCTTAGAAAAAAAAACGTAAATACATTAAATACTACAACTCATTTGATAGCTTTTTCAGGTATTATTAGAAGTTAAAAGTGGTCTCAAAATAAAAAGAAAGATGATTTGATCACTCGAATGTTATGCAAAATTATCATTACCCATGGATTGTTGCATACGTTTAATCTAGAAATTAATCCAATTCGTAAGCAATTCAATGCAAAGAACAAACAGGGTCCCATTTTTTCCCCTATAATTCATACCAGACTCTCCAATCCGCCGCAAAAGCGCACAGATTTAAACCATAAGGCTAAGGACAATCGCTACAGTCACACTGGAGGGAACTGCAGTTAATTCCTAATGACCATCATTGACCACGTTACAACCCTTTCCGTAGCGTATGTCTCGTAATCGAAGAGACGAGCCTACTTCCACTCCATTATTAGGTGTACTTTCAGGGTGACGAGATACAACCACCATACCTGAAGCATTTCCTCAATAATTACGAAGTGCCTCCCAGGAGGATTTTTTCCTTGTTTAAATCATTCTTCACCGGATGTCCCTGATCACGCATGGTTGTTCTTCTATGCTCTTTTTCTGAGATGTGTATATGTACCTCCCCTGTAAAAAGGGGCTGTGCAAGCTAATGTGGTGAGTGAGTTGCAAAAGTCGTACTCTCGGTCCTTATTGGCGCTACTACAAAACAAGAGATGCTGACCAGGCTTAAATCGCTGACTACCTCAGCGAACTTGTCCATAGCAAATCCAATAAGAAGCAAATCTTCACATAGAATGATTCTTCTGAAAATATATATGTTAAAACACTTTGCAATGTCTTTTACAAAAAAAAAAATGCATCCTCCATTCTTAATAGTAAATCTCATTTTCCCAACCTTTTAAACAAACAATTCATTTTAAACAACCTTTGAAATATCTTTTACAAAAATAAAAACTTTTATCCTCCATTCTTAGTACTAAATCTCATTTTCCCAACTTTATCCTAGACGCAGATAGTTTGTACATTTTATTACTGAATATGAACCATTATCCAGACTGGAATAACATGATTTTCCGCTCGAAATCCCACAGCATATCTGTTAAGTAAATGAACAATTGGTTATAGGGTCAGAGCAAAAAGATTCATTAAGCTTCAAATTGGTTATCAAGACATCTGATTTATATCGTAGAAAAGGAAAGGTCATAATTTGTGCCATGACAGATTTTTTTAGGGAGGGGATATATTCATCATTACCATTCTCAAAATTGTCAGAAATTACGGATATCTCATTACTCTCTACCAAACAATTTACCGTAATTTCATTAATATTTCCTGAACATTTTTTTATTCTAATAATCTAAAAGTATTAAAAGTTTTGTAAAAACAAAATCACTTTACTTTCATCCAATCTATATCTTATTTAGTCTTTTGTATACTAAAATAAATGTGTATAACAGGATATTTATTTTTATAAAAATCTACCTTGAATATTAGAAAAGTAATCGATCAATGTAAAATTAATCTCTGGTAGTATTCTTAAACTTGACAATGCAACGAATAAATGCAGTTAAACCCCTACCAATTTGTTAGTGTGGTTGGTCTTCCATCTTCATGTGACATTTTTTTTGCAATGCCCTTTCTATCAACATTCATGAATGGAGAAACAGATGGGTTTCCGCATAGAAAAAACAGATATCACAACAGTGTTCTATTCTGCTTTTTATTTCTAATTTTTTTAATCTATTTTCTATCCCCTTTAATCACACTCACTTTCATAAGTATAGATTTTATTTATTTTATTAGCAAAAGCAGTAGCTTGTATAATGATTTTTTTATTCCACGGAATCCCAATGTTTGTCTTCCGCCTGTTAGAATACCCTTCCACACCTGTAACCGTATTATATACGATTTTATTAATTCAGATATCTTTAATTCTATATTTTTATTATAGTATGTTTACTATTAAAGTTTATAGGCCTATTTAATTTTTTTGTACTTCCGTTTCTTATTTAATTGCATATATTAAAGGAAAACTATTCGTCAATTATTTTGGAAATAGGACGATTGAAAATAAATAAACAAATAAATTGAAATACTTTTCAAGAAAAATCATTTATTGAATATTTATCCCTCTTTTCTCAACATCTAAACATTTATTTATAAATTTAAATTATTTTTAACACATATATGATGTTTCTTGCTTTTTCTACATTTGAAGTGCAAAGTGATAGTAAAGTCTTTCCCTAAAAAATAGTTGTGTTCTTAATGTTTTCAATTGAGCAAGTAGTACAACTTGCTAAGAAATAGAAATTTTGCATTTGATTTTTATTTAAAAATAATTAAAAAGGAGAAAAAGATTTTCATGTAATCTTTGGTTTATGTATTCAAATCTGACATTGCTGCTCAGTGACATTTTTAGTGTTATTTAAATGGCAGAGTGTTACTAATATCAGCTGAATGGTTTTTCTAAAATCTTTATAAGTGTTTTTAAAATATAAATTAAAATTTTTGTAAAAACAATCACATGCCAACTTACAACAGTTTTTACAATATCGTTTTGTAATCAGAAAAAGAAATTGTAACTATCATGATGATATAAAGCCTATAAACTGATTATTGTATAATTGAAAAATCCTCTGTTCATATACAAACCTCGGAGCATACATTTTTTATTATATTCCATACTCACAATATTTTGAATTAATAATAAGGTCTTTTTCTTATTAAATTTGTTTATCAAAATGGTAATTGAAAAAAAACTATTTTATTGAAATTTTGGGCTTTATAGTGGCCCAATTCAAGTCTCAAGAGAAAGAAAAATTATTATAAAATTTTGAGAAATAGGGCATATTTTTGTACCTTCAAAAAGATAGAACAAACTCGTTCGTATAAATATAGATGAATCTATATTAAAAGAGGAACTAATTTACAGATTATTGTTAATGTCAACAAATACATGAAGATCAATTAAGATTTCTAACAACTTTAGAAAAATGAATCAATTAATTAATCAAACCCCTTTCTACAAGATTAGCAATAACAAGAACTGTTTATGAAGAGAAAGAGGCTTTAAATTATTAAGCCTACTAAGGTGTCCTCAACAAATTAATTGTTAGTTCCTTTTAACAACTATTGTATCATAATGAAAATAATTTACAAACGTTCTGTGATTTTCAGGATAAGGCGATATCAGATGTATATAAGGAGAATCTCTCTCATTTCTTTTTTTGATCATATTTTGAGCTTCATATATTTATGGCTAAGAACTGTGATGCATGAAGTAGCTAAGTAGTATTCTTGGCCCTAGTTGGCGATAGTGAAAAAACAAGAAACTCTCGTTCGGCTTAAATCACTAGCGGATCTGTCAACAGGCTTGTTAAAGGCCATAAGTAACAACAACCATCTATCTTCTGGTATTTTTTCAAAAATAAATTTCTCTTTTGTGCTAATTATATTTTAAATCTATAGAACTGAAGAAAAAAAGAATGAGATAAAAATATCAAAATAACTATTAGTAATTCTTGAATTTTATAGTTTTATCAAAGGAAGATAATAAAAATAAAAATTATTGAAAATAATATTTTTATTGTATTTATGAATTCGGAATTATTTATATTCAAAGAAAAAAATTTATTGTTCATGACAAATCAGATCTTTTATCGTAATCAATTCTTAAAAAAATAAATATCATTTAATGTTATTTGTAAGAATAATTTATCTAATTTGAATTACTCTTTTTTCATTTTTTTAAATTTACATGTTTTTAATTAAATCAAATAATTTCACTTAGACATATTTTAAAGTTTATTTCCATACACCAAGCAATAAAGTAAAATTTTTCTTCCAGAGAATTCAGAAGAATATGAACAAATCTTTTCATATCTGAACGGATTTCAAAAAAGTAATCCATTCAAAATCCAGCAGCATATTTGAATACAAATTTTCCGAATGTCAAAAAAGACCAGTTTCCAGAAATAGAAAATATATGAAATACTTTTCGATAGATTTGAATATGTAAGAAATTGAAAAGTTTGAATATCAGTGAAAATTTTCTGAAGTATCTACTTTAATCCAGTAAAAAAAAGGGTCTAATCTAAAACAAAATAGATTACATCAATTCCAAGTAAAAAATGAAAATAAACAGTTGAACTTCGCAGATAGTAAAACTACTGAGAAAAAAAAATAAAAGGAGGCAGCAGTAAGTTTTAGATATATGAAACACAAGAATTTGAGAAGAGAAATTGCATCTCTAGTGTCTTTGGATGAAGATAAAAAGGATACAAAATTGAAAAACAGAGACATTCATAGCCTAGTACAAACCATAGAAAACATGCCATTTTTCTCCTTTTTTTCTCTTCGACATGAAAATATGGAAGAATCATCGCTCTGAAGAATCTTTTTTGGTACATTTTATCATAAGTAGATTAAACTTATATTGATGAACTGAAATAATTTTCACTACACGTGAAAAAAGAATTTGATCTTCCATAAATCTTTTTAGAATAGAAAAAATGGATATTGTGTGTTATGTTCAATGTTCTACTGTCTCCTACAAAATAATGGATTTTTGTTGACTTCAAAACTTTGTAAATCATTTATAGTTTTGTAAATTTTAAAAATAATATTTTATTGAATTGAGTTATAAGCAAATAAGTTTTGACTTCTTGTAGACGAATTGTCTGCTCTGTTTATAAATAATCAAAAGGTATTACATTGAATATTTTAAAAGAGCTAAAAAAATTAAAATTTAAACGCATATTTCTTTTGTTTTACGTCAGCAATGTATTAAACAAAATTTCATTTTTAGGAAAATGAATTTATTTTTAAATCAGCAATAATATGTTATTTTTTTTACCAAATTTCGTTGGAATCAAAAATATTTTTAAAAAGGTATTATCATAAATGATCCACAATTTTTCAATCAATCAATCTAGATTTCCATTTAATTTAATATTAATTAATGCTTTATTGTCATGTAAATTGAATGTAACCGATTTTACAAAATTAAATTGAAAGAAATATAATCAATTTCTTCAAAAAGGGTCTCTAAAGTATTTTCTTGACCTAGTAAAAAAAAGGAAGTTGAAAACTAAGTATCAGATTAGAATATTTATTTTGAATATGATTCTCCTGAGTAATTCTGGAGTTAATGTCAATTATTCCACTGGTTATATTTCATACAGTAAAATTGTATCTCTAAGATTCTATAAAGTTAATATAATTATATTTGAAACTTACCATTTGATGATCATATATGAATTATCTATTTGAAGAATAATAATTTTATTGAATTCAAATATTACTATCAGAACTCAAATATTTATTAATAGGATCGCCACTACAAAAATTCTTTAGCGCTTTCTTTTTTCTTATTACATTCAATAATGCAATTCAACATTTAATTCATAAACAAATAAATGCTTCATTTTATATTTCTTAGCATTTCCCATGAATACATTACAATTAAAGTAATTTAAATTTTATTTATACCGAATTAGAGAAAGTTTCGCAACATCAGACTTAATTTTCTTTTCTTCTCAATCTTTTCACTTTATATTCTTTGATTTTTTAAATTAATGTTTCTTTGAATATTCCATTTACTCGAATCAAATTAGTGAAACAAATTCTCCCCTCGTGCAAATTACTGCTGGCTGAGTTAATGCAGAAGTGAATGGAGATAATGGAAAGCAAGTGAAGTTGATGAAGGCCTAAAGCTTTCTTGAGGCAAAGATTTATACTTTTTTTTCTATTTAGAAAGGTAAAATTAAGGAACTTCTAAATGTAAAAGGCTTTCTCAAGGATTTAGAGTCTACTAACTTGGTAGTACATTAAAGAAAGAGTGTGAACGTGCAATTAATTTACACCTACGGTTTCCTCTAAAAGCAGGTGGGAAAAGGAAATTATAAAGGAAAATTAAGAAGGATTAAAATGCGATTTAGTATTTCATTACGTTTTCTTAGTTAGACTCTGAAATTATTCGGTTGGAACTTCCTCTTCAGAATTCAGCTTCTTTTTGTGGTAAAATGAGAAAAGACTTTTTGTCAAAATGAATTTTTTATGACTCATAATTAAATTCGTAAGATAAAAAGAACTTTGAAAACTTTTTTCTTAATTAAATGCGTATTATTTTTTATTTTGCCTAAATAATGTTTCATTAGAACGAATTTTTTTATTCAAATTTAAGACAGTTTTTAAAACTTTCTGCTTCATTCGAAAACTGTGAAACACATATAAATAGATGCACCAGAGTCTATAAACCCATATTTATCCTTAGTAATTATGTTTCTAAAGACGCCATTGTTTTTAATTAGAACCATCCTTCTAAATTTTGTCTAAGATTCAAAAAAATTGCCATTTGCTGAATGTGGTACCCTTCATTTCGTTATTTTAATTTTTTAAACTGTAATTTAATAAGCCTATTGCTCTTTAGAGTATAGTCTCCCAGTTATTATCCCATTCACACCATTATTTTCATTAAAAATTGTCTTTCCACATTGTATCTAATATGCAGATCAATTTCCGTTTGCCAAATGCGATGCATTTCATTTCGTTATTTTAATTTTTTAAGCTGTAATTTTATAAGCACATTGTTCTTTAGTGGTTAGCTCCTAGTTATTATCCCATTCACACCATTATTTCCCATTAAAATTGTTTTTCCACATTGTGTCTAAGATGCAGGACAACTTTCATGTGCTGAATGTGATGCACTTTATTTAGTTATTTTAATGTTTTAAGTTGTAATTTTGTAAGCATGTTACTCTCTAAGAACATAGTTATTATCTCATTGACTCGATTACTTTCTATTAAAAAGTGTCTTTCTAAATTTGACAAATATTCAGAACAACTTGAACAATTTCTTGAAAGCTACTTACTTCATTTCGTTATTTTTGTTTTATAAGCAATTAAATTAAGCCAACTTGCAACCTATAACATTTTGCAAAACATGTTATAGGTTCATTTATTTATCTACGCTCATTTGCCAAATTTAGTTTTAAAAATCAAAATTTTATTCAAAAAAAACAAGAAACAAATATTTTTTTTGAGTAAATGAAACCCTTAACAAAATTGTAAAGCAGCTCTTTTTAACATTTTATAAATGAATTGTCCGCTTTTACTACTATTAATGTTAACAAATATTATTAAATTTAATGTTATTTAAAAAATGTATTCCTTTTAAAACTGTGATTTTTCATAGTATGCTTAGATTATTTCATTTTGTTTATGGATACGCTTATGTGTAAAACAGTGAATATTCCTGAGGTTCCATTGTTCCAAAAAACTATAAATAACTTTTTAAAACTTGTTGATTTATAATAAAATACTATATTTACTGCAGGAGTAATCGAAATGTTTGGCAATCAAATGATAATTTGCATTAAAATTGCGTTTTAAATATTTAAATTATTTTATTTAAAGAATTAAATCATAAAAGTTAAATTCGTTTACTTTAATTATTCTATTTAACTGGCACACTGTTGTGGAGATTCCTTTTACTCTTGATGTTGTGTTATAAGGCTTCAATTTAATAAATTCAATTACGTGGGCTTAGAGTTTATGATTCTCTCCAAATAACATTTTTAAGTATTAAGTTATTTTTAAGTATTAATTGTGATGTACTTTCGAATTTGTTTATTATTTTAATAATTTTATTGAATTTCTGTTTCACTAATGCATGCATTTTTCTTTTGGAATACAAGACTCGATTCCTCCAATTTGATTAAATAATGAATGCCATAAAGACATATTAAATAATGATGATAAATTTTATTCTTTATGGAATTTTTTTATATGCATTTGTGAAAAAAGCGAGAAGTATCTCATTTATACGCTATAAAACTATTATTTTGGAATAATTTTAATAAGTGAATTCACATATAGAATTCTTTAACTAGCTTCACTAAATGAATCTATATATCAAAAAGAAAATATTTTATTCGGAAAATCAGAATTTACCTAAACTGTTAACAAATCTGTCGAAATTTTTTTGTGAAATTAGACACTAAAAGTGAGTTTACAAGGTTTGAAATTGCGGCCCATAAGAAGTCAAATCATGTAATTTATAAATTTACTTTTTAAAATTTTTATTACTTCATTAAAGTTGAAAAGTTATTTTTTCTCTTATTACTTAAATAACCGGTACTTAATTCATATATTACGATTACGATAAAAAATGGTAGAGGGTGGTTTAGCATTCAATATAAGTACTGATACAAAATTGGATATATTTTTAAATAATATACTGTATCAACAATGTACTCTAACTACATAATAAATATCTTAACACAGTTATGTTATAAATTGCAGAAAAAAAGCCTGATGAATATTTCCTATAAACGAAAATCTATGATATATAAGAAGCTTTTTGATTACATTCCCTCTTTATATCTCAACTCAAAATTTATGAGTAAAAACAGTGATTTTGATATACAATATCTAAATAGGAAAATTATAAAAATATAATATTTTAACTGTCTATTTCTTTAATAACAAAATCTGTTTCCTTTATTTTTCTAATAACTATAAGAAAAAACGATAATAATATAGGGTGCATTATTTATTACTATTGATTTGAATATTAATATACTAATGAATTATTTTATAGATAGTTTTAGCTTAATAAATATTTCTACGACAATTCTACTAATCTATGATTAACTTGTTGTAATATATATGTTACCGTTAAGGTATGTAATGCAGTTATTTTATAGAATACCTAGTTATTCCATGAAATAACAAATAGTGACCGTTAAAGTGTGCAATATGTTATTAATTTGATACTTTAACTAGTTATTCTAGGAAATAGCTAGGCATTCTATAAATTAACTAATGAGAGACAGACAGTAAAATAAACAATTTATCTGAAATGAAATAACTAGGTATTCTATAAATAGACTAATGATAGACAAATAAAATCAAAAAGAAGCAATTTATCTAATTTAAGCAGCGTATAAATGATATTTATGGAAACGTACCTTAAAATCATTTGTTACAACAAGGATTTGCTAAAATGGCACTTGGAATTACAAAGAATCTTATTTCTAAGACAAAAACATTTTTTGTTGGCTCACTGGGTTTTACACGAACATTTTCCTCCTCGAAGGGGTGGAAGGTAAACGTATTTGTCTTGCGAGATATATGATATAGATTATTTTACATTTTAATGGGCTGCAATATCATTATTCTATAAAATAACTAATTAAACCATGAAATACAAGAGAGTTTTACACTTAAACGGACACGATCAGTTATTTCATGGAATAACTAGGTATTCTATAAAATAACTGCATTATATACTTTAACGGTAACATATATACTAAATTACAGAAAATGATATATTTTCCTTTTCGCTGCATTCAAAAATATATTAATAGAAAATAGAAAAAAAATATTGTTCTTTTGTGATTGTATTTGGGTTTATTGACTTCCTTTACCAATATAAAGGTTAATTAATAAATTGATATCTTGTCATTTATACTATAATGCAATTTTTTCGATAGTGATTTTTAAATATTTATCAATTAATTCAATATGAGTTCATGTAGTTTGTATATAAAGCACTGTACTAATTACTTTTAGTTATTTATACAGTAGATTTTTTTTTATTTCTTGAGAATAAAGTAAAGAGATAAATAATCATGCATCTGTTTAAAATTAGAAAATTGAAAACTTTGCGAAAAATATTGGCATGAATAAACTAGATGTTTTTGTACATATATTAGGAAATTGGTTCCCTACAGATTATTTTTTAATATAATAAAGTAGAATATCTAAGTTCAAAAATTTGAGAGATTCAAAGAAACATATTTTGAAATCCTATTTTCCCACCTGAATCAAACTAATTTTGAAATTTTTTGAGACGTATCCCTTAAATTTCCAATTTTCTAGATTCCTCGTCAACAAACGTTTGAGAGTGGGTGTTTTGGTAAAATAACAATTTTTATTCGCTCAGTTTTTCTTTGAAACTGATTTTTGAATTCTAAAAATAGATATGCCGTTGAAGAAATCATTCTAAAATTAATTTAAGCAGATAATTTCAGAAAAAATTAATATTTGCATAGATTCTTATCCTTAAATAAATAATAAAACAACAGAAATAATTATTAAGCCGAATAATATTATTAGCATTTGTAATACATTAAGCCAAATATTTTACATATTTTGTAAATAATTAGCAATTGTAATACATTAAAAAAAATATTTTCACATACATTTTTATATAAGTCTTGAATCATTACTTCCTTAAAATATTGTCGTTTCTAAAGATAATTGCATATTTTTTTCTCAAAAAATATGCAAATAACGAAAATTTATGATATAGTTATAAAAATAATTGTATAACAAATAAAGATTAAAATGAAATCTGCTATATATATTTCAATCTATCATGTCAGAACATCATTTCTTGAACGGCCAAGCACCACGTGCTCGTGCAAGTTAAATTATATTTTTATTCATTTTAATCGTTTCATTGAATGAGTCACTTTAGTATCGCAAACGATCATAAAAAACTTCGTGTCTTATTTATTGTTTAAAAAAATATCACAATTCCTATTTATTTCATTTCATATAATCACGTGCTCAAAAGGACATTTTTCTAGGTTTTATTTGCTGTAGTCATTGACTTATTTTCTAAATCTTGGTTTTCGTAAATAGAATGGCTACACGTTATTAAAAGTTGATTTTTGAGATACTCGTGTAGATAGTAAAATTTTTATTTTACTCCTACGGATTTTTGTCGACACCAAAAACCTTATCCTCAAAACAACATCATGTTCTGACATGATAATAAAAATGATTATTGTTTTTGTCTAATGTGTCACAATTTAAGACATATAATGTACATTCATATTATCATTTGCTTTAATCTACAAAATTCAAAATAACAAAATTCGAATCATACTCTTTCAGATAATAAATTCAAGATCCTGACAGAAAATAATAATTATTTTTATGGAATACTTCCAGAGAAGAGATAAAGTAAAGCTGTAGTTTCAAAATATTCATCCGAATTTAACCAAGCTGAAACTATACGAAATCATGAAAACAAATTCTGCTCTAGTCTCCATTATGCAGAGTGTTCATAAATTCCTTGTTTCTCTTAATATTAAGAGATTTAAGCTTTTTTTTTCAAAGTTATAAGAAGATTGCACTTTGAAGTCCGTGTAACTTTCAAGTCTCTTAGCAGTATTCCAATATGTCTCACTTAATCCCTTTTAACTTCTTCCTTTCGAGTAAATTTCAAGTGGAAAATCCAGAGTGAAAAATTCGTTCATGGTACCTTTCTTTCTTAATGCAATTTTAAGATTCTATGAACTGTAACTAAATCAGGAAAAAATACTTTGAAGAGGAAAAGCACTTTCAGAATTTTATGCCTTCGGATAGACTTTTTTTTTCTCTTTTTTTATATTTGTTTTTATTTTCTAATTTTTTTTATTCTAGTTTTTTAAACAAATAATTATTCTCTATTTTGGTTTACTATGCAATTTGTTTAATGATACTTATACAAAACATTATAAATGAAATAATAAATAATTAATTTTTTTCGTTGCACTCTCTTTCTCAGGAGATAGTATTTCATTTTTTTAAGCAACCATCAATACAATACTAACGAATTAATTTCTTTAATTTATTTTATTGTCGTTTTTTGGAATATTGCAAGTAGGTGTTAAATAATATTTTTGTCATTTTAATGGCATTTATAATTTAATAGTTCTTTTCAAAAAGGCATTTTTTATTTCAATCTTTTTAAATCTAGGCTATTATTTTTTAAATTCTAAATATCGAATCAGCTGCCTTTTATTAATAAATGCAGCAAATTAAGGTAAAATGAAAAAATAAATATTAATTTTAAATTTAAAGGTGCATTTTTGAAGAACGGTAGGCTATTAATCTAGGAACATAATGTAAATTTAAATATGTTTTGTATCATATTAAATATACAATTTCTGAAAAATGAAAGGTGTTCTTATTCCAAATGAAAAGCATTTGGGACAAAAAGAATATTTAAAGCAACAAAAGCAAGAACCTCGGGGAGCAAAAGAAGGAATCGTTATTTTGAATCTGAAATTTGTTTCATAACACTCATAATATGACATTTCTAATAAAGTTTATTACAGCTATTATATGTTATGCGATCTATTTTAACCCTTCATAATAAAAATAAGATATGCTTCAAGCGAAAGTTTCTCATGAAGACGCGTGGTGTCTATAAATTTAAGACAGTTATTTGTATTCACCAACAAAAGATGCAGAATTTCTGTTTAGTGTGGGTTAAGTTTTAAATACAGGGTGTCCCAGGAGGTATGTAACATCTAATATTTACAGACTGAGATAGTCTCCGACAAGACGAGCAATGCGGTGTTTAACTAGAAGGATCCCTCAATACGGCATCAAAGTCTAATTAAAATGTGAAGCTTATTTTACGAAATCATCAAAAAAGGAGGAAAAAACCAAATGAAAATAAATATTTATTGAGAACTTTCTATAAAAAGGATTTTCAAATTTCAGCAGCTCTAACAAAAGCTATAGCAAAGTTGGGAATCAAAAATTTTTTTTTTGAAAAACTTCTGTTAAAATTTGTTGATCTTGGTTTTAATTGCTACTCTCGAATCCTCCAAAGTTCAGAACTTTGTAGTATACACTTGGTCTTTTATACGTTGAAAAACATATCCTAAGGGTTCAGATCTGGTAAAGGTGGTGGACAGTCTACATCATACCCTCTTTTCCTAATGGAATCCAAGCCGATGAAACTATCTTGAAGATATCTCACTAAGAAATCGAAGCCTCACTGATTCCGGTGACGTCTAATGTCATTTTACATAAACCAATAATCGATATCTTGCCTATGACATGCAAAATTGGAATGATACCATGAATAAATATGTAAAAATTGGGTTTTCAGTTGACATTTCCAATAAAAAAATTGAAAATTGATACCCTCGGCAGATAACATACACCTAACAGTAAGATTAAGTGGGTGCAGTGGAATAACTGTTGAATCATGATGTTTTTCAACGGCTTAGAACTTCCAATTATGTTTGTTAACATACCCTTTGAGGTGGAAGAACTCCTCTTCACTGAACAAGATCTAATTAAAATCAATTTCAGCACATTAAACTTATTAATTATCAAAATCGAACAACCTCGATGGT
This sequence comes from Argiope argentata, assembly GCA_026289955.1. Classification (NCBI taxonomy): domain Eukaryota; kingdom Metazoa; phylum Arthropoda; class Arachnida; order Araneae; family Araneidae; genus Argiope; species Argiope argentata. Next base: position 9,821,571 of record JAOUZG010044037.1, on the reverse strand, counting down.
TTGCATAATCGAACCGCCTTAAACCACACAAATCGGTCAATGGGGAATTAATTTGAATTTTGTAAGGAATTAAAGCCGCATCCCTCCTCATTACCCACCGTGCTATTAGTATTAACGAGTTTTTGTGTTACCTGTCCCATCAATGTTGTTGGACTTGCTTCTTCCACGTGGATGGACTTGTTGTACTGAAGCTGTATATTAGCTTCCATTCAACATCTTTAGTACATTGACTATCACTGTACCAGTCACTTTAAAACTCTGTTACGTTCTTTTGATTGCTGCATCATGTATTTTGTGGAGAATGCCGAATGCTTCCTTGAATTTTTTCACCACATCAGCAGATAATTGCAATTCATAGTAAGTCAGCACCATGAAAATCATAGCGAATACGTACCCTACATAGCAATTTCTTAGGGAATACCACGCAACTGATTTTTATTAAATCATTTTAGCCTTGCATATCAAGCCGGGAATTTGCATATTCACTTACATATGCACTTTTCCTCTACCTAGTTACCATGAATTTCAATAACCACCTACGGAAACGTCCATGTTATGTGCAATCATCGTATACATTGTAAATTACAATACAAAATTTGGGATTTGTAATTAACGTTCTTCATATTATTAGACTATGACGATTCCCGACATGTTATAATCAAAATGCTCGTGCTGATGTGTTTTCTATTCGCATCTATTAATATTATATTTTGCATACCTGGTGGAATATTATGCATAATGATTATTCATTCCATGTTATTGCGGAAATTGACTTATTTATCAATATATAGTTAATTAGTATCATATATTTATTCAAATTAAAATATCATTCATGATAAAATTTCAAGACAGCATTTATGATAATATGATTAAATTTATCATGAATTCTATCTCGTACTGAGATCGAAATCATATTGTTCCAAGCCTTCAAATTATTTGAAATTGAAATTCCTTAGTTATATTTACTTCTTTAAAAGAGCAAAATAATAATAATTTCATTCAGCTAAAATAAAATCATCTAAGAAAGGCACAACACAAGAAAAGGCTATTCTAACGATGATGAGGATCTCGTGCCTGCTTTACAACGGAAAGAGAGAGTGCAGTAGCTTCTGGACTTCTGAGGATTCAAAGGCAGAAGTGTACGAAGTGTAGTCATACGAAGATGACACACATACTCGCTTGCACAGCCCCTTTTTACAGGGGGGGAGGGCATTCACATAACTCACAGATAGTACACGGAAGAACAACAATGCCCTAACCGGGAATCGAACCCGGAACGCCAATATCACGAGGAAGATGCACTTCCTTTGTGCCATGACGCCTTAAGGCCATTTTAATAATATGTACAAAGGATCGATTTACCAAAAATATTGAATTTATTGAAAATTCATAGCTGTAAATATCATTATCTTTTCCTGGTCTCAATATATACATAAAATAGTTTCCGCAAGATATTTCCGCTTGCTTTTATGTATAAGAGAGGCATATTTTTTTTAAGATAAGATAATATCTTTTTATTATGAATGGAATCAAATTGAGAATAATAATTAATTTTGATCCAAATATACAATAAAGAAAGGAATCCTTCAGGAGGAAACCATTTTGTTTGACTGCATAGTTGCGTGGGAGTCTCGGGCATTTAACTTGGAGATTCTAATAATAAAAAAATTGTCATAAAAAAAATTCTCAGTATTTCTTGCTGACGTAGTTAAATAGAATTTTTTTACGTTCTACGATAACAAGAGGGAAAATAGATTTTCCTCATTAATGAATGAAGAGTATCTCATATCATTATGGTATTTGCTCTTTATTACGAATGTAGTTACAAAGAATTCAAATAAAGGCAAAGATAATAAGAAAAAAACAGTCTCTCATTAAATTGATATACATTGTCTGATTCTTATGTTATTTAGTTTGTGGAATAAAATTGTTGGAATAACTGAAGATATAAAAAAAATTCAGTTATTATCATAGATTTTGCTTTGAATGCCATATAAAGCATATTGTAATGATGGAGCTTTACTGTTAACATTTGAAAAACATTTTAGATTAAACTAATGCTCTTTTTCAACCATTATTCATAGAATCGGTAACATAATTGGGTTTTTTCCAGCTTAATTTTCCAAACAAAATAGGATAAGCGGAACTCAAATATCTTAAGCAGGAAAAATACACTTAATAATACTTAAATACTTTGTTTTCTATCTTTTGAGTCTAAAGCATTTGTTTATGAGACGAAAGCTTTAAGTCAATTTTCTCTAAAATAGTGTACGATGTTTTTCCGAGATATTTTTCGGTCTTAAAATATCAAAATTCTGAAAATGAAATTTGCACAAATTAAATATAATGTAATATAGGATTTACTTCATTAAATATAAGGTAATGTTTCTTGCTCTCTTATACGAATATAATTACAAATTACTTCTTAGAAACCTTCAGAAAAATGATGTCGAATTGTAAAAAAAGAATATAATTTGACTGATTCTCTTATTACAGAATCGAAGAAGAAACAGTTGATTCCGTGTATAAAATAGTTTTCATAGTTGTTTCTAAGAAATAGTTTCACTTTTCCTTTCAAAGAATTTCTAAGTAATCTGGAGTGCGGGCTTAATTTTTTCTTGAAATAACTTTCCAAGCATTTGGGATCAAATAAGTTATCCTTTTTTATAGGAGTTCTTAGTTTTGAGAATAATATAATTTTTCCTTTTTTTATTTAATTTTATTCTTAGTCTATTTAAAATAAAAGGGATGAATATAAGTAGTCAATAAGTTCATTCAATATAACTAAAATCTACATGTGAATATTTGAAATTTATAATTTGATAATAGGCGTTTTTGACAATTAATTCATTCGCCAAAAGTATTATTTTTGTTTAATTCGAATTAAGTCTCTTATTCGTAAAGTAATGACAAAGAGTTACCAAAAAAGTTTTTTATGTATAAATGTTAATTATTTCTTAAATCTATGCAGTTTTTATATTTTATTATTGTTCTCTTAACTCCACAGTTGAAACTTCTGAATTGAGTCAAGTCCCATGACATCATAGTTTATTAAGAATCAAATTATCTATTTTTAATTTGATTTTTATCTTTTACTCTAGTTTAATTCCTATTTCTTATATTGGTTAAATATTATTGATAAGCAGAATCTTACTGTCTTTTCTGAGAAGTACATTGATTTTATTACCTTTTTTATGATGGAAAGCAAAATAAGATTTCGAACATTATTTATTGTTTTCTACTGTTTTCGAATGTTTTTTAACAGAATATTTACTATGAAATTTTCAAGTAAAGATAAACTGAAAAGATATTTAAAATTTTATCACTACCTAAAGTGAAATAAAATCAATTATTAGATTGTTACATAAATGTATTAACGTAAGGAAATCTGAAATATATTATTTTCTTTGTATATCCCTTGTTAACCTTATTTCGACTTGATTTCCTATTTTTCCAGTAAAGGATGATACAATTTTGAACATTATTTATTGTTTTCTTATATTTTCGAATACTCTTAGTACGGAATATTTTTTTATGAAATTGTTTAGAAAAAGATGAATTGATACTATATTTAAAATTTTATCACTATTATAAAAATAATTGTCCTATTTTTCCATAAGTATGTAAAAAATCTGAAATTGTGATTTTTCCTCATATTTTTAGGTTGGAAAACGATGTGTTAAAAAAACGGTCAAAAAATTGAGATTATAATGACAAATTATTAAATGATTTATTTTGTGTATGCATTCGAAATACAGATAAAAGATATCTGATCACTTATTTTTTGTTGATTTGTTGCATTTTGCCTCACCGAAACCAGGCAAAATCGATATAAAATATATCGCTTGCTTTTGTTATTAATTACATATTTGAAATCATCTACATATTTGGTCAATTATCATGATTAATTGAGACATTAGTTTCATGTAGTATAAATCCTATATCATGAATTGGTATAAATCATATAAACATTATTTAACACTTTTAATTCACAAAGAAGAGAAATAGACACATTATATTCTGAAGGATGGAATAATAAATTTTATAAAATATTATTTTTAATCTATGAAATGCACAAATATTGGTTAAGTTAATACTCTATTTTAAAAATTATCTAAATTTAAAAAACCGTCTTAAATTTAAAATTATAAATAGTAGATTGCTTTCAAATAAACGAAAATAATGAATATTTGATTATTTCAAAATGAAGACATAATATTACTTTTTCATTGTATTTTACTGTACTCGAAAATTTTTATTGTAGTTATGGTTTGGCAAATAAGCATACTTAAAATTAAAAGATAAACCTTAATTTCAATAGTTATTTAGGAGTATTTTTAAAATTAATCACAGATTCTGATGCTAAATACTTTTATGTTAAACTTTATAAAATGGATTGTATTTCTCATATTATTTTTTTCACAATAAAACTGTTAAATAATTTTGTTTTATCAGTAAATATATCTTATGAAAATCATACATTGCCACTGTTATAAAAATAATTCAAAGAAATAGGAGACATAGTCGCAAGTATCTGATGTTTAATTCTATAGCTAAAACTGTGCTACAGTTTCATATATGCTATAATTCACCTATATAGTCGACCATTACACTTAAAGTATTATTCGACGGTAAAAAGCACAATTCAAAATCATTTTCTCTGTTTGCTGCTTTTTAATGCAATAACTTGATACATTTTAAAAACTGCAAGAAGTTCAATCTATACACTTTATCTTTAGCACTTTTAACGCCAAATATACTTAGTAATTAGGACAATGAAGTTGCATGATTTGGTTTTTATTTCTAAAACATTATTAGTTAGGCAATGAAATTTCACAAGTAATGAAATATGGATTATTATTAAATATTCCATTTCAATACTAATACTCAATATATAAAAAATTGGAGAAAATATAACATTATAAATTTTTCTTCTAATAAATGTAAGAAAGTATCCAACGATATACGGATCCAAAATCATTGAGCAACGAAAAAAACTCATTTTATTTTACGTCATTTAAACTTGAAAGGAACTGTTGAGTATGTATTCGAGAGACACAAATATTTTAGAAAATATCTTTGAAAAATATTCCTCTTGAATTTAATGCATCTTATTATTTTCTATGTTTCATGATGCCAAGCTTGACGAAAAGGATTTTTCGCATCGTTAGACAGAAATGGAAGGAAGAATTGATGCTATATCCTTCCTTCTTCATTTCAGCGTAGTCATGAATACTTTTCATAAAAGTCGAAAGAATAATAAAAGAAATCAAGTGTTAGAAAGATGCAGTATCCTTCTGATATTTGTGAAGTTGAATCAGAGAAATACTTTATTTTAACAACAGAATCTTAATGATGGATACATTTTTTATTTTTATATTGTGATACTTGTAATTTTAATAGATTTTTCATGCATTTTACTTTTAATGTACTGCATTATTTGACTAAAGCAATCTAAAGATAAAAATAAAATTCCTTTATTTTTTTTTAATTTTATTTTATTTCTATAAAATTAGATGAAAATTTTATATTGCCTACTTATTTAAAATTGAGTTTGAAGAATATATGGATTTGATATTATTTACAGTGATTTCATTATTTTTATTGGATTTGAAATTACTTATCTGTAAATGATTCTTCCAAAGATATTCAGAGTATATAATTGGAGAAAAAAATTCAATGTGTTTCGTTTTCTGATTTTTGATTTTAAAACGAAATAAATTATATTTTCTTTCCATACTTTCAAAATTCTTTCTCGTTAATACAATTTTACTTTAAAAATAATTTTAAGTTATATATAATTTTTGAAATTTCTATTAAAACTCGTTATTAACAAAAAATATAGTATATTTGCTATTAGAAAGCACGGTCTATTAAATTTCTGACTCAAGGAACAACGTCGACAACGGCCTAGAATGTGTGTGTGTGTGTGTGTGTGTGTGTGTGTGTGTGTGTGTGTGTGT
>JAOUZG010044037.1:9795622-9807957 GCA_026289955.1 Argiope argentata | reverse complement strand
GTGTGTGTGTGTGTGTGTGTGTGTGTGTGTGTGTGTGTGTGTGTGTGAAATTATTTTACATAAAAGAAAGAGAAAAAGAAAAAAACTACTTCAAAAATATTAAACATCTAGAATGATATCAAGAATATTATTAATTTTTATTAGCTGATACAACAACTAATATTATTTATATAAAAATTAATTAGAACTAAGCAGGCTGAAAAAAGCAATAAAATCTAGCAGCAAAACAAACAAAGCAGCAATTTAAATTTCAAGGAGAAAGATATTGTTCGAAATAGAATTTGGAAAAACTTGGAAAGGAATCTATAAAAAGAAACATTATTGAATCGAGAAATAAAATTAGTTGAGTATACTTTGATTAAACATAATTTAGATTATAAAACAAGCAGTATCTGAAATTGTAACTAAATTAAAAGAAAATTTAATAGAACCATTACACAAAATGGCAAGGTTTTCTTTTAACTATTAACAACGTAATTCTTCTTTTCATTGAAAGAAAAAAAAACAAATTTAATTTTCTACTTTTCGTATCGATCAAGGGTTCAAAGATCGTAAGTTTATGGACTTAAGACCTAAGAAACCCATTAATTTTTCTACTAAGAGAAAGGCCCCTTCCGGTCTCAGCGCACATCATCAATTATTCAACCCCTCTCTCCACCCCTCGGCAATAATATTCATTTAAGAGGATGAGTATATTGCGGATTCTTAATCGAGGCTGCGAAAAGTAATAACGAGAAAATAAATTTTAATTTTCTGGTATTCGCTTCTCTTTTAAAGCAACGGATGGAGATTATTTCTTCCAACCTTTAATTAGGATTGAATCCTCTTATCTTTCTCATTTTCACTCATTCTTTTTCTTAAAAATGGCCCGTTTCATTTACTCTAATCGTCTGGCGTTAATGGGAAGCGAATTAACAAAATAACTTACGTCAAACACCACATGATTAAACCGCAAGATACCATCTCCCCTTATGTGCTGCTGAGAGACATTTACCTCTCCCTGAGACATTTTCACAAAACGATCCGAGCTTTCCCGAGCTAATTAGAATTTAACGAGGAAAATTCCTGCCGAATTAATGCCACTGACGTTTCTTTAACTTAAATTGACTTTTTGGGATCGAATCTCTTGCAAATGAAGAGAGTCCTTAAACAGTTACAATCGCAGGTAGATAGTTAATGGTAATTTGTTTGACTTTTCATTTCATTAAAAGGGTTTGTCACCGAAAGCACTCGTTACGGTTAAAACTTAAACCGGCTTTATTTCCATTCGAATTACTTTTGATTAAAACTAACTTTAGTTGAAAATAAAATCGTATAATTTCTTCTGCTTGTCTTGGTAAGAAATTTGTTGATTTGATTGTTATTTTAATTTCATCAAAAATTTCTTTTCTTGTTATTCTTTTAACATCTTTGGTAAAAGGATGTTAAATCCTTATTTTTTTTATCACCTCAAGTTTATACATAAAGTTTTGAATTGTAATTATATTCCATCTATTAATTATCTGGCACATTTTATTTCAATATTTCATTATTATTCTAAACTATTGAACGTAAAGGGTACATGAAATATTTGAAGTGAGCACAGTTCTTTATTTTTAATCTTTTAAAGAAATTGATACTTTGACTTTATTACTTACTTAATTATGAAATATTTTTTATCTCCCACAAAAATTAAACTTGTTATAGTGTACAAAATATTAATATTAATGCTATTAATGATGTCATAAAAATATTAATTGCATTGCTTTCAAGTCAAATATATATTTATGAAGATACAATTTAGCTTTGAATTTATTTTAAATAAATTAATAATGGTAACAAAATCGTATTTATAAAATATATTTAAATGTATAAGTATCTTTTATAAAACGCTTTTATAAGCACCTTAAAATAAAAATGATTTTTTATTAAAAACTTTGAAATTAAATTTAACAGTTCAAAAATGCGAGTTTTTTATAGGAGTAAAAGTAAATTATATTGTAATAGCAATTTACAAAATATTTCAATTTTATATAATCATTGATTAGTGTCTTTCCTCGTAATTGTTTATTATGATATGTACAAGGGCTTTATAACCATTTTTCACACAGTTTTGTTTAAATTTTTCAAATCCCTTAATTTTTTTAATAAATTTACTTTTTTTTTCTTTTTTAAAAAACTGATGAATTTTTTTTATATTTAATTATTGAGTAAATTTCAAACAATATTTCTCGTGATATTCATTGTGGTTTAAAAAAAGACGCGTAACAACTATGCCTTATTTAGAAATCAAGCGTGGGCACTTTTGATTGGTAACATTATTAGATCAAAGCCGGTGTCTTGGCACAGGGGTAGTACATCTTACCCGTGATCTAGATGTACTGGGTTTGAGCCCCGGTTCAAACAGAGTTGTTCTTTATCTGTTCTGTCTATGATAGGGTAAATGTGTCTTCCTGTAAAAAGGGACTGTACAAGATGTGATGCGTGATTGGTTGCTCTGTATGTGATGTCTTTATGTAATGTGTTCTCTACTTCTGTAAACCCAGTATGATATTTAGTGGTACACTGAGATTTATAAATATTCAATAAAAAATAATGAGACTCAAACTGAGAATTCATAGAATCCACAAAAATTGTTGTCAGAATTCAATGAAATCATTTTAGAAGCAAGTTTTCATCATTTCTAAACAAATAAACGTGGACGAAATTCTACTTTTAGGAGTTTGTACAATAGAAAAGTAGACTCGGGGTCCTTCAAACTGTAGATGAACAAATATGTAGGTTTCCATTGAAAGTGATTTCAAACCTAAAAGAGAAGTAAAAAATATATGAAAGTTTTTGAAAGTTGAATGGCATCACTTTCCAACTAAAAAAACTGATTTCAGACATCTTTCCAAAGTGAAATGCTTCTCTCGTTGATATTAGAAGCTGTAACTATCCACTTTCACAAATATTTACCGAAAAATGATCTATTTCCGTCCATTTATTTGTATTGGATTTCACCAAAAATATATTTATTATAGAAATGTCTTCTCAAAAAGTCATTCTTCTTGATATCTTCTTTCTTGAAGAGGAAAGAATGTTATAAGAGAGTTCCTGAGAAAATTTTCAAAGACTCAAGAATGTATAGTCTAAAGTTCTTTATATTTTTTTTTTAGAAAATCACAGATACATCAGTAAACCAATAACGCAACTGAAATAAACAAAATTCCATAGTTATAGAATTACTTTTTGGAAATACTCATTTTTGCCCATTTCTGCTAAAATTTAAGTTTGCCCGTATAGAAACAGCCCTCAGCATGCATAACCTGAGAAGTATATGACATTCAATTTTTAGTAATAAAATAAAACAAATTCTTATTTATTTGTCTTATTATTAAATTATTTTTACTAAGCCATTTCTTATAAATAAGCAATTGTCTTTGAATTTTTATTTAAGTAGGTCTTTAGTTTAGCAATCCATTAAACCAAAGGCTAAACCTTGGTTTACAGTTTTGCAAAAATTGTCGTTTCTAGCAATTAGAATCCTTTGGCGTAGTCAAAAAATTCGTGAATGATCCACAAGCAACTTAAACTTCTTATTAATTGTACTGAACATTCTTTAATATTTAATAAAGTAATCATACTTTAAAAATTTTATATCTAAACAGTGATTCATTTGTTTTTTTAAACACAATTTATTTATTTAGTTTCTTCAATTTTGATACCTATTTTTTGCATGAGTTAGTTTTAAAGTTCTACCCATTTTTGGATATGCAAATTTGAAATGAACTGTCGTCACGCGTGACAAAAGTAAAAACAAGTATTACTTTTTCCCTCACCCATTACTGTAATTATTTAATTTTTAATTTTTTAAAGCACCAAAAATTATCGACAGGCGATATAAAATCGTGAGAAAGGTATTAAAAGTATATAAAAGTTTGTAAGATGTGCATTCTATAAATAAACCACCACCTGTCAAAATGAAGGGTTTTTGCTGAATATATATAAAATATTAGTAATATCTTTTTATTCGGTGTGCCATATATATATATATATATATATATATATATATATATATATATATATATATATATATATATATATATATATATATATACTTATTCAAATATATTGTTTTATTCAATATATTATCTAAATTATACTATCACTGAATATTATACAATATTTTATCTCTAAATTTAAACGATAATGAGAAAAATTATATTTTACTATTAACAACGTAGAAAAATAGTAAACGTTAGTTTACATTAAAATAAAAGTATTTTAAAATATTTAAGAAATAAAAAAAATTTATTTAGTTATTTATCCTCACCATAGGCATTTACAGCTTGCTGCAATATCGAAGAACAATTATTTTATTTGGTACTTCTGTATTATACCATCTTCGCCAACGGTTTAGTGACTCTTTGGCGACGGATTTAAATTTGGTGATAAAGATCAGGTGATTACATCATTGCCGGATTGCCATAATTGGCGGTTTAGCAACTCATTGGCGACGACCTCAAATTTGGAGATAAAGTTGGACGGTATAATACGTAAGTACCTATTTTACATTATTTTGGATTAGGAAATCAAGTGCATTTATCATGGAAACCCGTATAATAAAGAAACTATCTTAAATATAGCATTCATTTTCTCTTCTGTAACTTGCCTTATTCAGTTCTATCTTCCAAAATAAAAAATTTAAATAAACGAAACTGACTTTCTCAATAAAAAAAACGGAAACTCACATAATTTGCTCTTTCAAGCGATTCTAGTCCCAAATGATATCTAAAAACAGAAGAAAAAGGAGAAAATCAAACTCTGATGAAAGGAAAATCATCTGACTGATTCCTGTATTATTGGATGAAGGGAGAAAGCGATATTTGCATGACCAAAGCAAAAAGAAAGAGTCCTATTCTTCTTTCCTTATTCTTTCAATGAAAGCGAACTGTGACGCCTGTGTTTATGTGATGTATTTTTTTTATATCCGAAATATTCGGTTGAAGCAAATGTTATTTTTGTATAAAACTTTTTCTTTCCTTTTTTTCTTGTGTGCTTGTCATTTCCTCTGTTTTAAATTCGTCTAATGAATTGTAAATTTTAAGAAAGCCGCCATTCTGGACACTGAAATCGTATGCTGATGTTTTGAAATGACATAATTTGCATCGAATTTTATATGCATTTTACGAGAGGTGATTTTTAGAAATCGATTAATCAGACGACAATGGTATCTGGAAAAGAATTATTTTTGTAATTTTGTTTCCATTTCATTGTTTGCTTTTTTTTTTCAAATAAAAAATAAAATTTCTACTTCCATGTCAGCAAGTCAAAGCTTTTTATTTAAATTCAATAAAGTAAGATTTTTAAACAAATTCTATTTTCTACTCAAGTAGCCGGACATGTTCCCATGCAGTAACATCAATAAAAATTGTATATGCATACAGAAAAAGAGAGGCACTGTTTACGACTGTTGCTTCATCGTCTTTAATATACTAGAAAGAATACTTCCATCGTCTTCTTTAAAAATCAAATATCTGTCGTATGAAAGCACATCTCTACTGAATGAGTATGCTTTTAATGTACTAAAATATATGAATGCTGTGATTTTTTTTAATATTTAAATATATAATTATTGGAAATTTGTATGAACAACAAAACAACAGCATCTTTGAATAGATTAATAATTATAATTTTAAAACCTTCAGATATTTTTTTTGCAAGTAGCATAGTTGCATTTTTTGTATGTAGTTTTTGGCTTATCCACCAAAAAATCATGCTTTTCACTCATATCCAGGTTGTTAACAATTTCTTCATTTTAAAATTTCACTCAAGATTTAAGCAAAAAAACACATTTATTGAGGAAGAATAGATATCTGATGAAACGAATGTTGGTTTATAAACTAAGCTAAATATTATAAATAAATAGCTGTTCATTAATATTATAAAATGGCTGTTGTAATAATTGAAATAGCTTTTGATGTCTTTTTTTAATCAAAATTTTAATAGAACATAATAAGAATAGTTTTGAGAGTAAAATGGATAAATTAAATATCGCTTTAGGTCTTAGAAATTATATGAAAACCTAATATGTCAAGAACTAATTAATTTTTCTCATATGAATAAAATAAACCTATAATAACTAATACCATTATGGTATATTTTTAATAAGCAATATTTATTTGTAAAGTATATTATTGTCATAATTAAATAATATTCAGAATTATTATCCTTAAGACATATTACAAGTACTTAATTCCCTAAATGTATATTTAAAAATTGAATACGTATAAAATAATATAAATTTTTTAATAAAGTCTAAGATTTCAAACATTTTTTAAATTATTTATTCTGATTTACTTGGTTGAATTCGCTGTTCCTTATATTATGTTTAATAACACTTTCAAGCGTAAATTCGCTATATTCATATATAATTCCCTTCATTGATATCAACAACACCAAAGTAAGCATTTACATAATTAATATTCATTTCCTATTTCCCATTTATAATTTCTTTGTTTCTTAAAATTTTATTGAGAATTCATTGTCTATGTGCTAGGTGAAAAACGTGTAAAACCTACCGATATCTTAAAAGGTCAATTTTTGTTTATTTATAAACATTTTGATGATTCTAAAGTATTATTTATTTCAAAATTTAAGAAAGAAGCATCACAAAGGCTTAACAAAAATATTACCGTTTAAGTAAAATGCACAAACAAGCATGCGAGAGAAACGTTTTGTGTTGAATTAAATATTAATACCGTAAACGATATAAGTAATATTAAGCATATACAAATTATACAGTAGCACCGTGATAACATATGCCTTCTTGTTTTCAATCTTCCTTTGATTGTTATACATGTTTTTTAGAGTTAAAAATTTCTTTAATTCGTCAACTTTTCGAAATCGGAAATAATTTTCTAAAGGAAGCATTATATATCATATGCGAGATATTTTTTCTCAATGTTTTCCCTGATCTAAAATATCATGAAACAAAAAAAAATTATTCATGGTTATTTTGCTCAAATATTATACGACTATTCAATTATCAAACACTAAATCATTTAATATTTGTATCTGCGATAAATTTCGATGTAAATAAAAAAAAATAGTCAAATAACTCAGTTACTTAATAATTACAAAGTCTTGGATGTAACATTAATAAAATCTGATGCAAATCTAACTATCTTTGAATGTTTCTGTCGTTATTATGCTAAAATTTTAATTGCAAATAAAAATAAACTTTACAGGAACAATTACAGTAAACAAAATGTTTTTCGCTTTTGTATAATTACTTCCATTCAATTCCAAAACATTATTAAAATGTAAGAAATACCATTTATTTATATACTTTATATATATTTTTTTATATTTTATTAATAAAGTGAGTTTTTCTTAAGATCATATTCAAAGATTGCATGGTTATTTTTTTCATAAGACAAAAATTCTAAATAAACTTATTACAAAATCATTTCAATTAAATGACTAATAAAGATCATTAACTTGTTTTGTGCAGATTTCTATTGTCTTGTGCAGATTTCTATTAAATATTTAATTATTTCAAATTGTGTGAAATGAGAATAAAGAAATATATTTCATTTTAAAACCCATTGCTTTAATAATCTGCTCTGTTAATTATGTTTACTCAATAACAAAGACTTTTTTATAACATCAAAATATTGCTTCTGATTCATTATGTTTTTCCTTAATAAGTTTGTTTCAAAATTAAGTTCCATGGCGCGCACAAGATAAAAGAAAGATGCATCGTTTAATTGATAGCAATTTTGCGAAAGAAAGCAATTATGATATATTTCTTTTAACCAGAAGAAAAATTAATTATGTATAAAAAGTAATCAGGTCCATATTTTTAATTTAAAATATATTCATCTCATTTATTAAGGAAAAAATTATATTTATTAATTATAAATTTTAATTATAATTTAAAAATTATATTTAAGTTATCATATATAAAATAAGTTATATTTAAGAATATACATAATCGCGAGGACTAATAAGCATTCTGCACATGCTAGTGTAACAAAACTTATACATACAGATATTAATTATTTTTTTATTCTTTTATGCGTTATAGTTGTTGTTGTGTATGGACAACAACAACTAACATATTTACAAAAGAAGGAGGGCTGAGGTAGCTTATAAGGGTATGTGCCCCTGAGCACTCGGGGGCAGTAGTCTTAATTCTAGCTCACATATGTCACAAACCCTGTATATGGGGTGGACATCATTCATGCGTATCATTCATTCATCCATAGATTGTAATTTAGATCTGGGGCAGAAAACAATCACCTCTGACCCAGCATCCCCAGTGGTATTACTCCCGCCATAGTGGACTTTGCGATCATGACAGATTTAACGAGCTCCAGCCACCATACACTCGGAGAATCTTCGGTCGGCTAGGTTCGAATGCATATCCGAAGGAATACGAGTAATATAAGTAAAACGCTCTACCAACCAGGATATCCTGGACACATCCGTAGTAGTAAATACAGTATAGATATACTGTATTTACTACTATGGTCTAACTAAAGTTTGCTTCTTTTTTCTCTCTCTCACATCACTTGATTATAAAAACTATGGTTTAAAACTGTGAACATTTAAAATAATATTTTATTTATATTCTTTTGGACATTTTATTCGTTACCAATTTCATGATTGTGAGCAAAAATTATATTTAATAATTTCAAACGTCCTTAATACGTAATTAATAATAATGTCTTAACAATACACAATTTTCATGATAGTTCGATATCTATACAAATACAGAATCTTTCTGGAAATTTTTTTTCAATTATCAGCAGATATAATTTCTTTCATAATACCGTAAAATATCTTAAACTTTACATAATGCAAAGATGTATTACAGAATTTTCTGAAATTTATAGAGCTTTGCAAATGAACATAATTTACGAATTTTCTGAACCAATCCCGTGTCCGTTTAAACAAAGTATTTACAGAAACAAAGTGTTAAGAAAAAAAATCTTCGATGTTTTATTGTAGTGTCTTAGTGGTACCTAGAACTTAACCAGTAAGGAAGAACAAGGTCAGATGATACGATAAATAATATTAAAATTCCTAATATAAAATGGTTTAACAAAAGATGTCTTTGTAAATAAATAAATGGTTTGTGTCATCAAATGTGAATGTCATGACTCTACTTGGACAAAATAATAAAAGGATCAAAAATTAATGAATGAAAAGAAAAAATTTTCAGTTATTCCAGATATCCATGTCAGCTTACAGAAGAAAATTGAATCTTAAAGTAGGGTATACAAATGTGAGGTACAATATAAAGTATTTCGCCTTTTTTTATGAATTTTAGAAGACCTATTTCTTTTCCCATATTAATATTCATTTATTAGTTATACAAATTTTTTGCTTTAGAAATGTTTTTATCAGAAAGTAGAGCCCTATATTTAAGAGTAATTGAAAGTTTAAGAATTAATTGAAAGCTCACAAAAATGCAATTTTGATATACGAATCAAATTAAATTTTAATTCCTTGATTTAGATGATGCATTTATCAATAATAATTTTAAAAATCATATTTTCAAAATAAACTATTGTTTTTAGGATTTTTTCAGATCAATTAAAAAGCAATTTGTAGCACTTCTGATTAGGCAGCCTGAGTGTTACATAACCTTAGATAATGCTGCCAAAATGAGCAAAATCACTATTTGTTGAAATTGAAAGGCGCATTTTCATATAATAACATTTTATAAAAAATTATCTTATTTTCTTTAAATAAAGAACTTTTTGTTTTGAAAAATTGTAACCATATAAGTTAATTACTTATTATTAGCAAATTAATATCCTTCAACGCTCAATAATATCGTTATAAAGAAATTTTATCTGTTTTCTTATTTCAGAACTTCAAAAAATAAGCTATCCTTATCAATTACATTTTTATTTTCTTGCAAATTTTAGTAATTCATCTTTAAGATAAGATTTTTTCTCAAGAGAGTCTTTATTTTAAATGGTTCAAGTACATTAAAAGTAAGAATTAAAAGTTTAATTTTCCTGAAAAGGTTTAGAAATGGATTTTCTTTCGAACAAGTGTTTCAAAATTATCCCCTTCGATCCCAATTAAGTTTTTTGTTTCAAAATTACACTTTATAATGAATTAGTTTTGAAAATCATTTTACAAAGGTTTTAAAATAATCTGTGATGAAATATTTCAATTAACTTCAAAAAGGTTTTTCAAGAAGAAGAAAAATTATTTAATAAAAATCTTTAGAATGCGACACATTTTGTTTCCTATTTTTGTTTTTTTTAGTATTTTTAAAGCACTTTAAATTAACCTTTCTGAAAAATGTAGAGAAAATTATTTTATAGTCTTCATTGATTATTGCATCAATAAAAGAGATGATTCATGTTTACGTTTTATAATTAAATATATAGTTGTATTAAAATAACAATGATTTATGGCTCAAGAAATTTTTGCTGCTTTGATCAATAACTAAATATATATCATTATTCATTCTGCCGAATTCTGGAACATTTGAGAACAATTCACTGTTTATGCCCAATATTTCAATTCATACCTATTAATTTCTTTAAGAAATACCGTATGTAATATTTTGAAGAATTAAATTGGAAATTTTCTCACAAATTGTCTTAATTTGTTGGAATGGTTTGATTTTTTAATCATATTACTTCTAATTTATTATGAAGACCGCAGTTTTCTTTTAAAAATTTGTTTGAAATATATTTTAACTTGTGTCGTTTGTAAATATATATTTAGGGGGAGAGAGAGAGAAAAACATAGAAAAAGTATAACTTTAAAACATTTTTAAAAAATCGTACCAAATACTAAAAATTAATTCTTTTTTAAAAACACGAATATTAAGAAGATTGTATTTTTGATTGGTATAAAATACATGAAGGTGAATGCACTGATAATTACATTTTGAGCATTCTAGTAAAATATGGTTGAAGAACCCTGAGCACTGGTAATCATACATCGAACCCTACCCTCCTCTAGCAACAAATATTTATGTGTAATGCTTGGTATGAAATTCTTAACATGATTTTAAAATCCATAAACCACTCCAAAATTAGAAAATTCTTGGAGGAATGACAAATTCTAGGTTTCCTATGCAGAAATCTTAATTGATTCAATCATATTATATTATTCTTCATAAAAAAAAAACGAAATAGCTTATAATTGTTGTTTAGGACAAAACCGTAAACCGTGAATTATCTCTTAATTGACAATCAACACATTAATCGAAAAATATCATGTCTAACTTTCTGTTCTAGGACAATAGACCATTGAATTTTTTGAAAGAATGAACAACCCCATATTTTGAAATTTTCCTTGGTTTCTGGTTCTTTTTTTTTCATTTAAGATAATGTGCAAGCAAGTATTACATAATTAAAAGCGAATAATACAGCAAAAAAAGTCCCGTAATCCTGAAAAAGGAAATATACCTCAATTCAGAAGCATGAATAAGTTTTCTTTGAAAAAAGAGCAAGTATTAATTACATGGAATTTGCGGTAATTTCTAAAATTCACATAATCCCAGGTATCAACGTTTTTATATTCACAATGTTTTCCATTTTAATGCTCAAACTTTCTTCTGTAGTACTAAATCTTGATTCGACTTGTTTGGTTAACAAACTAGTTATTTTTAAATACCCAAATTGTATATTTTTTATTTTACTATTATATCTTAAAAGCATATTTGTTTTTTAAATTTTCTTTGTAGTGCTATTGAAAATACGCAATTTTGAGGAAAAGAACTTTTCATCTTCAGGAATTTATCATTAAATGTTTCTTTTAAATATTTGAAATACCATTTCTGTCAAACATATAACCATGCATGAGAAAGGAAAATACTCATGTTAAATTAATAATAATACGCCTTTCATAGTAAAATATGAAAGGCATATTTGAATTATCACTATGATAACTCATCCTAATATTGTTATTCAATCATATTTTCCGGCTTTAAATTTATAAATCATTTGAAATGAATAAAAATGAAAGCATTTAATAAAGGAATTTCCAATCGAAAGTAATTTAAAATATTATTTAGAAATTTAAATACTGTTAGTAAATAACTTTATCCTACTATGCCTTCCTTTTTTTTTATTAAGTAAATTTTAATGAAGTAAAGAATCGCTAAGAACTAATAATATTTTCTTTAAAAAAAGTGTCGGAATATAATTATTTCATGTGTCGTCTATATGCTGTTCACTATACAGTTTTCTAAAGTCTGGAAACTGATGATTCTAGACTTTAGATCGAAACTATACCTTGTGAAGGTTGCGATAAGAACCTGTGACTCTAGGACCAGTAGCCCAGTAACATGACCATAATACAAAAGTCGACTTCAGTATCGTGGATGTTAT
>JAOUZG010044037.1:9770551-9795612 GCA_026289955.1 Argiope argentata | reverse complement strand
AGCTGAATAACATGACCATAATACAAAAGTTGACTTCAGTATCGTGGATGTTACCTGGCTTATAATGCTAGCTCCCCAAAACTATAACGTTTTTAATAAATTTGTATCTTAGAAATCTAGAATTATACAATATTTTACTCAACATTACATGAATATTTCTAATTCTAACATCCACCAAGAGATAATTGAACTATGAATTAATAATATTTTCTGAGAGTAGGAAATTCTTATATTTCTAATATACCATTACAAACATATAGTATTCAACTCATTGGAATGTTCATTTTTAGGCATTATAACAAACATTATTTTATGTAGCATACCTTATTTACGTTCTTGTATCCAATAATACAATAATTAGATAAATTATCCCTATAAAATTTAATTTCACTCCTAATTAACGTGAAAATATTTCAAAACCGCTACAATTATATATTTCTGTTCATTCAAATTATAGAAGCTTGGAACCTCTTTGAGGTAGCTGGTGAAAAAAGGAAGGGGGGGTCAGTTTATATACTTATCGTGTAATTCGATGTTTTGGGCTTAGTTTGAAATGGCTTTCAATCCATGGGGTATTCGAAGCAAACAAGCAATATTTTCTAACATACGTGACTGCGTAGTTACAGGCTTATTCACTGAAGTTTCTGGCTTCCATGACATTTATGCTAGATTTATAAACGTGTAGATACCATAAGGCTGTGATAAATTTGAAGAAACCATAATACAAATAATTTATAATAACATTTCTAGCAGTAGTTGTTTAATTCAGTATGAACACGTACCTTCTGGCTTACATGCTAATACATACTATATACTGTTTCATACAAATGTAATTTCCGAGTGTTTGGCGGCAGGCGCTCGTAAGAAATCTATTGTGGTCGCAAAGTACTCCATGCCGAGATATACTACTGAGGGAACTGGGTCAGAGGTGATCGTTCCCTGTTCCAGGTCTAAATTACGTCTGAGATGAATGAATGCGCATGAATGAAGTCCACCCCCTAAAAAGGGTTGTGACGTGTGTGTAGCTAATTCGTACTCTTGGCCCTAGATGGCGCTACTTGTAAAACAAAGAGACGCATATCTTAGGCTTAAAATCTGCTGATCTTATCAGCGGGGGCTTATCCATGGCAAGTGCCATAAGTAACAACATAACACTACTGTAATTTCAAGTTAGTTAGTCTTTTCTCTTAATTTCTTTTTGTGCAGTATTAATAATTACAATTGAAGGGCCTATTCTCTTTATATCGTAGAATGAACAAATTTTTTCTTCGATAATTCTTGTTTAATCGGGGGTCAGTTTTTTTCTTTTGACGAATTCTGTAAATTTGAAATCCGAGAATGAAATTTTGTTTAGAATATATTCGCTCTAAAAAGTATAAAATATGCTAATAAAATCTTCTATAGAATGTAACATAAGGTAAAAATTCTAAAATTCCGTTCTAATTCTACATCCCTTATGTTACATCTTATCTTTACCTTATGTTACATCTATAGAATGTAGCATAAGGTGAAATGTACAGTTCTAATTCTACATCCCTTATGTTACATCTTATCTTTACCTTATGTTACATCTATAGAATGTAGCATAAGGTGAAATGTACCGTTCTAATTCTACATCCAAAAACTCTCAAATTAGCATCATTGAAACTTCGGAAACATTTCTTGATATTCACTGGACGGCTTCGTATCGCATTAAAAGATTGTCAAAAGAGTAGAAGAACAATAAATTATTAATTTATTTTCATTTCAATATCTTAATTACAAGAGTTAGATCAATTCTCCAGGTTCATCTATCTTTTTAATCATTGATCATTCTGGAGGATAAGCCCCTCTCTAGCACTTTTTTTTTCAGTCAGCCGATATTCACCCAATTTGCATACTTGTGAGGAAAGAGCACACTTTCTACTTCAGAAAGAGCACACTTGCTACTTCAGCATGGATTGAATACCGGAAATCCAAAGAATGACATCTTGCTGCTGTTAATAATGGAAATATGTTCCACCTTCTCCCACGACTTTCTTCTTTTCTCTTTTCATTCTTTTCTTTCTTCTCTTTTTTCCTTTTCTGGTAATGATTTTGATTCTGCTTGCAGAGAAGGAAGCCAAATTTGACCTGACATATCTCCGCTGCTATCGTAATTAAAATTGTGCAGATCGGAGATGAGAAAAAAAAAGTACTGTGGGGAAACTTGTTTCAATGGCTTATTTTGTCTAATTGGGATTTTGCTGCTGTTTTTCGGTCGCCGCATTTGTTACAAGGTGACAGAATATTTATGCACTGAATCCAAATTACTGAGAAGCGTATTTTGTTTGCCACGTCGATTTCAAATTCTATGTTTATTTGTTCGTTTTATTTTCTATGCATAATTTTTGAATATATTATTCAAAAAGAATAAGATGAAAAATTAATCAAATATAATTTTAAATGAATCAAATCTAATTTAAAAGTTTCAGTATGACATGTAATTGCTCTATTTAATTCAAAGATAAGAATGTTCCAATGGTAAAATATTCAAGTTTTGGAATTCAAGCGATATAAATATCCGATATGATCCTCTTTTTTAAAGAGATGAGCATTATGTGATGATATGGGAAGTGTTTCTTGTTTAATTTCTTATACTTGCCCATCTGGATTACATTAAAATGCATACGACGTGATATTTCAACTCATAGATGGTCAACATAAAGATATGTATAATATTTTAACTAATATACGATCGCTAGATTGATATGATATAATCTTTTAGCTCATCGATGGTCATTAGATAGATATCATAGGATCTTTTAACTCATAGACGATCACTAGATTGATATGATATAATCTTTTAGCACATCGATGGTCATAAGTTAGATGTAGCATCTTTTAACTCAAAGACGATTGCTAGATTGATATGATATAATCTTTTAGCACATCGATGGTCATAAGATATATATCATAGGATCTTTTAACTCATAGACGATCACTATACTGATATGATATCATCTTTTAGCTCATCGATAGCCTTTAGATAGATATGATATGATCATCAAACTCATAAATGAACGATATGATCTTTTAGCTCATATATGGTCATCAGATAGATATCATATTATCTTTAAATTCATAGATGGTCATTAGATATATATGATATGAACTTTTAAATCATAGATGGTTATTACATAGATATGATGTGACTTTTAACTAATATATGGTCATTATATATACATGATATAATCTTTTAACTCATAGATGGTCCTTAGACAGATATGATATGATCTTTCAACTCACAGGTGGGCTTTAGAATTGGATATATTTCTTCAATAATATACAATCACATAGATGGCCATCGTATAGATATTTATAATCTTTTAACTCATAGACGAACGCTAGATTGATATGATATCAATTTTAGCTCATAGATGGCCTTTAGATAGATATGATATGATCATGTTACTCATAAATTGTCGTTAGACAGAACAATATGATCTTTTAGCTCATAGATGGTTATTATAGAGATATGATTTGATCTTTTAACTCATAGATAGTCCTTTGACAGATATGATATGATATTTTAACTCATAGATGGTCCTTAGACAGATATGATATGATCTTTTAACTCGCAGATGGGCATTGTAATTGGAGACATTACTTCAAAAAATATTATGTCTAACTAGTTTTGTAACTTAATTGATAGAATTAGAAAGCATCCAGCTTTTTCACAAGGATACTCAATTAGCTTTCTTGTTTAGAAGGGTAATTAAATATCGATGGAGAAGTAACTGCTATGTACCAAAACTTTTACTCATTTGCAAGTCCTCACTATTTTAACTAATATTGTCAGCCTCGAAGAAATATACACTAGAAGATATTTCAAAGATTACTGTATAGTCTCAACGTATGTTGTATAATAAAAGTATCACATATTGAACCTCCATGATACTTGCTTTCAGGACTTTGAAATATTAAATTTTAAAATAACTATCTTTTGAACAAAACAGACACTTCAAATATTGCAATTAATTCTTGAAATTGGGATATCAATTTTGACTTTCCCTCTATATACAATCTGAATTGACAGCTGCTTATAGAGTGAATGAAAAGTCTTATCTAAATATTTTAATCTATTCACAATGAATATATATCAGAATTCATAAAAAATTAAATTTCATGAATCCTCATTTTTATTTAGTTTGCCTTTTATCGAGAAGTTCAGAGTCCTTAGCAATTTCATACAATTTTTTTAGAAATATTCATCATACAAATAAAAACTTTTTGTAAGTAATTAATTTTTTATTATTGAATTAGCCTATAATTCATTATTTTTCTTAATTAAATATAAAGTAAATTATTTCCTAGTTACTTTGAAACTAAATTTGAGAAGTTTTCCATGCCTTTGGTCTGGAACTTCTACACACACAAACCTTTCCCTCTCCCATTGTCGTGTTGCAAAAAAGATGAATTTATGTCATATATAATTTAAGTGTAAAAATTACAAATATTTCCAAGTATTTAACTCTTAACTTAAATAATAACAAAAATTGTGATTATGTTTAGTGATTTTTATTATAATTATTGGTACTTTTCGTTAGCCCCCAGGGCGCAAGCGAAAAATCGCCAAATAATGTAGAATTCCGCTAAATTTCTTTGCCGATTTTTCATTTGCGCCCGGTTAATAGAAAAATACCTAATTATTAACAGGCTTCAAAACCATACACAAAAAAATGAGGAATAAATGAAAAGAGCAGTTTTCCTTTTGCACCATTGCACAAAAGAAGAATTTATGTCATATTTATTTAGGGTTTCAGTGCGTGCGTCAAATACTTTAAAATATTTAAGTCTTGAATGAAATAAAATAATAAATTTTGCGATAAACGTGGATATACTTATAATGATTATTTACTGGCATCAAAACGAGAAATAAATGAAAAGAGCAGTCACTTTTCTTAAACATCATTTTCGTTTAAGAAAACTCGAGAATTTACGTCGGGGACTCGATTGATAAATAAATTGGCTTGGAAATGTCTCAATGTTTTTATCCTACATAGTGCATCTGATTATTTTTTGATGTGTAAAAAAATGGCACAGAGAAAAAAAATTTCGCTAAATCAATAAACAGAAAGGGAATCGCGTTATTTGCTTTTCCTTGCCGATTTATTTAAAAATAAACCCAACAAAGGAAGAAAAAATAAAATAAGAAAATCAACTTTTGTTGAAATGAGTATCATGTGTCGGTTTTCTGTTTATGAGTCGAATAAAATTTTTGAATAACCAAAACTAAATATATATAAATATATATATATTACTTCAAATGGAAATTTCATAGAATGCGACATGTAACTGTTTATTCGGCAACTTATTTTCTTGCATTCTGAATTAAGTTAATGCTTTTCTTAAGGAAACTTCCTATCTCTCTGAGATTAAATTCTTTAATTTTTTTACTATGCTTTAAATACATCGATGGAATTGTAAATCTTATAAAAAGTCGTCGTTCTGGAAACTGAGTCTCGAAGCGTATATTTTGATACGACATTATTCAAATCGAAATGATATGCGTTTTTCGAGACATTATTACCAAGTTTATCAATCAGAAAATGTGATTTTGAAGGAAAGTTCTTTTGTGATTTTGTTTTCGCTTCGCTGCCTTTTCGAATAAAACCTAATTCAGTTTCTCTTTTAGAAGCTAAGGAACTTTTATTTCGTTTATCTGACGGGGTTATTTTTAGCATTTACATTCTTTGTGGAATCCTAACTTATCCGGTCAGAGAATACTTAATAAAGAAACTCTGCATTCCATACGAAAATTAATATAAAAACTACTTTTTAAAAATTAATATTCTTATCTTAAATATATCATAAAATGAAGTGATAGTGAAGTTTCATTTTAATTAAGTAGAAAATATTTTAAGAAGGAAACATTTTTACAGACTATAGTTTGCATAACTTTCTTAAAAGCTACAATTTTTATCAAATACAGGGTTACTTTTTCATAATGCGTATTCAATGAATTCGTTAGGCTTATTTTTAAAAAATGCAAATGAACCATAAAGAAATCTATATGCGAATAAAATAACGGACATTTATAATTCCATCTTAATATATAAGTTTAAGATAGAAAACCTATTTGAAACAAAAAAGCCAGTAATATATTTAAATTTAAGTCAATTCCGAAGATTAACAAAGGGAATTTTTATTTAAATCACTCTTTATTAAATAGTTACAATTAATATAAGTAATTTATCAAAAAGCTATTGATTTTTTCAAGAATTGAACTCGCAATCTCCAGAATACTTTCTTGCTCATTGATGGGCTTTTTTACATAATAATGTCAAACGAATCGAAATTATTCAAAAAACAAGTATATCTTAATTTAGATATAGACTAAATAAATTATTACTATTATGTTAAAATATAACTTTTCGTCTTAGAAGTAAAACTCCCTTACAAATGAAGGTGAAAATTATCATCTCTTATAACTTGAGTTATCTTTATTCGAATTTAATTCATTGCATTTCTAAGAATTTAAAGAATTATTTTTTAAAATTATTATTATTAAAATATGTGCCCATTTAAGAATTGTTATGTATTCTAATTTGTATAACAAATTCAAATATTAGTTGAACTACTGAGTTTTTTTTAAACTAGCGAGAATAATCTAAATAAAACCTTCTAGCGAACTCTGAAATAAAAAAAACTCTCTGATAATAACAATCTTTAATAATAATGTTATGCCAGAGACAGCCTTACATAGAGCTGGTGTTAATAGTTACGAAAGATTAACCTTTAGCATGAATTTATAATACTTACTTAATCTATTGTGTCATCCTTGGCAAGTCATTTGGCGATTAATTTCTAGTATACGGATAATAATATCCAAAATTCTAATTTATATTTGAGACACGTGTTTCTCAACTGATTGAAACAGAAATTTGTCATAAAACTGCACTTGTTGTTACAAAGTCCAAATTTAAAATATATATGTCACTGCGTATTTAAATTATTGCTTTTTACTTATTTCTAAAAGGTGCAGACCGTAGTTGGATTTGGCTCAGATTTCATCAAGTATCAAAAAGCCGTACATAAGGACTTTCTTTGAATAAATTTTATTCAGAATTTGATAGAAATCTGAAAATTTCTCCTGAAGGCTGCATACCAAATTTAAAATCTCAATAATTTTTATTTTTCACAGACAAACAGATAGACATTTTCTAAAAATGATTTATTGATCTCAGAGAGATATAAAATATGTAAATTCGTCAAACTCTGAGTTGGAATTTTTTGAAGATTACTATACTTTCTCTATGCTACACATACGAAAAATGAAAATATATATTATCCGTCTAATCCTTCAGATTATCAAATTATCAATTACACCTTAATCGAAAGTTAGCAGAAACCACATTGTCCTTTAGCAAATGTAAATATATAAAAGAATTATTGTCCTTTTTAAAAGTTTTCCTACATTTTAAAAAGGACAAAAAATAAACATGTAGATATCGTTTTGTTTTGACACAAACTAGAAAGAGACCATTAAAAAATTCGAAATCGCATTAACAGTCAAAATCAAACATTTTGTTTTGAATGGTTTGGTTCCTTCCGGAAGTTCGGAGATTTGTCCTAAAGACAAAAAGAATAAATAAATTGTTTTAAGGAAATTAAAACCCTTTAATATTAAATGATTACTTTTATGTTCTAAAATAGCAAATTGGATAAATAGAATAGTGCCTGCATTAACAGGTAAAGATGAGTTCACATTATTTGCTGTTTTCTCTCATTACAAAATCGTTTAGTAATCTAACAAAGACCGAAAGATAAAAGGTAAAGTCAAAATACGAGTAAAATTATTTCTATCATCTTTCTGAATTTTATTTGAGTAATTTGGTGGGGTGGGGGGAGGAATTCGTTGAAAAAATGAAGGGAAAAGATTATTTTTAATTATTTTAGATAATTGTAAGTAGATTAAATTTTGATTTCTACGTATTTATGACAACTACTTTTCTAAAATTATGGATTAAATAATTTTTTTTCTAATAAAACCACAACAAAATTAAAATTAATTTATTTTTCTATTCTTTTTTAAATGCTTCAAATTAAAACTAAGTTTAACATAAGGTATCATTTTAGAAAATCAGATATTATTATAGTATGAGAGTACTTCTACCGAAATGATTTTCTTTAAGAACTAAGTTATTTTTAATTTGATCAAGTAGATGCTTTTGGAGAAAATCATTTTAATTTTTTTATGTTTCGCTGATTTTCAATTTCTTTTTCTTTTGAAGTCAACAAAATTTATGAATTTTTTCTGTTGAGTTCATTTTAGCTGATCGCATTTCTTATATTTACTTAAATGATTTTTGATCAAAAAATATTTTTTTAAAAAAATACTGTTACAAGCGGGCGAGCGGCACAAAATCTCGCCATAGTTGGCGACGTTTGGCGAGGAGCCTCGCGCCAGCTTGATTGGTTTGGCGAAAGGAATAGTCTAGTAGCCGCTAGATTGTGCGCGTTGTTTTGAGAATTTTCCCGAGATTCAGGTGCACTCGCTTTTCGGCTATATAAGGACGAATAGCCGGAGCAAGGAGATAGTTGAGAGTTTCAGTTGTTCTATAAATTTTTGAGTGAATTGTGTGTTTATTTCTATTTCATTTAGCATCACATTTAGAATTCTCAAATTTTTCGCTGGTTCAATTTGTTTCAGTGTTTGGGCTTTGAACTGGAAGGTCGTGTGCGTTCCAGCTCTGTTTCTTCAATCACTACCCAATTAGCAGTAGATGAACCTCCTAGATCCGACTCGTCCTTATTAGGATTAGTTCCGGAAGGGTCGATGATGGAGTCGAATAAGAAATTATGTGCTGGGCACGATAATGAAAACATGATGATGGATGAATCTAACGTCCCGATGAGCCAAGATGACAACCAATCCTGCCAGCACTGCGCCAGAGTCATACATCTTCAAGAATGCATCAAGTCCCTTACCTTCCAATGTGAATTCCACAAAAAAGGTTACCTAGATGCCAGACATGTATTTGGGATGGACCATGAACTCACAGCACAACTTGATACATCCTGGAAGGACAACTCTCGGGAGGCAGACGCAGCCAGGGGTGAGTTGATTTCACTTGGCGATTGTCAGGACCCAAATTGTAGAACTAAAAAGTCCCCCTCCCTGAGGCGAGCAATAATTTTCAACTTCCTTCCCCCTCTAAGACGAAAATCGCAAATAAAAACTCAAACAAACCAGTTGCAAACTACACCCCAATTCAAAATCGTTTTGCTGGGTTAACAATTGAAGAACCCAGTGTAGATACTGATAAAACTCTAGAGACTAAAATACCTCCTATTATGTTGCAAATGGTTGATAACTTAAATGAAATACTTAAGGAAATTAATCAAACCTGTGGCGAAACCACCAACAAATTTAGTAATAACTACATTAAAATTTTCCCCCAATCTATAGATCAACATCGTAAAATCCAAGAACTTTGTAACGAAAAAGAATATGAACATTACGTTATCACACCGAAAGACAAGCGACCACTTAAAGTGGTAATTAAGGGCCTTCCCCACCGTTTCAACCTTGATGAACTTAAAAATTGCTTAATGGATAAAAACATTCCAGTAAATAAAATCTCCCAAATGGCAAAATTCCGTACTAAGGAGCCTTTACTTTTCTACCTAGTAGAATTACCAAAAAATAAAGCAGCCGAGGAAATATTCAACATCAAATATCTTTGCTATCTCTCTGTTACCATAGAACACTTCAAAGGACGTCCGATGGTAACACAATGCTTTAAGTGCAATAATTTCCACCACGCAGCAAACAATTGTGGATACAAACCTCGCTGCCTTAAAAGCGGAGCAAATCACGAGACCAACACATGTAGCCAGAAGGAAATTATTCCCAACCCAAGATGTATAAATTGCGGGGAATATGGACACATCGCCTCTTATAGAGGGTGCAGTAAATTTCCCAAGTTACCATCGGCCACGCAAAATAGGAATAACTACTTCCGAAAAAATCTATCAGTTGTTCAGGAAAACATCTCTTACGCTAGCCATTTTAGTAAGAGCCGAACCCAGGAGATGGCCCCACATGAAGGCCATGTTTACAGCCAGGTAGATCCGATAAACCAAACTGACATCGCAAGCGTAGTTTACGCTATGCGGGCTTTCAATGAGCTCGTCAGGGAATTTCCCAATCTTATAGCAGAATTAGGTAAATTAAAACACGCAACCAATCGATTAGACAAAATGAAAATATTCCTCAATGCATTTTCTGATCAGGAACTCTTCGATAAAACGTAATTTTCAATCGCCACAGCCTCCGTATTATTTACTGGAACGCAAATGGCATTAATAATAAAATGTTTGATTTTCGTAATTTTGTAAATAAGTATAATCCCGATATAATTTTATTGCAAGAAACCCACCTTAGACCACAAAGGAAAATCTTCCTGGCTAATTACTTTTCGTATTACAGCTACCACTTTAATAAAAATGGAGGTGGAACCGCTATTTTAATAAAAAAACGGCATACCTCATAGTGAGGTCCACCAGCCCGTCCTACAACATGTAGAAGCTAGTGTGGTTAAAATTAATATTAAAAATATGGAGCCCTTTCTCTTAACTTCTGTTTATATCCCCCCAACTAGTGATACTTGCAATTTTGTCTTTGATCTCGAAAATTTAATGCAATTAGGCCCTAAACAAATTTTTTGTGAAGACTTCAACGCTCATCACGTTAACTGGGGTTGTAAATGTAAAAGTCCAAGAGGAATTCCTTATACCACTTCGCCCAACAGGCCGGTCTTGAAATTCTAGCACCTAACTCCCCCACTAGATTTGGTTCCCACACCGCTAATACCCTTGATCTTACAATAGTTAATAACTTTCATTACCCCTACGACATTAAATCTATCCCTGAGCTTAACTCAGATCACAACCCCATCCTTCTAAATTTTTTACTTTAAATACTCGCTCCCAATAAACTCCTCTGTTTATAAGACTAACTGGAAAAATTTCAACTACCTTCTCAGCCAATCAGATACCCCGCTTAACCCAGAAATCTCCTCTACTAGCGAATTAGAAGCCGCCGTCAAGCTCCTAGAAAACCAAATGCTCAAAGCCAAAATGGATGCATCAGCTCCCAGTATGACCAGCCAAAAACATTTAGACCCCAAAATTAGAGTCCTCATCAGAGATAGGAATATTGTCAGGAAGATTTTTCAGAATACTAGGGACCCAGTTTTCAAGAGACTCATGAATAGATTAAATAAGGAAATAACTAAATTAGGCATTCAACTTGATAACAATGAATTCGTCAACAAAATCGTAAACACCAACGCAGAAGACGGATCCATTTGGAAATTAGTTAAATCGCACAAAAATAAACAACACAAGATTCCGCCCTTAAATGGCCAATCTAGTATTGCAATTAATGATAATGATAAAGCAAACTGCTTGGCGGAAAGCCTTGAGAACCAATTAAAACCCAATGACACCCATGATCTCACAACAGAGCACCTTGTAAATAATACAGTCAAAAGCTTTCAAGACTCCCTCCCCCCCCAATTTTAATGACTTCTCACCCACTAATTTTAATGAACTTAATGACTATATTAAAACGTTAATATCAAAAAAGCATCTGGAATCGATAATATCAGCAACCAGATGATCAAAAATTTACCTAATAACTGCATTAACTGTTTAGCCATTATTATTAACAATATGCTCAAGTTAGGATATTTCCCAAGCTCCTGGAAAACTGCAGTAATTCCAATAATTAAACCCGGTAAGGACCCAACTGATCTGACTAGCTATCGCCCCATTTCACTTCTCCCCACAATTAGTAAAATCGCCGAACACATTATTTTAGCCAGATTAAATGACCATCTTAATAATATTAATATTCTTATCCCAGAACAGTTTGGTTTCCGCCATGCCCTCTCTACCACCCACCAACTGCTCAGGGTAACCGAATTCATAAAAGAAGGCTTTTCAAATAAACAATACTCAGCAGCAGTTTTTCTTGATATACAGAAAGCTCGTAAATTATATCCCTTAATCTCTCCAGACTCCAAAATGACCAGGAAAAATAAAATACTTATTTACACTGCCTATTTGCGTCCAGCAATTACATATGCTTGCCCTGTGTGGGGTTATGCTCCTAAATCCAATCTAATTCATGTCGAAAGACTCCAAACCAGATTTCTAAGAAATATCTGCAAAATGCATTGGTACATGCCAAGTAAAAACATGTACCTTGCACTAGACTATCCTCCACTTAAAAAATTCCTAAAAAATTTAAAAAATTTTGAAGACTTGGAAAAAATCAATAATGAAGCCATCCTTAATATCCCCAGATATACACCAAACATTAAAGTCAGAAGACCTAGAAATATTTTACTCTAATCTCACCTCATTCCAATATTGTAATTTAACTTTTGTTATTTTTAACTTTTTCTTTTTCCATACTTAAACTCTTATTTTTGATGATTTCAATCAGCTCTAAGTCTTAAGTTCTCGCAAGGTGCATAACTCCACACCCACCACCCCTAAATAGCCAATCAAAACCTGTCCTGACTGTCGCCAACTCACCCACCCCTACTCCTCAACAACTACTACTTAAGGGCCTGCAGAACTTTTCCAGTCCACTTCGCAGACGATCACGTATGTAGCTGAAAGCAACGTGGAAGCATTTCATCATGACTGGGGATAAGCCCCTGCCGGGGCTAGGAGCCCCAATAACCAACCACTAGCAAGGAGTTAGTTGAGAGTTTGCTCTGAAATAAAAAGCGTCTCGCTGGACTAAAGGATTTGTGAGCTGTGTTTGCGTTTGCCGTTAACGCTGTGTTATTGAGCTCGCTGTGTTTTACTGTTTCTGTGCTATACTATAGCTGTTTTGCAAACTGTGTTTATTGTGCGTAAGACGTGCATTTACGCTGTAAGTGACTGATTATTGCTGGATTGTGTTTTCTGAAGTTTTATTTTTTTTAATTCATCTTGTATATACCTGTAAATATCTGTAAATAAATTTGTTTGTGCTGTCCTCATACAAAGTCCATTCAATCCGAACCCGCTACGCTAAAAACGTAACAATGCATTTGCCTTCAATACTAAAATTTAAGTCTTATCTTCCAAATTTATTTTAATATTGGAATAAAAATAACACATACTAATTTCTATACTCATTATTATCCTATTTTAATTCTGTAACATACAGATTTTAGAAGGAATTATTATTTACATTTAGCTGCTATATAATTATATCCTTATTATAAAATTTCTCTGAGTATTTTGATTTAGATAATGATTATGATTAATTGGACTAACTTATACATGTAAATAAATGTATTGAATTATTTCATTTAATAATCCCATTAGTTCGGTTGGTATGGGTGTGGGTGTTATACATTATTATTATTACAGAGTACAAGCAAAAGCTATGAACACAACACAGAATGACACAAAACGAATGACGAAGAGTTAAATGTAAAAAAAGGTTGGAAAAATTTAGTCCTGGCCTTAAATACCATAAAATTTTGACAGGGAAAATATTTTTTCACAGTATTTATACAATCAGATTTCAATGAGGATTTCCAAAAACACGCCTAACAGGCAAAACAAACACAGGGATCTTTTTAAAGAAATGTGCTTGACTGGACAATTTTCATTTCTCATTCGGAGAATGAGAAACAGACGGCTTTAAGCCGAATCAGCAGTTTTACAAAGCTTCTGTTGAATTAATTAATTAGAACAAGTGGGATGGATCAGAAAATAAAAAAATATTTTAGAATGATGTTACTATGGGCTAAAATAAGGGCTTTGTAAATCAATTGTGATTAAAATCAAGAGTTTAAATTATATAAATATATATATATAATTTTTCATTAATATTTTAAACTTTCATATTTTTATTCATACTTTATGCTTATAGTAAAGGAAAAACAATTTATTGAGTAAAAAAAGAAACTAAATTTGAAATAATTGTAAGGATAATCTGAAATAAAAAAGAAAATTTTAAGTGGGAGGGTCATAAATTAAATTTTTCAAAAATTATATAAATAAATTTAAAGAATGAATGATTATCTTCATATAAAAAAGTTTCGTCACTTTTAGTGTCAGTTTCCTGAATCTTCAAGTTACATAAATTCCTCTTTTTAAACTATTTGCCAAAGGCGATAGAACAATGTTTAATAAAATATTTCAATTAATTCTAAGAAGAGCTTCCAGA
Organism: Argiope argentata; assembly: GCA_026289955.1. Classification (NCBI taxonomy): domain Eukaryota; kingdom Metazoa; phylum Arthropoda; class Arachnida; order Araneae; family Araneidae; genus Argiope; species Argiope argentata. The sequence continues at coordinate 9,781,403 of JAOUZG010044037.1, read as the reverse complement.
AAAAGAATGAACTATTTGATGAATATCTTCAAAGAATACTGAACTAGAAATATTTTTCATTCTTAAAAGTGATCTTACTAAACAGAGGAAAATTAACTTTTTTCTGCCATCGATTAATTTACTCTGCAAAAGAGATGAACTATGTTTTTGTTTTGTACATAAATGGATAATTTTATTAAAATGACCATGATTTATGGCTCAAGAGTTTCTCTTGTTATAGTTCCGAACTAAATGCGTGTCATTACTCATCCTGACATATTCTCAAATATTAAAGAATGATTTACACCTCCTGCTTAATATTTTGAATCCTAAAAGTAAAAATTACCTTAAATAGATCCATTTATGATATTTTGAAAATTTAAAGGAAAATTATCAAATTAATATCTAATATATTTCTTGATAATTAGTTTACTGATTTAAATTTCTTACAATATCAGAAATTTAATTAATTATTATGTTGTTGGAAATAAAAATGGAACAATCTTTAACATCAATTTTAATTCGGTGTCATAAATAGGAAATACCTGATTAAAAACATTTGTAGGTTTGATTCTAATATCTAAAAGTCATATGCATGAAGAAGCACTAATTCTAAAGCTTTTATTCTAAATCTCTTTCAATGTTGCCATTTCAATTTTTATAATTTATATAATCATATGCTGATATAATTAATATAATCAAATATAAAAAATTTAAGATGAAATCCGCTATGCATATTTCATTGTATCATGTCAGCACATAATTTCTTGAACGGCCAAGCACCACGTGCTCGTGCAAGTTGAATTATATTTTTATTCGTTTTAATTTTTTCATAGAATGAGTCACTTTAGTATTTCCAACTATCCAAAAAACTTTGACAATCATTAATTGTTTAAAGAAATGTCATATATATATTTTTTTTCATATAATCACGCGATCAAAACGACATTTTTCTATGTTTTATTTGCTGTAGTCATTAACTTTTTTAAAAAAAATCTGAACTTTTGTAAATTTAATGGTAACACATAATTAAAAACTGATTTTTTGAGATGCTCGTGCAGATAATAAAATTTTTATTTTTCGCTTACGGATTGTTGACGATAAAAATTTCATTCCCAAAACAACATCATGTTCTTACATGATAATAAAGTCATATATTCTAGATCCCTTTAAATATTGTCATTTCACTTTTTGCAATTAATATAGTCAGATTTAATATAATTAATATCATCAAATGTAACAAAGTCATATATTCTAAATCCCTTTAAATATTGCCATTTCATTCGTTGCAATTAATATAATCAGATTCTAATTAATATAATCAAATATAATAAAGTAATACATTCTTAATCCCTTTAAATGATGCCATTTTACTTTTTACAATTAATATTATCAAATACTAACATAATTAATATAATCAAACATAAAAAAGTCATATATTCTAGATCCCTTTAAATGTTGCCATTTTACTTTTTGCAATTAATATAATCAATTTTTTGTGTGGATTTTCTACATGCCTTTTGCAATTTTTCCTTACTTATCACAGTTATTCCTCATGTTATATGATATAAAGTATATTCATTGATTTTGCAATAGTTAATAATAATCGTTTTTTAAGTTATTTGATTTTTGAATTGTCGCGTTTACATGCATGCGATAATATCGTTCAGTTGGTAAGCCATTTGACAAATTGCTTACACTTTAGATGCTATCCTTGTAAACTAAATTTCTTTTACCTTAAAAATTGCGTTTTTCTGTCATTGCATTTACTAGCATGCATAAGTGCTGACCAAAAGGCGGTCAACTTTTGTTGTATTTGATTCAGACTTTGTTACGGTTCTTCAACTTATTTCTAAACTTTTCTATTAAAATTTATTTGTCTACTTATGTACTTTTTGTAATTACCGTGTCCAATTTTAAGATTACAGTTAAAAATATCCTGAAAGAATTTCTTTCAAATTTACCGAAGTGTATACATTTGGTTTAGAAAACATTCATTCACTTAGCTCCAGCCTACTTTGAGTTTTTGTGTTTACAGGTAGACAAAACAATAGACAAACATGATTCTAAACGGCGGGTGTGGTCTACCCAAAATTTTCTAGCGTAACATAAAAAATAACAAATACGAAATATTGATCTATAACATGAATTCTCAATTTATCTAAATTTATTATGTTGTCTTTTTCAATGATTCAGTTAATTAGTCCTTCGTACGGGATACACGGAATTGGAAATTCTGTTTTAGTCTCATTTTGATTTAATCTAAAATTTGATACTAAACTGATTGAAACTAAAATTTGATACTAAACTGATTGAAACTAAAATTTGATACTAAACTGATTGAAACTAAAATTTGATACTGAACTACAATTACAGTTAGAAAATTTCGTACCAAATTGCTACTGAAACCTTCTAAAAAAGAAAGTAATTTATTTCTAAGACTTTTTATGAAAATAGAATTATTGAATTGAAAGAAATACATTTATCAATCAGACATTCAAATATACGAGGGTGGGATGAAAAGTTTCCAGCCTATTTTAGAGGTCCAGGCACTACTTTGACCACAGCACTTCAAAGATCCCTCTTTATTTAGTACTTGCATATTTTAAAAGATATGCGTTTGGTTGTTTTTGAACTGTGCCATTTTAGACTTTTCCTTTTTTATATACGAGAATGGAGAAAATTGAAGGTCTAGCTGTGATAAAATTCTTTTTTAAAGAAGTATTTTCTCCACTGGATATTAAACCTTAGTGAGATGATACACTTTTGTCCCGAACCTTTAGAAATCCCCGAGAACCACTTAGTATCACACGGGACTTACAGAAGTAGGCAACACGTTTCATAATGACATCACATACAGAACAGCTACTCACACATCACATTCGATTGTGCAGCACTTTTTATAGGGGGGCACATATCACAGATAGAATAAATAAAGATCAACGCCTCCCGAGCCAGGATTCGAACCCAGAACGCTCAGAGCAAGGGGAAGACACGCTATCCCTGTACCAGGACGTCAACTATATGTTATTTTGTGATTACAATTGCAGTTCTTTGCCAAATTTTAATTTTAATCGTCTGGGAAAAAAACGCTTAAAATACCAATTTCGCTTTCTGATACTTGTGTATTAACCAAATCCCAGCTATTAATCAATTAATATAATAGGCTGTTTCGTAGCTAATGTTTACCAATAATATGCAATTGTTAATATAAAAATATTTGAGTATAAAATATCTGAGCTCGTATCTGAGAGTTTTTCTGGCTAATCACGCTTGCTGGTATCTCGTTTTTTCCATTTAACTATTAAATCTGACAATCAATCAATTTGCATAAATAAAAGGAAATCAAGACCGCATTTTCGCTTCAGAATAAATTATATACTAGAAATGCGACGAATGACAATTTGTTGCCGTTAATGATGGAATCGTGTTCCGTCCTTCCAACATTATTCTCTTTTTTTCTCTCTCCATTATTTCTACTTTTTTTTCATTTTCAGGTAATGATCTTGATTCTGTTTAACAGAGAGAACTAAATTTGAGCTGACATAATTTCGCTGCTGTCGTAATTAAAACTGGAGAACAACGGAGAAAAAAAACATTCTTGTTAAACTTGTTACGATGGCTAATTCTATCTAATTAAGATTTTTTTCTCTCTTCTATTATTTTTTCTTTCTTTAAAATGTTGTATTAGATTTGTAATATGGGTAGAAAAAAATTCTGAAAGAGGTTTTTGTAGTAAAACTTTTTTTGAACTTAAGCAGCTTGTGAAATGAATTATGAAATTCACTTATGTTTTCATTGCTACTGCTCTTCTTACTATAGTTTAAAATTTCAACTAAAAAATGAATTCTTAAAAGAATTAATGATCATTCCTTTCTTAAATATTTTACATATTCATTAAATAATTAAACTTTAATCGATTTCTCAGAAATCTAATTACTCTAACTTTGAACTTTTTTTCAAGCAGCAATGATTTATGAATGCTAAAAGTTTTGCAATTTTATTCTTGGGATGATTTCCGTAAACAGAAAAATATTAGATATCCATTAAAATATTTCGATTCTTTCTTATAAAACAAAATTTATTTAATGAAAAATATAACTTAATTTAATGGATTAAATTAAAATATAATCGCCTAAAATTCAATTTTCAAAACTAAAATTATCACCATCATTAATAGATAATAATTAATAAACCAATAACATATATTAAGCGAATGGTAATAAGCCAATAAAATTATCACCAACATTAAGAAATAATAAAAAATAAGCCAAAAAATAAATCAAGCCAATGGTGAAAAGCCAATACAATTATCATTATCATTAATTCATATAAACAGCATCATCATTCATATAAAACAAAAATTTATTTAATGAAAAATATAACTTAAATTAATGGATTAATATTTCATTTTCATTCATATCTCCATTATTTAAAGAATTTTCAAAGATTTTAAGCATTTAGGTATGTACAGATTGATCATAATTAAAATATGAATGCCTAAAATTCAATTACAAAGAAAATGCAAAGCAAAAATTATCACCATCATTAATAGATAATAATTAATATGCCAGTAAAATAGACTCAGTCAATGGTAAAGGGCCAATACAATTATCACCATCATTAATAGATAATAATTAATAAGCCAATAAAATAGACTAAGCCATTGGTAATAAACCAATAAAATAGATATTGTTATGTGATTGATTAAAATTATTTAATAGATATTTTAAATTCAAAAATAAATTTGAGTAATAGCATTGCATTTTTAAAATTCGTTTTATTCTATTATAAATTTGCAGGGTTTTTTTTTTCTAAAGCATTTAAACTTTACCAACAAAATCATTTTTATGATTGATGATATTATTTGTTTTATTCCATTTCTCGACAACTTTAATAAGAATATCTCAAAAATATATATCTTTTTGCCTGTAGATTAATATATATAGTTTTAGTTTTTCAAGCATATGAAAGAATCTCATTTGAAATATTCGGGAAGCGAAGATGTCTTTCATAAATAAATTCATTGCCAATAAACTAAAATTGGCCAGTCAAAAGACTGCTTTAAATTACAATTGCATATATTTTAATCAGTTTGCGATTTAAGATCTTAAAGTAATAAAAACATGTTGAAAATCTGCGAATCAAAAACAACTTGCTATTTAATTTACTGAATATTTAATATAAAATAAGAAACATGCTTTGTAGTAGAAAATTTTCAGTACAAATTGAATCCAAATAAGATTCCAATTTCAAGAGCTTCTCAATAGACAAACATTTTTGCATTCTGTGCATTCGATTCAAGTAAATATAGCTTACAAATTTATTTATTCTATAGTGATTTCCCAGACATAGGCAAAATAAAGAATTTTCAAAGGTTGAATATATTGTTTCCGAACAAAAAAAAAAGAAAATTCAATCACTCTGAACCATCCTCACTAGCACTTGAATCCTTAACTATCAACTCATACAAATATTTACTGAACATGATTCTATTTTTGGACAGCTGAATGTATTTGATTTCCTTGAAAGGAAATAAATATTTTTCCTTCGAGTAATACGCTCGGAAAGGAACCTGTATTTATATTTCCTTTCCTCATAGAAACGAAAGAATATAAAAATTATGCGTCAGGAAACATATGAATTTCTGGCATTTATTGACATATAGGGATAGGTAGTACCTTTTTTGAAAATTTAGGGGTTTATATAAAATATAAACAAATAAATTTCTGAAACGAAGAGGATTTTATACTATTTTCCAAAATATAGTAACTTTATTTTTAATACTATATCAATTCTGTTTGCTTCTAATGCAAGAGTCTGTTTAAGATAGTAGTGAAAAGATTTTAATGCATAAAAAATGGTAAATGATGAATTATTATTTTTACTGTTTCAGATTAATATTTAGTTTAATAATACGATTTCCTTAAATATGCTTTTAGTTAAGAAGAATTCTTTTAGTTTCCTAAATTCGACATTGTTTCTAATCAGAGCTATGTTAGTCGAATTACAGCTTTGTTATTGTGTCTTAGAGATAAGCTCTCAACGCTAAGGACTGATTTTCCAAAATCCAAATTCGATTTTACTGAAAGTGGTCCACTTGCTTGCTGACTCATCACAATCCAAATATTACGTCCAGATTGAAAGGCATCGTTCTCGTCATCTGGCTGCATTTCAATCCAAAATTGTCTTTGAGATGCTTTCGAAGAGTAGATTATTAATATAATCCAGATAACGAGGGAAATTTCAACCATGTTAAGTACGGATCTCAATTATATATCAATTTCTCTTGCATTTCTTATATCTTATTATAGTGATTTGAATCGTAACTGTATTCATATTTGTATGGTTGTATTGGGCTGGGGTGACCTGGTTGGTAGAGCGTTGGACTCGTTTTCCTTAGGTTACGGGTTCGAAGCTCACCGGCCAAAAGATTCCCCGAGTGTAATGGCGGCTGGCGCTCGTTAAATCTGTTCGTGGTCGCAAAGCCCTCCAAGACGAGAGTAATGCCACTGGGGGCACTGGATCAGAGGTGATCGTTCTCTGTTCCAGGTCTAAATTGCAATCTGAGATGAATGAATGAATTTGCATGAATGAAGTCCACCTCCTAAAAAGGGTTGTGACGTGTGAGTAGCTAAGTCGTGCTCTTGGCCCTAGATGGCGCTACTTGTAAAACAAAGAAATGCATTTCTTAGGTTTAAATCATCAGCTGATCGTATCAGCGGGGGCTTGTCCAAGGCAAGTGCCCTTAGTTACAACAACAACTTACACACGTGGTTGTATTATAATACATGTGCTTTCATTATGTTGAAACATAAATTTAATCGCCCTTTCTTACTTTAATTATATTTATTCTACTTTAATTCATTGAATATTTGACAAGTTTAAATATATTACTAATATTCATTGAATATTTGACTATTAATATTCATTGAATATTTGACTTTTTAAAATCATTAAGAGAAATTAATGCGAAGTATTTATTTGAAAATTTCAGTAGTCATTGATTGCGACAAAAAACTGAAAATAAAACAGTTGGTATCTCATTAAATGCATATATAGAAATAATGTGTAGGTACTTATTCAGGAGCGAAAAAAAACCATCATTGCGTTTTGACCAAGAATGCAGCGGATAATATGTAAATTCCAACTATCACAAACCATGAAAAACAAACATTTATTTTGCATCATTTCCATTTAGATAATCTAGAAAATCACCCGAGAGATTTGAATGACGAATAAATTGTCTTAGAAAAGTATTTCTCCTTTTTATTTCATCCGATTATTTTCTAAGCTCCGAAATAACAATCTGGAAGAAAGAATGAGTAGTTGCATATATAAAGAGGAAAGAACTCGTGTTATTCTGCTTCCTGGTAACGTAGCAACTAAGAAATCTAACAAAGATCGAAATAAAAAATAAAAATCTAAATTGGGTGAAATTTATCCTGTCTTTTTGAATTTTCTATTATTGAATTGATATTCTGTTGTTCAACTGACGAAATTAAATTACAGATGTTTCTTATTATTTTTCTGGTTGCATAGAAATTAAATTCAGATGCCTGTGTTTATTTGGCAACCACTTTCCAATTTCAAGAATTAAAAAAATGCTTTTTCATGAAAAAAAATTCTGACGCAGTAAAAAAAGTGTATTCAGTATTTTTTTAAATTTATTTATTCGTTTATTTGTTTATTTTTGTTCATTTATTCTATTTTAAATACGTTAAATGATTTGTAAACTTTACATGAACAGTAGCTTTAGAAATTCAATTTTTAAGTACATTTTTATATTCTATTATTTATATTAAAATGCTACGTGTTTTACAAGATGATATACTCAATTTTATCTATTAGAAAATGTTGGAGGAGGAGGTTGGTGGAATTATTTTGTGAATTTGCTACCGTTTCGCGGACTTTTTCATATATAATCAACCTGCAAATCTTATGAAATTTTTTAATGAAAATCTTGATCAAATGTAGAGAATGACGTTTGAGCTATTTCTAACTGCTAGACAGCGCATGTAAATTGATTGCCTCTTTTTAATTTCTATGATGGCAGATTAATTTCCATAACAACTAAATTGAAACAGATAATAATATAATCTTTTGCTCCTGAATCATATTTTTATAATGAAGTAAAAACTATATAAATAAAACTGATTTTTTTCAAAAAATAATTACATAAATTAAGTATTTACCAAAAAAATATAATAATAAATCTAATGCCAAGCAATTATTCCCAAACTAGTTGTTCACAAATTCTTTTTAAATTATTACGAAAAATTCTCCGATGGGTTCGTTTTTTATAGTGGGCGTTTTGTGAATTTATTTACACAGAGAACATCTACATTTATTTACACAGAGAACGCGAGCACAAAGATGACATTAATAACGAGACGAACATTATAGCTGAGCTATCCTCTCGAAGATTCATTACTTGTCTTCTACTCAAACTCCGCTTCCAGTTCAATTTAATTCACCCACACTCCTTGCCTGCCTTTTATAGCTCTCAAGCAAGCCGAGAACCTTCTAGGCCAACCAGGGCTCATCTTGGTTTTTATTGGACGAATTGTGCAAATTCTTTAAGTTTCCAGTATTATTCATTCTGTCGCCAAAGTCAATAAATTCGTCGCCAAATGGTCGCCAAGTTTATCGCCAAAACCTAATATCACTTATGCGGTACCCGCTCAGGTATAATAATCCTGATCTTAATACGGATTTTCTTACGATTGCACTGTCCGGGCTGGGAAGCAAAAATATAGATTTGTAACAATAAAGTAAAGAGTATTAAAAAAACTAATGTTTTTCACAGCTAATGACCTAAAATAAAACATTTGCCAAAAAATGCAATAATAAATCTAATGCCAAGCAATTATCTTTATAAGTCAATAGATTAAATTCCGAGTTACAAATTAATTGTTGTTTGCACTTATTGTATTATATTTAATTCACTTAAATCACTATCATACTAACATAAAGCAAATAAATAACAGTTGTATATTATATTACAAAGAAAGTGAAGCTTGACATGGAAAATCACAATGAAAATAAAGATAGAAGTGCTTTGTTAGCCCATGTATTTTTGCTTCTTTATATCGCCAAATGTATGAATTATTTTAATCTTTCTAAAATCATACAAAACCGTCGATTATATAACGAATATAAAATTTATATAATAAATGTTAACAAGTATAATTATTCAAAAAAGATATAATTTCGTTCAAACAATACAATAAGTTCTTTATTGGCAACTATTGGTTAATTAATTTATTTGATTCATCATTATGTTTGGTTTCACAATGTTGGCTCATTTCAAGACATTTCATTTAAAGGGGAAAAAATCAGTTTGAGAAATTATCAGTATAATTAATAACTAAATATTTTTGTATAGATTTTAACAAATTAGAAAAAATGCTCTTACACTGAATTATTTTTATTAGAATATGTTATCTAATATATTCAACAGATCAATGTCTGTAGAGTTCTTAAAAATTTAAATTTTCGTCATGTATATATAATTATTTCATAAGTCAACTCATTGCTGAATTAAAATATGATTTAACATATAAAACTACAAAAATTATCATATTTTTCCAATTTCAAGGGATTTCTTTTCTATTGAAAATCTTATTTGTTTAAAAGTTTGATCAAGATGCGAAAAGAGTACACTACTGTTCCATTTATATAGCAATCTGTTTAAATGGTAAAATTCAAAAACATTTTTAATTATCATCTCGACGTAACAATGTTTCTATAAGGTTTAATATCCTAATAAATTCAACTTTATCTTAATAGACCAAAACTTTATTTAGTTCCTTCGTCAAACTAATTAATTAATTTTGCTGCATCCTCTCGAAGAAAATTTTGATAAGCAAACATTTTAACTATTCCAAACTCCGTGGATCTAGAAGAAAGAATCTAGTTTCTTTTTAAAACTCATCGTTAAGATAAACTCTTTTCCGATATTATGTGTACTCAATATCAAAATCCTATTAGTAGCTTCAAAATTCAGTTTATGACTCATTATCAGTTTCACGAAAAGATTTGTTTGGAAATAAAATTTTATTATGCAAAATAGATGCGATAATCGTGGAATACTTCCTACGTCGACAGCATTTTATTGAAAAGATTGCTCTTGTCTTCATCTTTTAAAAACATTTCCTGGAAAAATATTAAATAAAAGTGTTATAACAGTTATTTGTGTTAATATGGTTGTAAGAATGTCTTTGACTTTGAAACAAATCTTTTAAAGCATCACAGTGGATGTTTCAAAAATTCTTTTTGATGAATAGAAATAATAAATAATGACTTTTCTTAATTACATTATTAATTTCATTTTGAGTCAGAAAATCAGCTTATCAAGAATCATTATTTTCATTTTTTTATCGAATTTTTGAAGAAAACATCCAATTTTTTATTTTTTTATTCTTATTTCAATTGTTTTTTATTTTTTATATTATTGGCTAAAGATAACAAGGAGAAAACTTTCAACTCTGTAAAGTTTAAACAGTTATTTTTCAGATTTAGATAAAAAATTAATTATTAAGTTTGGGATTCTATATATTAAAATATTTTTATAAATATTAAAAAATTAGTTATTAAACTAGAACTTTCGAACATAAATCAATACCAAATCTTACAAGACACAGATATGAAAGTATATTTTAAAAATTCCAAAGCTTTGTCTTGGATAGAAAACAAATAGTTATAAATGTTTATTTTATAATTCATTCAGATAAATAACATGGAAAATGAATTTTCGTGCTTGAGCTTAACTTACAAAACCTTTTCAAACTTTTCAGATTTATTTAATACTCTCTCCCATCAAATATTTCTATTCCCTAGAGCTAAAAATGAGTTTTATCCTTTAAAACAT